>OY735198.1:84558862-84568862 GCA_963457665.1 Thysanoteuthis rhombus
GTAAAAAACATCCACTTTATATCACTTTTGTAGACGAGGCAGCAGATATTTTTCTTAATTTTACGAACTGGTCAACCAAGCATAATCGTCAGCAGAAAATATTTGCTGATTTAATGCATTTGCATTAAAGTTTGACCCATGGCTGGTGGGAATAAGGGGTTATATATATATATATATATATATATATATATGTGTGTGTGTGTGTGTGTGTGTGTGTGTGTGTGTGTGTGTGTGTGTGTGTGTGTGTGTGTATGTAAGCACATTTGATAATATATCCATACAAAAACAATAGAGCAAATTGAAAAGAAACACTATCTCCTTTTGTCTATGTCGGTGGATTGTGAATGTTGCTAAATTCCATTGTAATCAAGTGTTTTTGTATCTTTTTTTTTCTACGCATGCCACCTCGATGAGTCGGAAAAATCCGATGCTCCACTTACTATAGAAAATATAAATCATGTGGCAAAAAGTGATATATCATATGTCTTTGCATATCTATATTGGATTCTGAACACAAACTGCTCCTCTGACGCTTAGCCGTTTGATATATTCCGCCCTACCATGATAAATCCGATTCGCTGGCAGAGGTCTCATGATATTATGTCGAATTTAGAAATTCATTCTTGACATTACTGGCACTCCGAGTTCTAAGCATTTTCATTAGTTTTGACATGCTATAAAACAAAGCTTTAACTTTACAGCATAATCTATTTTAGCAATTAATAGTAACAAAGAATTATAATTAAAAGTACTGGAACAGTCCCTTACAAAATGCATATCATGTCTTATGAAAATCTCCTGGAAGTTTAAACCTAAAATGTTGATACGCTGTTCTTTATTTATTTATGATGTCGTTTATAGGAACAATCAGAATAGAAATATTGCCGTAAATCACGATAACAATAAAAACTGAACCCCTGTTTATAATTGTATTTGTTCTAGAGAAGTTCGGCGGTAAAAAAAAAGCTCTCCGTATGTCTCTCTAATTGTGTCACTCTCTCTCTCTACCGCTCTCTTGATTCTTCTCGGAAACCATGTCTAAATTATCAGAGAGGTATATTGCGTCTATAAATGTAACTTCTCACCGTCACAAAATTTGTTTATTTCAGTGTATATTTTAATTTCAAATCGAGAATCTTTTTTTATATTGCAAACAACTGACTCAAACAACTTGAATCTTTAAAATGCAATGCCGCGGTTTATCCTCTGGATATCAACTTCGTGCAATGACCAGTTGGCAAGTTATCTTAATGCATTCACACACACATGCGCATTCACATACATACGTCTTAAATAATATCGATATTCTATTGTAAGAATTAAACCTTGTCACAACATTTCTTCCCGCCCTTCAAACCAACGTTCCCGAACCCTCCATGTATTCTGAGCCCCTTGTAATAGGGCGTAAGTCCCCACTTGAAAATGAGGGTTTTAGCCTTTTTCCTCCATTTTTCAATTCAAATGCTTTCATTTATTTCTGCCATCTTGCAAGGCTTCGTCGTTTCAACACTGTAAGAATGATTCACATTACATCCACGTTTAAAGAATGGATATTGTTCTTTCTCTTCTAGTTATCTTGAAGATTTTTTTAGTTACTTTAGCAGTTTCATAAATTTGTAACTCGTTTCCGTTGTTGCATTATGATGAATTGAACACTGACGTTTTTCTAATTTATTTTCAATTCGAAATATGATTGTTTTTTTATAAGGTGCTTCCATATTGTTCTTGCTTGAACAATTTCCGTATATTGCAATTGTATTTTTAATTTATCTCAAACATCTTAATTTATTATTTATTTATTGACGAGAGCATCTCATTTCAAAGTACACTTGCCCAAAGAAGTGGGGGTTTTATAAGAGCCTATTCTTTATATCGATAGAGTTAACATTTAAAAGCGTAAATAAAGACTTTGGAGCGTTTTGGAACTAGGTACTCTTGGTTCCTAGTGAGGTTTGTTAGTTAGAATGCAGTAGTTAAAGTACTAGCTATGAAGATTTTGATACAATCGCCTTCATTTGGGGTCCTGATAACGTTTAGAAATGTACATCCTCTCCTCATCTAATCCTCTGTTTATGAGGCCAATAATACAAACACTATAATGCTACATCGCTTGTCAGTCTCAACTGGTAAAATAAATTGAGTAAAGTTTCTTCCGGATTCTTTGGGATTTTGTGAATATTTTCCACGAAGATTTTCAAAATTATCAAAAACTAATTCAAAGAAACACATTTCAATATTATGAATCGCCTCTCGCATCTCTTTGTCTTATAAGGCTAGTCACGTAGCTCGAACCAAGGGGGTTTATTTGAACTCCTGTACCTTAACGGGCATGATTCTGAAAATCTCAATGGTTAGTTGTTCATCTACTGCATCTATGCTGATAGATCTCACTAAATGTTCGAGTTTAGACAAAGGTTTACAAGGATCCCTGCCCCTTTTCCCCATATCCACTCACAAAAATATTCTCTATCTATGCATCTGTCGGTTGTATTTTTTTCTGAAACGTTTGTTTTCTTTTCATGATTATGTTTACTGCATGCCTTCACCGTAATGTAAACCCCGTTGCATACTATTTCATTTACCACGTAATTCGCTTACTGCGTTATGGAAACTGCAATCATTTCCTGTTTTGTGCTGGAAACCATTCATTACCACGAAATCATCCCGGCAATTTGCTGAAGACACGAGTCCAGTTATCATGAGATCATATAAAGTTATAATTGAGGGGATAACTGCAATTGGAAGTAATGTGGATTTTGAACTGGATGTAAGGAATGTGCAAGGATCCCTTGATATTGTTTCGATTCTAGAAGAGGCCAAACATCTTTTTCACATAAATCTACAGTCTTATCAGTTACATATTCACCATCGCTATTCAACACAGTTTTTCATTTTGATTCCAATGTTTCGATCCAATCCTTGTAACGGATAGCTGGCTTTGATGCAATTACAGATGATAGCCCACGTGTGACCTCATCAATCTTTAAGCATAAGAACTGAGTTTGATATCAAGGATAAACATATCATCCACTTTTTCCTAACACATAGAATCGATTCCTCATCTTTAGTAACAATTCGATAGGGAAACATGTTATTTCTATGTCTACTCATCGAAATGACGCAAATTGCCGAACGTTGAGTTCGGTTCACTACCGCAGGTTTGTGTGGGTCGCAAATCTTTTGTCCATTGACTTCCCTGTACTGATGAAAATGATTTTGCACAGTATAGCTCATTGAGTTCATTTTTCCCCTGGAGATTCGTCAATGGTTTGACACAGATCTTTTTCAAGTGTAGCAATTGTTGTCGAGATCTACTGCCCTTCTCAAACTAATCGTATCATAGAAGTCGAAATACCCTGAACAGAAGTAGTAACAAATGTTATAGTGCGTAGATATTTAGTGCATTCGGATAAACATGGCGTGTTTATCACTGATCGTTGAGGCATTCTTATTTCGGTGAAATCTATAAACTACCCAATGACCCACTTTGTATGAAAAGATACCACAATAATTTGTAGAATAGCTCCAAACCTAATGTAAAGGATCTTTCTGACAAGTGTGGGCATTTGTTGCAGTTCAAGCGACGAAAGGAGAAATGGATGGGTTTGGTGAAGTGTTGGCAGTTTGGGTAGTATTGCGAAAGAAACAATAATAAAATAACGTCAGAATAGATACATTTAAGTAGAAGGGGTGCTGACCATCTGTAATAAAGAGTGAAATAAAGCAAAGGAGTCTACAAAAATCTGATAAAAGTAATTTTCAGCCATCAGAATTTGTATAATGAAAAAAAGTCCGCTATTTTCTAAAAAAATAATTTAATTATGATGCAATGGTGAAATACCATAATTATTTATTTGCACTAAAAGTTTCAATATAGAAAGTTATTTTTTTAAAGAACACATTTTTGAAATAATTTTCAATGAATGATCAAGAACAGCGGAATTCATTGTAATAATTACATGAGGATACTATTAAACAGTTGACACAAATTTCTTCCAATAAGTTCTAGGAGAAATTGATTGTGTTAATGGCAGTCACCTGTATCAGCATACGAATCTTATGCTTTCAAGTTGACCTGACTGTCTGGATGGCTATATACGGGAGAACAAGTTGCATCAATTGGTCTTCAACAGGGCTGGGATTTTAAACATTTTCTGATTATCATGTCTCGAAAAAACTTTTTTCATTTTTCAACCCAAATATTATTTCTTTAGTGGGGTCACTCAATGTTCACTGCCCATCAAAAAGCTAGAAAAGCAAATTATTAATTGATTACCCCTTTTCCAATGTTTTGATTAATCAACCCCAATGCAGCATATTGCCAAGAGATACTTATTGTATGCCAACTTCTATATCATAGCTGGAAGGACCTGTTTTGATTTCAATCATCCCTTGAAATGTTACCCCAAAATAGCATTGGACAAGAATTCCCATACGATCATGGAACATAAGAAACTTTCAGCCTGGGCTAAATCTATATTGATAGCCGTTTAGGAATAACACGTGGCGTAACATTTTAGGGATCATATAAATAGTCTCCGAGTGACATCCCATAATCCATAAGAAAAAGTGACCGATCTCTACATTAGGCTTTATACCAAAATCTGGAGTCTCTTCCCTATATCCCCGTCCATAGGATCTCCGATTGCTGTGGCAGCGAACGACAGGAATTAAATGAAAGAATTAAGTTATCGAAAAAGAATTCCCCTGATTGACCTTTCCAAACCCTCCCTTTTTTTTCTTGCCTATTTTAAAGTAATTTTCAATGAATTTCAAAATATTTTTCGTTTTGGTATTTTTCATTGTATTCCTGAACGCATTTAAAAAGAAAAAAAGGTTCTCCTTAGATCTTAACTAGGATGAATCATATTCTTTTCTTGTTTAACCGATTGTCTAGTCTAATCTTTCTGCTTTTCTCAAATTTGAGCGTTGATTTTGTTCTCATATCGTAACAGGTATACCTTACCAAAGACGTAAAGGCAAAACCATGACGTACACACAAATTCATAATGAGTGCAACACCAAAAATGGGAGTATCAGATTTTTGCTGTAAGATGAATAGAATAAGATTGAATACATAAATATAATTTTTACAAGAAAAACAAATGAATGTTGGCATATTTATTCCTAACAAAAACAAATCTTAAATTTTAAAAAAATATGATTAATTTTAAAACTGTGCAATTTGAAGTATCTTGTTCGTTTCAAAGTGTTTTTTTTTTGTTGCTTTTTTTTGGTAAAAAGAATTTCTAAACTAATAAAAAGAGTTGAAATAGGATGCGTTGTTTAGAAATAATTTCTTCTGGTGAAATGAATTCTATTTTGTTTACATCCTAGACTCCAATGAAACAAGGATTTTTTACCCAAGCACAGCCAAGCTTATTATACCACAGTCATTTCATTGTTTCTTTGTTTTTTCTGTCTTTTTCTATCATTTTTATCTAACTCTATTCTTTGATCGTATACACTTCATTTCTTTTCTTGTATAGTTCTTAATTCTACCAAGGATTCTTCACATTTTGTTTGTTTTTTTATATTCAAATTCTTTGAGTTTGATTTATGAATTGCCTCATTTTATTGTCGGTGTATCTAACTTGGGAGCATTAACATTAACCTTTCAATTCATATTTATTTGTTTTGCTAGTTGACCTCAATTTTAAGGTCAACAGACATTTCAAATGCATGTATATATAAATCAGGATGTAAATAGGTGATGGGCGGGAACCTTGCAAAATAAAATTCCAACATAAATCATAGACACGAAAACAGAATGAAAATGTATGTCTCCACTCCCACACAATATCCCAACCCAAACTCTCACTCTTCAAAGTCGGATAAGAGTAAAAGGAGGAAGCACTTAAGTAAAAAACGAAATAAATAAATAAATGTAATTAATTGCTTTTTTCGTGTTCAGATTTATACTCAACGGAGCGTTAATATTCGAGAAAATAAGTGACCCAAGGTGAAACGTCTTTTTCCATATTTTCATTTTATTTTGAAATTAAAATTACAATCATCATCATAGTCACAACAGCTGCAAGTACGATCACCGTATAAACTCAAGTATAGGTCGATCTCATGAGTAGGACAACCCATGATTTATGGACACTGACTCTCTAATTTATGCTATGCTTTGTTTGAATGTCAATCCAACAGATGGAAAATTGCCACATAAATACCATAAATAAAGTACATAATAAACAATCGAATTCAATCGATACTACTGTGCATCCAGTATTTATCGATTTTTTTGTGCTTTCCCAGAAAATATGAACACATATAAATGGACACGCACAGAAACACACACACACACACACACACACGCACGCACACACACACACACACACACACTCACACTCACACACACACATACATATATATATATATATATACATATATATATATATATATATATATATATATATTCTGGAAAGCATACAGCTTTAAACAAAAGAATTAAAAAACCTTTCCAATAGAATATTTTGGTGTCACTCCGGTCATCAGTTGCCCGATATCCATCAATGCTATATATATATATATATATATATATATATATATATATATATATATATATATATATGTATATATATATATATATATATGACGGATGTTCATTTTTTCAGAGTAGTATCAATTAAAACACTTTATCATTGACGTACATAAATGTTCATTATCTCAATCTTTGAAAATTTATTACATGTATAAATAACTTGGAATATATTGCCTCGATAAGGTCGAACAATACACGAATATATATATATATATATATATATATATATATATATATATATATATATATATATATATATATATGTATATATATATATATATATATATATATATATACGGTGTTTTCAAAGTGATAGTGGTCCTGAGACAAAGGAAAAATGTTACATTCATCATTGTTTTTCGGAACTGTTCGACGATAGAAAGTAGAACATTAGTTCAAAAATTTCTTAAAAATCCATTCATCGTCGGATCAAAAGTAAAATAAACACCTCCTCTGGTGCGTTGCTGGGGACCCCCCAAACGTCCTATGGAAGACAGTGGATACAATCTTTCTATTCTGAACACATAGCTTGAAGTGTTTTCAATTAGTGGGTAAATGCACAGGGAAATTTGTACAATAAAGAGGCTACTACTCACTTCACTTTTACCAGGAATCGATTAAGTTTCACGATCAAACAATTATCTTCTCGTTAATCATGCGTTAATGCTTGATGATCATCGGGCACTGGAATGGGTAAAGACCAGAGTATAACCAGAGTAGGTACCATTATTCTCCTTTAATACTCCCATTGGATGTATCGTATGGTTTGGTACATACTATATTAGTAAGAACCAGTTTTAACTCGTCAATTATGACAAGACTCCCAATGTTTACGACTTCATCGGTTTGTACTGTTATGCGATTTTTTCATACATGCAAACTCCGACTACAGCAAAGGAAGGAACAAAAGATGCAAGCCTTCATTTACTTCTACCGACTGAAAATAAATCAGTGGTCTCTGCTTGAAAACCAAAATCCTAACTCAGAGAGAGAGAGAGAAAGAGAGAGAGAGAGAGAGAGAGAGAGGGGGTTACTCATTCCTTCAATTGCCATCAACGACATCCAGTTCCGTGTCCACCCTATTACTCTCTTTGTTGACCAAAATTTGTTCCCCTAGTTCATCGGTGTGGGCCCTCTTTCTATTGCCATCTCTTTTACTAAACTCAGATGCCCTCTTTATTTACTTGATACGGCATGAAATTACCATTTACCTATTTTTCTTCTATTTTCCTCCTGCTTTTTTTGTCCCTCACGCCACTAACCGTCGATCTTTCTTCTTTGTACACTTTCCCATCAGCTGCTTTTCACATTGTCATTTTAATCAGGTTGCTGTGACTGGCTATCTATCTACGGGGGTTACAAGTGAGAAAACTTTATCTTGTCATGATAAATTTATTTAATATGCTTCTATCATCCTTTTGGTGTCAGGGAAAGGTTACTGTTACAATTGTATATATACATGTAAGCAAGAAAATATTTCGATCAGGTATGTAAGTAGAGTACACATATACCAACTCCATAAGTATATTCAACATAAGGGTTTTTAAAAGATATTCGATTAAACTGTCCCCTCCGGGCTGATACAGAACCAAGTTTCCTGAAAAATTCTTGATTATAAATATTTTCATGCATTTTCAAGTCAACACTGGTTTTTCTGTTGATTGTAAGTGAAGAGTATGAGATTGAAAATCCCCATTTTTCTCCCTTCAGTATGTTTGCTATGAAAATACAGCGATGAATGATAATATTGTTCTAAACAAAGTATAAGATATTCTTTGAAGCTCCGTTTCATTATGCCAACACCTAAAATCGATGGAATGACATAGTACTTCCATTTTCAGCAAAACTCTTCCTTCTTTTCACCTTATTTCATTGGAATGATTTCTTTCTTTTCTATGATTTTTACAAGTCTACGAAGGCACTTCATCGAGGACGAGTGTTCAGGTTTTTACATAAATCCTGCGATTCAGTACAAAACATACAACCCAAATCAATTTCTTTCGCGCCACATCAACGAATATTTCCGTTCGATGTAACTTTCATGGCGTCATCCTGTTTTGACAGACTAATGCATAAAAGCGTAGAATTTACACAAATGGAAGAAAGGAGATGTGAATAAGATTGTGCACCAATATATATATATATATATATATATATATATATACTTTATAGAATAATATATATATGTATATATATCAATTCATACATATATGCCTGTGTGTATGTGCATGTGCATTCATCGTCTATATATATATATATATATATATATATATATATATATATGTGTGTGTGTGTATATATATATATATATATATATATATATATATATGTATGTATGAAAATACAAGAACACACACATAAACACAGTCGGACAGACACATATACATACATATACAAGGTCTGTCCGAGAAGAAACTGAACTTTTGAAACTGTATGCCGATGAAATGTTTCAAGTGGTCGTACTTGAATAAAACATAGGAGGAACCTCGACCATCTATGTTAAATAAATTAATCAAGTTAGGTTATTTAGTTTTTGAGCTAAACGCGCAAGAATGAACGTGGGTGTAATACACTTGAGTTCTTTTTTCCAAATTGAACGATGAATCATTTTGAAGAGCAATGTTCTCGAGTGAAATTCTGCTTCAAATGAAGAGAAAATGTTTTGCTGACACTTGCAAGGTTGTAACAGGCCTGTGGGCAAGATCGTCCAAGCCGTACACAATTTCACAAGACGATGCCAAATTTTGACAACCTTTTCTCGCCAGCAGACAAAGATCACACCGAAAAAAAATCAATGCAGTGATCCTTGGAATTTGTGTCTTTTACTGTTGGTGAAGATTTGTGAGAACTGGTGAAGCAAGTGACAAATCTCATCCAATTGCGTCCTTACTCTCTGGGTTTTGAACCTTTCGACCTTTTCTTTTCCCCGAAGCTGAAATCCATCCTGAAAAGTCGTTGATTTTAGATGACATAAGAGAAAGAAAGAGATGGACTCTGACACCTGTACACTTCCCCAAGAATGCATTCAAAGAAACTTGAAGATCGGCAAGAATATTATTTTGAAGAGGACACACCCTATAAAGTTGTAGGTAGAACTATCAGGAGTTCAGTTTTTCATTAAATACCCCTCGTATATTTATGAATAAAGCATATATAGATAGCAACAAGCTCACTTGGCCTTGCATCAACACGTTTCATACATTAAGGTAAACAGTATTACTGAAGAAATAATAGATACTGCCAAGCCATGCATATCACTAATTATCCGATAAGAAATGTGTAGATACGAGTACTGTTAAAACCAATTATTGCATTGTATTCTGGTCTGAAAAACAATTAGTCCCTTCACTTATGGGTTTGTCGGCTGGCAAAGATAGTGGAATTTTCACCTCGTATTTTGTCTGAATAAATGCATAAAACACAGACGTGATTTGCTATTTCTAAAATATA
>OY735198.1:84571362-84586362 GCA_963457665.1 Thysanoteuthis rhombus
TTACGTGTCGAGAAAAATGTATCCAGTATCGACTTGTGGAATATAAAAAAAAAAACTTATCGTCTTCTGTTATCATTTTAACAACGTCCGTAAGTAGCTAAGTGCACCTCGGCTCTTGGCCCAAAGATGTAGCTTTGAATGCATTCAGTTTTTCTCGGTGGAGAACTGGGACGAAACTGGGGTTGAGGGGCGGGGGACGCAACCTGAATCACAGATCAGCAGGAACCTATAGTATGTTTTCGTTGGCAAAGAATACTTTCAAACGATTTTAACATGTTTTGCCTACGAAAACGTCAATACTTTCTTTTTATGCCAAAGCCAACTCCAACGTATCTTATTAACTTCAAATCTATCCATCAATCTATCTATCTATCTATCTATCGAATCACCATTGCCCCACAGATGACTTGCACGACCAACCATCCAGATCAGCTAACATTATTTCACCTTTCTTCGTCTTTGCTTGCTTGTGTTAGTGTAGTTCTGTGGTTTTGGAGATACAGTCCTGATAATTTTCTATGTACACCATTGAAAGACATTTACTATCCTTATTTTCACGTTGAGCAAAAAATGCCAAGTTATCTAGAAGAATTTCGTTCAGATATCTATCCTTTTTAGGTGATTATCTTATATAAAACATTTATTTCTACGATCATTTTTCTATATTTTTTCAAATAATTTGTTTTGTTACATTAAGTGGGTGGTGTGATCGATTTATGCAAGACATATATACATCCATCCGTGTATCTATCTATCTATTGTCTTATGTAAATGTTCATCGAATTTGTTTAGCAAATGTTGCTTGGTATATTCAATGAGGTTTATATTTCATATTTCTTAATTGCTAAATCAAATCCCATGTTTATGTCCTGTAAGGCACCAATTTTTGGACGCAATATATATATATATATATATATATATATATATATATATATATATATATATATATATATATATATATATCATGAAATGGATATATGATCCGACATCATGTTTATAAATTGTATAACATTATATAGAAACTTCAATTTAAAATGATCTCCTTTCATTACCGAGTTAATGTTTCTCTTGGCCTAGACGACATAAATAGAATAAACAGTTAGTCTGATTTTCTTTAGTTGTTTATTCTATTGATGCTGTGTAGGCCAAGTGATGCATTAACCGTTTATTTGCGGGATATTGTTTCAAGAAGAGTTTTCTGTATAATATAATGTCATTTCTGAATATATCTATCCGTCTATCAATCTATCCATCTATCTTTCTCTCTCTCTCCCTGTCTGTCTATATATATGTATATATATATATATATATATATATATATATATATATATATATATATATATATATATACTCTGTCTATATGTATATATATATATATATATATATATATATATATATATATATATATATATATATATCATATTTCAGGCCCTACTTCAAAACAAAATAATGTTTGATGCTGAATGTATCGAGTACCTTATGGAATAAACCGATTACACATCAATATTGTAACATATCATATAACATTGTATCCTTGATTCGTGATATATATATATATATATATATATATATATATATATATATATATATATATATATATATATATATATATATATATATATGTATATATATATATATATATATATATATATATATATATATATATATATATATATATATATATAGTAAAATGTGGTTTTGCTACACAAACTAGCTCATGTTTCCACCCTCTTCAAGCCTCATCAGACGAGGCCCTTAGAGGGCAGATACATGAGGTAGTTTGTGTAGTGAATCTGCAATCTACTATTTATTTCCAGCTCTACTCTAAAGCAACTTAACTCCATGAGTAAAATGCTGTATCTATCGAAGACTCTATGAAATAAATCCATTGCATTTCAGAAGTGGCTTTATATTATTTATATATCATTATATTATGTTATACTGCTAGCCTGATTTGTACCACATATATTGTCTGTATATATATATATATATATATATATATATATATATATATATACACACACATATATATATATATATATATGTATATATATATATTGCAAGAGAGATAGAGAGAGAGGGAGAAAGATCTATGAACAATACCTATTGATCTTTCTTAATCTCCATTCAGTTATATAAATCGTTAAATATGCATGTGTATATGATGTATGTATCATTGCGTCGGATTTATTGAGTTGAAGTGAGCACATATAATGCAAATATCTAACATATGACTATATGCCGAGTTGTTCTCATGTACAGTATTACGTGTGTGGGGGTAAACATGTATGTGAGTTTGTGTGTGTAATTGGGTGAATATGTATTTACGTGTAATGAATCAGGTTAACATGCTATTAGACACTGAATAATCCATCAAGAAACGCAAGTCGCTGGCGGTGCCTGAATATTCTTATGATCATCTTCCAAACAATATCAATGTTAGAGGCATTTCTCCGGCAATTATAAATACACACACCACAATGCACACACATTCACACACACATACCCCCCCACACACACATGCATGCAACAGACACACACCTACACTGATACTTATACATAGTAGAGTGAGGATTTCCTACAAAGACAGGTCGGATTCATAAACGTATTTGTGTTGCAAATCCTTGCACCATTACGTTTTAAGCTCTACTCAAAATCTGCCTAGTATTCGATGATGTAAACATTGAATACTTGATGCAACAAACGTGTCATATATTGGATATTGAGTCATGTTAATTTTATATTATATTATATTGCATTTTTAATTTGTATGGTGTGGTTTAAAAACATTTGTACGTATATACATCGAATATATATATATATATATATATATATATATATATATATATATATATATATATATATAACCTCAATGAGATCCTGAAATATCAAGAAATTATGTAAAGTTTTTATAAATTCTTAGAAAAATTCATTTCTTTCTTGAAAACCTTAGTTTAACAATTAGTGCGTTAATAGTTTACAAGTTCATGACACCGAGAATTACCACTGTATTTAATCTTCTCATCAGGAAGCCACTTGCAGTGGCCTCGTGTCAAATTAAGCCAAACCTAAATATATGTATTTTGCTCCATAATTCACAATACAGATTTCACTCTGACACATGTCAAGAGTAGGTGCCCATTGATGATTAAGACTCATTACAGTGGTAATTGTCTTCTTCGCAAGTTTGTTAACCATCACTACACTTATCATTAAACTGGGAATTCCATACATTTATAAAATACTTGAAAATTTTACAGAATCTTCTAAAATTTTTTTGAGTCACTGGTTTCAATATCTCACTGTAACCTATCGTGGGCCAGTTCTCTATTATCACTAGGCAGCTGCAGCATTTGAATGCTTTTCAAAAGATCTTGTAGACTTCTACAGTCAATTTGGATATCTATATACTGCAGAACATCCGGACCAGAGCTTCAAATACCAAGGAAAATCACATTGTCTTAATACTTAATAAGAGTCAGCCCGGTTGTACGCATGTTGTGTATATATATATATATATATATATATATATATATATATATATATATATATATATATATATATATATGTGTGTGTGTGTGTGTGTGTGTGTGTGTGTGTGTGTGTGTGTGTGTGTGTGTGTGTGTGTGTGTGAGTGTGTGTGTGTGTGTATGAGTGTGTGTGTGTGTGTGTGTGAGACACACAGTAAAAAAACGGCAAAACAAGCATCTTGTGTTAAAAAGACCTAACATACAAAATAACAACCAATTCCCAACGATCCAACAACATATATATATACATATATATATTTATATATATATATATATATATATATATATATATATATATATATATATAGAGAGAGAGAGAGAGAGAGAGAGAGAGAGGGGGAGATACAGGGAGAGGAAGGATGAGAGAGAGAGAGGGGGAGTGGTGGGAGAGACGACATGAAGAAGAAAATAGTGAATGTATGCGTTATTAATCTTAGTGTGGCACCGAGCCAAAAAGTGCTGGGAATAAGGGCTGAATTATAATCTTGCACCAACCTTACCCGTGGGGCTGGCTTCCATTGAATATCTTCATTCAAGTAGAATCTTATATCCGGACGGGAACACTGTAGAAATTGAAAAAAACATACGTTTGACTGGCACAGGGCCATAGTAGGAGGATCGATTTCAGCACTCTAATAATGTTTTAAGAGCCTGGTCTTCTATTCTTTGCTTCATATATATATATATATATATATATATATATATATATATATATATATATATATATATATATATATATATATATATATGTATACTTATACTGGTCTGTGCTGTCGTCTATAACTTTCCTTTCAACAACTTACACGTAAGACAGTGAAGGAAGAGTGCAACTTGCTAGATTCTTTTTATTATTTTTTGTGGAAAAAAATATCATCAAGGTTTTAAGAGATGGGAGTGTTGTCTTTATACAATGTATCTATAACACAAAACAGGGCATCTATTTTACTTCATTTTTATGGATGTTCAGCTTACAGGAATTATCTTTTTTTTTGTTTTAAGTAACTGTATTTAGGAATAGATTCAATATACAATATTTCTCGGAGCAAAGGTCACAATCATTCAAAATATCGAAAGAAAGAAAACAATTTGAATTTTCACTTCACAGTGGTTAAATTATTTTCCATTCATGATATAGCTCGCAGTGAATGAAAGTGAATTATTTATGTGTAATGTCAATATGATTTCCTGTATGGAAATTCTTGATATCTATGGATATCTAATTACTTCGATTTTGAGATTTCAGGAACAATGTCATATTTTCTGATTTCTCTTGGCTCGAAATCCGATATAAAAATTGACATCGTTGACAAAGGTGCTGGCTGTGTTTGGACTTTTTCACAAACTTATTTTGCAATCTTCACAACTGAATATGGAATCAATTGAGTCAAAATTCAAGAAAACACATACCAACTCGAATATGGTGCAGAAATTGTAGTCTATCCAAGGATTTCTGCTTATTATGAACATTTGCAGTCGTTCAGAACTATCATAAGAAACAATATCAGAGTGACAAACGAAGACTAATTCTTTTGGCAGACTTTACTAACTCGCTGTGTGTCATAATTGAATAACATTTATACGGCAAAGTAGGTTTGCATTGAAATATTTAAAAAAAAACGAAAGAGGGATTAAAAGGTCCTTTTCGGGTAACATTCAATTTAAAGGAATTTCAGCTCTGAAACCCCCTGAGACTGTGAAAGCAGTGGTCCACTGATATATATATATAAACTCAATTATTGATTCTTATTATATTCAATATATATATATATATATATATATATATATATATATATATATATATATATATATATATATATATATATATATATGTAATTTCGTGAATATTTAGATGCCTGTGGATATGTTTGTTTGTGAGGATATGCATTTGCTAGTTATATATAAAAAAATCTACACATTTGATTTAATGTTATGACTTGGCTCTCGCTGTATAATTTTATAGCTTATCCTTTCAGACTAGATTTTATGTACGTATAATAGCGTATATTTGTATTTGTTTATTTGTTCATGCTTTCGTCTGATTCAAGTCTACGTCTGATAATCCTCATTAGTTTTTATCGACCCATGACGCCTGCAGTCTCACTCGGTTCAACTTGCGACGCATAACAGTCATTAACAAAAAAAAGTCTGGTACTAAAACACGAAACCATGAAATAGAACCAACTCAACCAATGTATACAAAACACAGGTGGCTTTTGCTTGTGCGGTTATTCTGTTTCGTTTTTCCCTTGTTATTCTTGTTCTAAGTCTCTTGGAGTTGCAGGATATTTTATTCTATAGCGTTGGGGAATATGAGGTAGAGTACGACTGAGAGATTAGTGAATCCTTGGAAACCTTAGTGATTTCTTGAAATCCTTGGAGATTTCTCGGAATCCCTATCGATTTTATGACATTTTAAGGATCTTGTGAAATTCATGATGGTTACAATAATTTCATGGAATACTTAGTTTCACTATCAGAGTTGTTTACAAGCTTTTCATGAACATTACCATTGTTATTCAATCAATCCTCACTGGGTTGCCAACCCTTGCAACCCTGTAGCAAACTGAAACCAACATATACTGACTATATTGGGATGGAATATACTAGATATTCACTGTCTAGCTTATTTTGGCTCAAAGCCACACTGGTGAGGATTGTGTTCATTTCAGTAGTGACGGCCAGCATGATTACATACAATTACTGAAATGTTCAGGGGATTCACCAAATCCCAAGAGCTTCCACGAAATATACCGTCTAACCATTTCATATGCAGTGGTTAGCACATGCGATATACTTAGCAATGCTCATACAAGCTCAACTCAAAACCTTACTTTGTATGTGTGTGTGCGTGTGTGTGTGTGTGTATATATATATATACATATGTTACATTTTCATGGTTGGACATGTGGATGTTTTTGCAACGTTTATTTTCGGAACGAAATTCTGTTTTTCCTTTGTCCGTAGAGGGGAAACGTTTATTTGTCTCCCTTTTTTTATTGGGCATCCCCTCCCTCTTAAATACCATTATAATCACTTCAGTAGGCGATTAACTATAAAATAATTACACCATCTGCCGTATGGCTACTCTGGGTTTGGCAGGGTGCCATTTTATTTGAAGATAAAAAGCAAATGTCCCAACACGAGCCTAACAAATGTAAGCTGTCCATTTCTTTTCCATTATTTCACAACTCACACACACACGCACACAGAAAACAGACATATGCACACACACACACACATATATATATATAGCAAATTTTATCTCCCAAAGACACATTCATCGTTGCAATTGTGAAGAGTCAGTCTATCTATGGTGATAATACTGAAAATTTCAATGTTTCATAGCATAGCCTGAATAGAAAGATTTTAATGATTTTTTTACTCATTGTCTTCCCAACATTTCTATCGATGGGCAACTATTTTCGTTGCTTCCATTTTGTCTTTGTAGACAAAGAAGGAGAGTAGAGTTGTCCGTGGATCAAAACCCAAAATATGACTACACTTCCCTCTCTTCCTCTCTGTCTTTCTCTCTGTCTTTCTCTCTGTCTTTCTCTCTCTCTTTCTCTATGTATACATACATGATTGAAATTTACAATACATTATAGTGAGTTTTTTGTTTATGTTGTCTCAGCCAAATGATATATTCGTCGTATAATAATAGGATGTCATTTGAAATTGCCTATCAATATCATACAAGGAAATTCTTATTCTGTTTGTCAGATCATACATCCATTTCTTAATGATATAATTGTCGTGTTGGAAGTAACAAATAGAACAGATATCGACCGTGAAAAAGGTAAAGGAGAATTCAGAGTTGTATTTAGCCCTTTGCATTTTTGGTGACTGTTTATCTCAGTGGTAAGAGTGGCTTAAGTATTGGTCATAGGTTCGATTCTTGCTGCAGTCACATTTTCATATTCAGGTTTATATCTATACATGTTCTCGAGATCAAATCAAACATTCACCAAATGATAACGGGGTATCATTTCAAATCGTGTTTCAGTATAATATAACACAATTTTTTAATCACATACATTCACAAATCCATCAGGAAAATATTCAGCCAATCTATATTAACGAACATTGCCTATGTAGGTCTCATTCAGTATGCTTCCTGTGTTCAAACGCTGATTCAGCATCTTGTCCACTTTTCAAACAGGTTGCAAGTCTTATTGCAGGATTGTTATCAGCTGTCGCTGAAGTATCCCCCCTTCTAACGACTAAAAGATGGAAAGTGCATGGGACATCCTTAAGTACCAAGCGGTCAGGCAGAATTTGCATAAAATATATATAAAAATACTTTTTAAAATTATGAAAGAAAACGTCTGTAAACGTGCTTGCTGGTTGGGAATGATCATTGAAAACTTTTTTGAAGCGTTCAGTGGGATGAATGCCCGGAGGGAAATTAGAACCAATCCAGACTAGTCTATAGTTGAAGAAAGCGGGTGAGGGCAGTAGATTTGAGGCGCTTTGCAGCCATTCTGTCCCGAACAGAACAGAACGAACCAAACGGACTCCTCATAATTATTATTATTATTATTATTATTGTTGTTGTTGTTGTTGTGGTGGTGGTGGTGGTGGTCGTCGTCGTTGTTGTCGTCGTTGTTGTTGTTGTGAATTTTAAGTAACGGTTTTCCCTTATGCATAGCAAACTACCACCTGCAGTCTTACGTATTCAATACCCTTCTTAATATTTGAGCTGACCCCAAACAAGCATGCAATTATCTCAGCCACCAAGCTGAATCTTTTCAGGGGAATGCATGCACACGATTTCAAGACTTTAGCATGGGCGTGTAGGATTGAAAAGAATAGAAAAATATTGATAAATTAAAAAAAAAGTAATGAATTCCAGTGAAATGAGTCTGTTTAATATCAGTAAAAATTCCATCTGACGTTAATTGCTCTTTATTGTCTCTTTCCCCCCTGCTCTCTCTCATTTATCTACTTTTATCTCTTCTCCCTTTCACTCCTTCTCTCTATTTCTTCCTATCTGTTTCTTTCTTTCTCTCTCGACCTTTCTCTCGTCTTCTGTCCCTTACTTTTTTTTTTCTTTCCGATTTTCTTTTTCATCTTCATCTTTCATTCCCCTCGTAGATTGATGATGCAAGGAAGCTCTCTCTCTTTCTCCCTCTCTTCCTTTCTCCCTTCATCCAAGATCTAAATTTTAAGGATTTTTCAACTCTTATTCCCAACATCAAGTCTGAACTTATTGTATAAACCGGAAAGTTAAACTTGTCATTGTTGTTAGGATATGAAAATAGAGTCAACTCAGTTGGAATTTGTAATGATTGCAGCCAAATTAGTAATTACAACAAAATATTATTAAACATCCTTTTGCATCGTGTTGACGAACTCATTGTCGGCAGAGAAACAATCATTTGAGAGAATGCTGTTACCATTCAGATATTTGCTTTGTGGTCCAGCTCCTTTAAGAGAGAGCAGAGATCGGCATTTGAAATATACAATGATGGTGATATGGTGGCGTCAATTCACCCGGCGGCATGCGGCGACAATTTCCGGTTATCCCGACACTTCAAAACCTCCTCGTCTTTCAGGAATGTGTTGTCTCGACGTGACATCATATTCAATAAGGAAATTCACAGCAGCTTCCGGCGTCTCAGCTTTATTGGATAATAATAAGTGTCTAAAGTAAATTACGGGAAAAATAACGAGGAAATGTCTAGGAAATGTAAGTTCAGAATATAAGGCAACGTGAAATCGACGAGGAACGATTAGATCAGACTCAGAGAAAACAAATTAATACCATATAATGAATTTTATTATTTAGCTCAAAAAAGATGTTTATAACACAATAAATTTACCATTATCCATCTCTTGGTCTCTTCATATACATGTTTATCTATCATTTTTATGATATTAATCATATATTTTTCTTTTTTTTCAAAGGACTAAAAACCAAGGAAAGATCAATCCAATCACCTGAAGTAGTTTTTTTTACAAAGTACCATGATATAAATGTATGTGGAAGCCATAAAAACACACTGATTGAAATTACATTAACATATATTGGGAAATAAATAGCTGAAGTGACACAAAAATATTGGTTCATAACAGATTGTTCATTTTGATTTACATCTTTTAAGTGATACAGAATGTACAATCATTGAAAAAAGGCTTCATTTGCCTCTGTCTCTCTCTGTCTCTCTCTGTCTCTGTCTCTCCCTCTATCTCTATCCCTCTCTCTCTCTCTCTCTTTATATACGTATATATGTATAATGAGTAAAGATTTCTTTCAATGATCTTTTCACCATAAATATGTGTGTGTATCTAGAGGAAAAGATCACTATACAGTTTCACAATGTGTAAGATATCTTTTCAGGAGAATTGTAGGGTCTTTACCTGGTAAAGTTTTATTGAAAAACGTCGACCACCTTTATTGAATACCATATTATCACCATGAAAGATGAACAAACTTGAAAACTGTTTACCTGCAGATAAACACAGTCCCATTTGTAGATTGAAAAAAAAAAGCTGTCAAGAACCAAAGCCCAATTCCAGATGAAGAGTAGACTGTAATGAACATTTTTCTTCTCTTCTGACTTCTTCAAATCACCCATGCTCTCAAGATTAGTAGTCTTCTTTTGACAATCCAGGGTACATTTCCAGCATACACTTTCAATCTATACGAGATTGGGGACAATTGAATATCTCTTGTAAACTAGTCAAATCTTAACACGTGATACACTTGATCTGTTACTTAACCAATGTGTCAACAATCAAACTACACAGTAAGGGGCAATCATGTATGTCAGGGATATCTGGAAAGGAAACCACGAGCGAGATAATCAAAGCCATTGTATCCAATCAGGAGTTGCTAAAGAATTTTGGTTTTACTATGAGATATTAGAAGGATATCACACTTGTTTTTTTGTCTTCAAAAGAATGGAAATAAACCATAATCAATGCGTATAAAACGAATAGCATTAATCATTTGTTCAGTAAATCAAAAGGTCCACATTTTCACGAAAAAGCCATACATGATTATATTTGGTAAATTGTCTAACCACCAAAGCGCAGGTGGCCTGAAGTTTAGCGGCAGAGATAATGGAAACTGCAAACCGAGTTAACCCTGACTTTGAGGTTGTTTTAACCTTGCACCAATGTCTCTTGGAATGACATGTATTAATATCTCCTTCTTCCTGTTATAGGTATGAAGCAGGCAGACATGACTCTTTAACTCTGGTTAGCAAATTATCTATGAGAAACAACTTTTGATTCCATACCAGGGAGTGAAGTTCCCTTAGGGCGGATGGATGCCAATTTTGACTTTCTTGAGGCAGTTCCTGTAACCAAGCGGACACACAATGTGTCACCCCCTTCCCCTTTGGACTGCACCAGCGAGGCAGAGAAAGGGTTTCTGTCGTCAGGGCATTGTAGATTCTCCATACACTTCGCACACGCTTGCAGCCAGGGAGGTCACTTCAGTGCCATTCCATTGTCAACGATGGACTCACTTCAAAAGTTCGAATATGAATAAATACATTGAAAGCTTCCTCAAAGTTGAGAAATGATATTCCTATTCAATATTCTCTGTCATTTCCAGTAGTCAATGTGGACTCAAATCTTACTTTGTTCAAATCTTTACATGCGACAAAAGTATTTGTACAGAATTTCCAGACCAGGGAATCAGTTATGTGCATGATTGATTTTCAAAAAAATGTACACCAGACAGCTATTTAAAACCGTATTTTATACTTTATAAGTAAAAAGTATAAGTTTAATAGTTTAATTACTGTGATATCTCAGAAAACTATCTGTGCGCTCATTAGATTCTTTTGTGCCCATATTGCAAACCATGCATATCTATGTGCATGAAAGCAATACAATCAAGAAAAGAGGCGACAGATAAGAGCTGTATATTATCCATTATGCTAATAGTTGCTTGGATGTCTCTTACTGCAGTGATTTCTATTCAGCATTCTAGCTTCTATATTCACAAACCAGCAGCTGCGATTTGAATAGGAAACGTCAGTTATTTAGGGTTACTTTGAACTAGAAACAGATCATTCGATGCCAGTCAACCTATCAAACCACATTTTGTATGTATCCATCATTGTGCCTCCATTGTGAGCTTAACTACACACTGGTAATTGTTAGTAAGGCACACTTCAGGCTTAATAGGCCTATCGAAGCTTCGTTTTGCCCAAGGTACCTGGTGTTCCCCAATGGTAACCTGTCTAGGTTCTGGTCAGGCTCAACGTTGCTTAATTTCTTTGATCTTACTAAAAACCGGTGTATTCAATCTCATACCCACAGCTGAGGTCCCATAAGCTTCGTCCTAGAGCTGAGTGCGATGCAGTGAGGCATTGAGTAACATTTTTAATGTACTTGGTTAGAGTTATCGTTTGATTGATCTTGGACCTACTCTATCACTCTGTTATTGTGATCAGTTATGGTCTCCATACTAGTACTGACAGCAAATCTCCTCAATAGCCAAGGAGTCACTTCAGTAATCGGACTGATATCAGTAAAGCTGTCACCTTGATGGTCAAAGTAATTCCCTGGCTTCCCAGATACTGTGGATATGGCCGTAATATCTTAGCCTCAGGGGCAGTTTCCGCGATATTAGAACTTGTGCAGAGTACTTAGCAGGAGGTATTTACTACCATTTTAAGGTCTTTAGAATGACTCTGCGATGGATTGAACCAAGGCCTACCAAACTGGAGACTCCAACACTGAGTCATGTTGATTGATATCAATACAGGAAAAGATTAATATTCCGGTAATAGATGCAATTGTAGATGCAACAGACAAAGGATGAAAGACAGAAAAATTAGTAAAATCTTTCTGAAGACTGCTGGCAATAATATTGCAATAAAATCGCTACTATAATAGTAATAGCAACAGTGTTTGCAACAAACTTACGAGCAAAAATTAAAATGTCGGGGAAGTATTTGAAAAGACAAAAACAGAATAAAGCATTCAGTGACAGTAAGGAGTGAATATTTAAATCTCCAGCCTTCTAATTCTCGGTACAGCGCGTAAACGAGATACATAGATATGAAGCCAGTCAGACTAGTTTGAAAACTGAAGAAAAAACGATTTTTACGGTTTTGGTAACAGTATTAGTATGACCTCTTCTTCTTTTGAGGGTCTCATGGAGATTCGTTGCCATAGGTAGATGTAGTGGTCTACTTTCTCGAGTTCTGTGTCCTCAATTTCGATCTTAGTGTTTTTATCTCCAATGTGGTTGTTGCACATGATCTTCGTCTTGCTGAAGTTCATGTGTAGGCCGACTTTCTTGCTCTCTTCATTTAGTTCATCTATCATTAGTTGGAGGTCGTGTAGGTTCTCTGCGAAAAGGGCTATGTCGTCTACGAATCTGAGGTTGCTCAGATACTCGCCGTCTATTTTGATTCCTTTACTCTCCCAGTCTAGTCTTCTGAAGATCATCTCGAGGCAGGCTGTGAAGAGTTTAGGTGAGCTGGTATCACCTTGTCTTACTCCTTTCTGGAGCTGGAAGGGGTCCGAGTCTTTATGTAGCCTGATAAATGAGCTGCCGTGATTGTATATATGTTTCAACACTACCACATATACTGGATCTACACCTCGCCGACTGATGGCCTCCATGACCTTAGGGATTCCTACTGAGTCGAACGCCTTTTTGAAGTCGATAAATGCTACGGCAAGTGGTAGTTTATATTCTGCTGCTTTTTCTTTCAGTTGATTTATCGAGTGCAGGTGGTCCATGGTCGAGTAGCTTCTTCTAAAGCCAGCCTGTTCACGTGGCTGGTTTTCATCGAGTGTTTCTGTGGTGATGATCTTTGTGAAAAGTTTGTATACACAGTTGAGTAGGCTTATAGGCCTATAGTTGTTGAGGTCTTTCGGGTTTCCTTTTTTATATAAAAGCGTTATGATAGCAGTGTTCCAATCGTCTGGGACTTTACTTTGTTTTAGACACAAGTTGAAGAGGACGGCCAGTTTCCTAGTGATGATTTTACCTGCTTTTCGGAGTAGGTCGATGGTGATGTTGTCTGGTCCAGGGGCAGTTCCTTTGCAAAGAATCACACTAGGATGGCAAGCTTTTGGCAGAGCTAGCTCAACCTTCAAAAATAATAAGATCCCATTAATCCTAAACGGAAGGGTGTACAACCAATGCATCCTCCCAATAGTCACTTATGGAGCTGAAACATGGAACTTAACCAAGAGACAGACCCGTAAGCTGAGAACCATGCAACGTGCACATGAAAGAATAATGCTGGGCCTCACATGGAGAGACCACAAAACAGCACAGCATATCCGGGAAAAGACAAGAGGTAGAGACATCACAGAATCCATAAAAAATCTCAAATGGCGGTGGGCTGGCCATGTTGCAAGAATGGCTGACAATCGATGGGCATCACGACTCACAACATGGATTCCCCGAGACCACATGCGCAATCGAGGCCGGCAAAATGTTAGATGGAGACACGAGCTAGACAAGTTCAGGAAGTACTGGCTCCATGACGCCCATGATAGAGAAGTGTGGCAAATCCTGGGGAAGGTCTATGTCCAACGACGGACGCTGAAAGACTGATGATGATGATGATGATGATGATGATTAGTATGGCAACTTTAACTAATGTCTTGTGCAAAAACAAAAAAACACAAAAGAATATTCACAGGCTGTCTACACGATATCTCCGAAAGTCCCTCGAGAATTTGAATGAAATATTGTGTGCAGTTGGGCAATGATCAACGAACGAAGTGAAGATACTTAGGAGCATTTCAATGTACAATTAAACTGTATAAGTGACAACAAAAACAATATCTGTCGATTCGTAAAAATCTTAAATGCTCTCAATAGATTTGATGGCAATTGGTGTGTTATTGGTCAGTGATAATAGAAACAAGTAGATGGAGGAGATTTGGATAGTAAATGAAGAAATAAGTTATTGCATTTTTGAGTCTATCCCTGCACAATTACCTATCCTTTCGAGCTAAAAGTAGCCAATTTCCGAATCACATGATTTTGCTAAATTGTCTCAGTCAGTACATTCGATATCTCAAGAAATTCTATCCTGAATTGAATGAAATTTTGAGGAAGGATGTATCATAAAGTACAAAAGAAATCGAAAGATCTTGGAGTCGGTCCATGTACGATTATCCGCCCTATGGCTCAGTTTACTGTCAACTGAAAACAATGACTTCAAATGTTGGTTATTGTTCCCAATATTTCACAATGAATCCTATTAAAACTCTGTGTAAGCAGTGATCAAAATTGACAGCAGATGCATCAATAATTACCCCCCCCCTTTGTTAAAGCACTCATTCCATATGCGTGTTTTATTTGGTTCTAAAAAGCTCAAAATGACTTGCTGAGGCTGAGTTGCTGAATTATTTTGTGAACTCAACAAGAAGATTCGTTTCAAACGATAAAACATATTTGATTGAAAAGTAGGGCATCTCTGCAAACATCCTCTATTATGGAGAATTGCACATGATTTCAAATGTCTATTCAAGATTATCC
>OY735198.1:84591362-84611362 GCA_963457665.1 Thysanoteuthis rhombus
CCCTTGTACTGTTCTTGGGAAACTCTATCCGGCACTCTTTTAAGGCATCTTATCGGAATTTCGTTCAATGATTCAAGGAATGCTGGGAAGTTAGTTGCAGATACTTGCCAACTGTTCAAAGTAGCTTAATGGCAATTGTTGGCTGATGAACACTTTTACTTCGTTAATTATTTTGACTCCGTGTCATCAACATCTGAATTAAAGCCAGTACGATTTTCTTTCAATCAACTTAAGATATGTTTGTCAGTAATGGATTGACCTGAAAGCTCTTGTTTCACTTCGAGTATTAGCTCTACGAGTAGCAGCTTCTGAAATATCGAAAATCGCTCGTATTGTATTTTTCACTTTTGCGGTTTTTTTTTGTCAGCATGATTCAATAAACAAATATATCGTTTTTGTCTCTCATCGAATTTATATACCATTTATAATGAAGTTAGTTCGAAATTTAATGCTGACTTAATGAATTTTTTGGCGTTTTTATGTCTTGAATAATGCGAGTTACACGGGATTTAAAGCAGGGTAATGAAAGGACCTGAATGGACTTGACTTTTTTTTCCCTAGAAGCCATGTGTTAATAGCCGCTAATATCCCGATAGCCATGTGTTAATAGCCCAAAACTTCCTAGCATCAATGTGTTAGTAGCACAAAGTTCCTTACAGCCATGTGTTAACTGTCCCAAGCTTCCTAGCAGTCATGTGTTGACAGCCAGAAACTTTCTGACAGTCATGTGTTGACAGCCCAAAGCTTCCTAGCAGTCGCGTGTCGACAGCATAGAGTCCTCAAGGAATACAAAGATCAACAAATGAAGGCCATTCACAAATGTAATGATTCAAAGATGCACCGAGCTGAAGAAGTTATACTTTTATGTAAAATTATGATACAATCCAATCCACTGAATAAAAATCAACAAACAGGAAATTTGGTCCCGTGATGTACAGTAACAATCCATGAGATGAATAAGAGACAAGTATTCCGGTGTCTTGATATTCTGATAAGTTAGATTTCAGCCGACATAGGTGGCTATGATGAAATGAAAAAAGTCCCATCAATGCTCCTCCTTTTCATCTGTAATACTATCCATCATCACAAATAACTATTTCAATATACTTATCAGCATTAGCTTTTTTTTAAAAATACTTTTTAATACTTGTTTTTCATTTATAAATGAATTTGGGTTGTTACAATTATGTTATATATATATATATATATATATATATATATAAGCAAAGATCCTCATACTGCTGGGGCAGTAGACAAATAAATCCAGCTCGACATCGCTTCCAGCAGCGTGTATGAAAACAGTGCTTGAATTGCAAAGACTGCTGCTCTTTGATGTGCTCAGCACTGCTGAGTACAAAGTGTTTGTATCCTGTGACTACCAAAGTCAGTACTGCTGTTGGAGTACTCATGCAAGGGGGTAGCAAACCCTCATTGATAGCCCAGTTATCTGCCATAAAAAATAACTCTTGTCAAACCAAGGGCCAAAAAAAATAATGAAACAATTATGAAAAATTAGAGAATCATGTTGTAAAAGTATCGTGATTAATTCATTATGAACAAAAGTGTTGAAAAAAGAAAATACAAAGTGTGTATATTGAACTGAAAACTTTGGATAACGTAACTTCCACCGATGAGTATTTTCATTAAGGTTAGAAAACCAAAAGAGATGAATTTGAATCGTCTAAAACCTGGGATGGAGGAAATATCTTGCTCTTTGTTCAGCTCATTTGTCAGACTTATAGTTAGTCAGGCATGCTGGAGGATTGAACAAGTAATACTGAATCAATGTCTGAAGTGTATTTATGTTATTGTCCATATGACGTTACTAAACGCTATAAAGTTATTTGGCTTTATCTCAACCATATAAACAAAACTAATCTAGTTGACAGAAATCTGAGATATCAATAGGATATGTATATATATATATATATATATATATATATATATATATATATATATATATATATATATATATATATATACTTAACTCAGTCTATAGTTGGCGTTCTCAAAATTTTTGTCATATTAACCCGTTGGATATATACTGTCTAACTCACGTTGTTGACGATATCATTACTTGCGATTACATTCAGTCTGAGAATAAATTCAAGATAACAGATTTAATGTTTACATTGGTTAACATTTGACAAAAGAGACGCAGACAACGGGTCACATCTGTTGTTATTCTCACTGCTCCCCCATCGAAAAACAGGGTTTGGTTTAACCAATATAATGCAGCCAATGTCATGAAAACCCAAATGATGTGTCGTATAAAATGATATCCATATACAATGAATGATGGGAAGTTCTTACATAAAATTACAAACTACATGTTTCATAAAATGTCCTTGAAAATGTTACGAAGGTTAAAATCACGATCATAGCATAAGGACTCATGGTGCTCAGTTAACACAGCTTGAATACCAGAACCGGTTACATGATGAGCAACGGATGATACAAACAAGAAAATGCTCTTACACATGTAAAACATGAAGCAACTTGAAAAAAAAAATTACATAATTTGTAATAGGAGTAGGGAGTAGTTGATTTGAACGACATAACGTTTCTCTACCTTATATGTTTTATTTCGACTTATACAGTAACATTAAGAACGTCATAACAAATTGCATATCCTGGAGTGGTAAAACTTGGATAAGCATAATTAGTAAAGGAAATAGGTAAAAGTAAATACAGCATTAAAGAAAAACAAAACAAAAGCAATACACTTGAAAGCACTAATATTTCAAAATATCTTCGAAATTCAACTATATTTAGTATATACGTTTATAACATCTAGCTCTTTCTCCATAGAAATATACCTGCATTTCTCATTCGCCATAGCCTTAAGCTTCTACGAGAAAAGTTACCGATCAATAAAACTAGATTTCGTTTAATTTGGGTATAACAGCTGACAATACATTTAGCCAAAGTAACAAGAAAACGATATACTATTGACTCGTAAAAGTCTTGCCAAAATGGTTGATTTTTTTTCCTGGGCGCAGCATTTCTTGGCAAAACACCAATAGAGTATTGTACTTAGGAAGGATCGAATACATTATCAATATCTGTGGTACTGACTTGCTAAGCATCAGCTCTATAGCAAGAGTACAATAAGTGGTCATATCTTTTGGATCGAACTTACTGAACTTGCATGACCTGGAAGAACGACCCATTAACGATCGTTCAGAGGGCAGACGCCCAAAGCTGAGCTCAGCGACTAACTAGAAAGCCCTGCCAATGTCATCTATAAACTGAAAAAAAATGAAAGAGAATCAGTCCATATCTAACATCAATGGAAAGATTTTAACTGTAAAAAGTTTCATGATCCACTCCCAAAATTAAACAATGTTTAATTTGCCTGTGGAATTCATCTAAAACTTTCGGATATATTCTGTAAACAAACTAGGTAGTGTATATGAATGTATGAAAGAAAAAACAACGACAAAAAATGAGGGATTAAATTGAATAAGAAAACAATGCGTCTAATCGAAAATCCAATATATTTTTCTTCACCTTATGACCTATCATTTCAATAAATGTCCTCTGAATCTTTGCAGATAGTGTGTAGACAATTGATGGGAGGTAAACGTAAAAATACATCAAAAAGATAATCTTGAAGATGAAAATTCACTTGTTTTTTTTTTCAATCAGATATGGCTGCTTGAGAGGCATCAACATAGCAGAAATCGAGATAATAATTTTTATCGTCAGTGTTAGCCAAAACCTAGCTGAGAGGTTATGATTTTTTCCAATTATCTGTGACCCAGTAGATTTTTTCAAGTTAAAAGCTACCTGCAAAATTTCAAATTTATCTTTATTTCTTTATTTCAATGGTTAATTCTCGGTTTTTGCTTAGGATGATGGGTTTTCATAATCATTGTAACAAACGGTTAACGATCTATCTGTGCTTATTTACTCTCTTTCAATAGAAGTAATTTTTATTTGTTTCATTCTGTTTCACTCACCAACTTTATATATATATATATATATATATATATATATATATATATACACACACACACATATATATATATATATGTGTGTGTGTGTGTGTGTGTGTGTATTTGTTATCAGTGTGTGTAATAACTTTTCTCAATAATTATGTCATATGGTTACCTACAAGCCTTTACATACACACATGTATGCACAACACACATTTGCACATACACATAGACATACACACACATATGGTAATTTTCTCTGTCTGTCTGTCTGTCTGTCTGTCTGTCTGTCGCTTTCTCTCTCTCTTATATATATATGCAAAGTTTTAAAGTAATTGCTTGACACGAAATTTTCATCTGGACAACGTTGAAAGAGATGGAACACCCAAGTAAAGACGAGATACAAATTCGAGAAAGTGATTATTTTGGTCTTTGCATGACCAGTGGCTGTTTAGCTCAATGGTATGAGTATTGAAATATATATATATATCAATTCATATACCACTGTCATGGTCTTTATCAGTATAGATCAGGGCGTATTTCTATACCTATGTCGAAGTTCCAAATATATCATCAGAAACCCTCTATCTATCCATCTATCCATCCATCTATATATCTATCTATCTACCTATCTATCTATCTATTATAGTGCTTGATTGAACACATGGGCACTCTCCTGTGAATGTGTGCACGAAAATCAAGATTGATAACGTAGTTCATAATACGGTTGTCATATTTTGACTAAGAATTTACCACCGTTCTTTAAAGGACTTGTGATATAATGTCTGAGACACCCAATGATTTGAAATCACGAACAACTGATTGGTCACCAATTCTCTTACCGACTGAGCTAAAATGGCAAGCTTTGTATATTTACGAACAATAATCTTATCAATAGGCCAAAGCGTTTAAAAAAAATTTTCAATGAATTTTTTCCCATAGTATACGATATAAAGTTGCTATGATCATCTTCAGCCGGGAAAGCAGAAGTGTATTTGGCGAAGGGTTTTTATCTTTTTTTTATGTTTTAGGTTTGCTTGCACGTTTGTTTGATCCAGGTCTCCTGGACACAACATTTTGTCAATCAACTTCGAAATTGACATCAGGAATACACCAGTCAATATTATCAAAATTCAATTATTCTAGATTCCCCTTTTCGAAATCGCCAGCCATGTCATAAATAGAATTCATTCTGACCATATTTGTTTTTTTGTTGAATCTTTTTTTCATATGATTTCAGGTTCTGACTATAGAGTTCATCAAGCATTGACTGTGATGGCCAGTTTCTTGGGTTTGTTTCCTTTGCTTTTAATCATTCTATTTTTTCTTTTTATGGAATATTCGTTTCATTTTTGTTTTGACTTACCTTTGTTTAATTTTCAATCTCTTTTATGGTTTTAATGCTTTATCACAATTTCTTTTTTTTTCAATTTCTTCATGATGATTTGACATAGATTGCCATGCTCCATTTGTTGGTTGCTTGACTCTGCAAATGGACTACGACCGAGGGACATCCTCTAAAGTCTAAGGTTTTACTGGTAAAGTACGCTGAATACACTTGTTCTCGTCTGATAATCGAAGTTGAGCAACAACCACCTTGCTCAGCACCAAGATGGATGACCATAGAAAACACCAGGTGCCATGAACTGAATGATTTGGTTAAAAGCAGGAAATGATGATACATAAACACATACGATAATTTGACATTCTTACTTATTTTTCTGTTTCTTTCGTGCGCGATGCTTTAGTAACCAATTTTTTTGCTATTTCCTGTCGATCTCTGTTCACTTTTTCTTCTCTTGGTCATGGTTCACCTGTTATCATCTGGTCCTTGTTTACTTATAAGAACATATTGTAGAACTTTTGCTCATTTCCTTCTATAACAATCTCATTCCACGCTCAATTACTATTTACATCGATTTCTATCTTTTTCTTTTTTTCTATTCACCGATCTTTTATTTCTTTTTATCTTATTTCAATTCTAGACAAGCATTTTCCCTCCGTAATTTATGTCCTTAACCCATTTAAATCTTTAACCTCAACATTACATTAGCTTTAGTTTTTATATCCGTTATTTCCTCGTCTTCCCTGGAGAACTTCTCTCTTTATCCTGTCTCTACCTGCTTCTGTAAGTCTTTAGTTCTCAAAGAATCAAATATTGCAATAATCTCTATTTGGACAGAAGTATTTCTATTAAATCCATTTTCCCTTCGCTGAAGAATCCATCTTAAGACTCTTACTTTAGATTGTATTTAGCTCACCCGCTTACACTCTGAGTGATACTACAAGGTGGCTTTGAGTTTCAAAACAGCGATTTATTTTAGAGGTTATCTACGGACAACTATAATGTAATCTGATTACAACAAAATAGAACTGTATGTTGGGGTTCGTAATGTAAAATTTTCTTTTTCTTTTTTACCCTGCGGACTGCTGAGGATTCTACGGTGTAACGTCATAAAATCTGCAATATTGCATATTTGCTGTTCAGAAAGCAATGCAACATATATTTGTATTTGGACCGGAGACGAGCACTCTACCACTGGGTTATAGCGATCGGTATGCCAAAAATGTACCGAATATTAAACATATTTGTCACAAGCAGTATCATCTTTATTGCAGTAGTTAAAGATAAACATGAAATTGTTCTCTTCGTAGGAAAATTGAGAATTTTAAATATCAATATTAATATTCAGGTCTAAGCTTCAGAGTAGTGTTTTCCCATGTGAATAATCGTTGGGATATGGAGGATTTCATTTATGAATAAATTTTGGGATATAGCAAAATAATCACAAAATATATTCAATTCTATTTATATTATTATATTTAATTACTCAAAATGTTTGCTGATATCTTGAATAGCACAGCAGATAGCATATGAATAAGTAGTTTCTCCTTTCAGTGCCACCAGGCGAAAACTGAGTCTAGTGCGTTGTCATGGCAATTCCTAATGCCCCAAAATGAAATTGAGGAATGTATGCTGTGCAACTGAAGCAATACACAACATGCCACGAGGCACACATCCGCGCCATGTATCCGTGAACATGATACACGAGTAGAGAAAAAAGTACCAAAAATCATTTTTGTTAATAGCAAATTCGTCATTTTCAAGAATATTACACCGTTTTTCCAACCAGCGGGATTGGTAGTATTCCTATGTCCATCATTTTTCTGTTATACCTCCAAAACAAAAACCTTTCAAATCACGGAAGACATGAACTCACAACTATTTTCTCGTCCAAAATCTTACATTCGATAAATAGGCAGTACAATAATTACGTGTTGGATATTGTCATTGCTAAAAATGATTTTAATCTAATTGATTTTATTATTGTAATTAGTTGGACATGGAATTTTAAACTTCTGGATTTGAGACAAAAAAAAATAGAATTTTTAAAGGGCAGTAGATATTTGTCTTTGATTTTGGTTATTTGTCCAATCATATTATTTTTATTTACAAATACATTTTAATTCTCACTAATGTGTCTGTGGCACGGTATTTTAAGGTGTTCTACAAGATATCAATCGATTCATGATCGAATCAAACTGGGAACAATGCGATGTAGAAATGGATGCCATATTTGAAATTATTTACGAATCGAATTATTGAGTAGCCACGCATGACAAGTGTCCATAGTATGATTTCTAAAAAGTTTATATTTTCGTTGTTTTCGGTACTGCATCGATTATTCTACTTTCAAAGCTTGAGCTCTGTATGAAAAATAATGCAGATTGTTCAAACTTTGAAAAAACCTTTGCATTTTTGATGAAGAAAAAAATCACGTTTTAAAAAAGAATTACGTTTGGTTCGTTGGGCACTCACCATGCAAGATTTTTCTGCTGCACATTCTACTTCATTGAAACAACTCGTTGTAATCTTATTATCAGACTATTGGTTGGTTACCAAATACTAAAAAATACTTTTAGAAAACAAAACTGTTAGAATTCAGATGCCAGACTAAAAATAAAGTGCGGAGACTACGAAGTAAAAAATTCTCACAGCTAATTTCAAGGTGAATCTATCGAAATTCTTGAAATAAAAACGAAAATCAGCAAAGCCCTCAAAACTAAGAAATTACACTTTCCAAAACTAAAGTAACTTTGTACATAGCTATACATTGCCAGTATTTATCGAGTTAGATCTACACTATTGTAAATCTATACGAGAGTAAGTCTATCTTAGTCCTAGGATTAGACTTATGTTAGCCAGTTAGTAATGCTGTTTTATTGGTTTGCCACAAATGTTGAGAGGTATTTCTCAGCTATATGTTTCACTAATTTGGTCATAGGATACATTAACTTCTAATCGAAACTTCATAGTTAACATCAGTTCTCTTGTTCAAGTGTTTTAGTTACGCTGCAGTTGCCAGTGATGAAAGCCCATGATGGTAATCTTTTTCAATGTATATCCACGAATTGACATTTTGCAAAGTGGCTTGTTCTATCATATTAATTCTGGGAGCATCCCGATTGACATTCACGACATATTAGCATCAAACTTTGCCTATCTTGGTTCTGTAATCTGCGAGTTGCCTCTCCATAAAAGGAAAGCTGGGAATGCCGATCAGCAAGATAGAATCAGTTATGACCCGTCTCCCAAGTATTCAGACTCTCAATCAAGGTAGATATCCATACAAGTGGGGTCGTGGTTAGGGGGTCAGGGTTGAGAAAAGGGGAGAGTTTAGACTGCAGATAGCAGGCGGGACAACTCCTTCAGAGCCAGTCGTAGACTACATCTGCAAAAGAGTTTGCCGCTAGAATCGAGATGCGCCGTCACAACAAGTGCTGCAGCTCAATCATAAGCTAATCCTTGAGGCACGCTCAAAAATCTCCCAAGACAGTGTGAGGCCAATTCTTAAGAATCAAAGATGTTTTCTCCTTTTCTTCAACTGAATGTTCCGTCTCACCAACGCAACAGGAAGATAAAACTTTTATTATGAGCGCTCTCAAATGAAGGAAACGAATGAAAATGCGTTAGATGAAGCTGATATTGGTACAAGATCTCAATTTCCGATTTTCTTGGAAATAAACCAACATTGAATGGGTTGGCAAATGAAAGTGGCTTCCATATCCGATACACAACCCATTGGAGCAATGGGTATATAAGTACGTATATAGGTATCATAGTTCTTCACTTATACCCTCATCGTGGATGCTATGTCAGGCAACTGTCAGTAAAGTCTTGCTGGGCCTATCAAAGTTTCATTCTGCTAACAACTTCTTTCTTCCAATGGTCACCCATTCAAATACGGACCAGGCTGAACCTGGCTTGGCTTCTGTGATTTCACGAAAGCAAGTGTATCGTACGTGATTTGGCCGTGACTCTTTGGTTTTGTGTGAAGGTTCCTCTTTCTCAGTTCTTGAGTTGAGTGTTCTGGAAATATGCATCAGGTTCCATTTTTCAAGGCTTTCGTGTGACTCAGAGATGAATTGAACCAAGGCCTTTCTAGTCAGAGGCAAACACAGCGCCACTGGGTTATGTTGATCGGAGCAATACCTATAAGCGCATTAATTCATTGTTAATCATATACTTAGAATTTAAAGACGAGAGGAAAATATAAAAACCGTCTCTTCTTAGTAATATTAAGCAAATAAAAACGCTAGCAAAGATGTTTTTTGAAATAGAATCAAAAGAAAAAATCTGCTTTGAATTATTTCCTCTTTAGAGCTTACGGATAGTTTAATGTGGAAACTGTTTAAAACTTAAATGCTCTCTTCAACTTTAAAATTCAAATCTCTCAATTCATTTTTTTTCATATTTTGTAAAAACGAAATGAAATAATTTTCTCCGTACCTCCCAACATTCATTTGAAGCAACGATCCGAACAAAAATATTACTTCGCATGCTCAAAAGATAGCACACATTTAAGAAAGAGGTAATCTCGGATTAAGTGGGCTTAAAAATAAGCAAAACTGAAAAACAAAAACAAAAACAAAACAAAAAAATTCAGGGGAAAAAATCTCAAAAGGAAGTTAAAGATTAAAGGGGAAATCATTTCTTGTTATCTACTTTTTTTTCAGTTTTCATTTTTTGTGGAGACGATATTTCAATATTATGATTTCTATCGTATCTTCCTTCTCTGTTTTTTCCTTGAATGTTTTGTAAATCTTTTGTTCGAGTTGTCTGTGATCTTCTGCATGAGATAGTCTTGTGACTTATTCTTTCACCCATTGGTCATATGCATCTTCTCACAAATAAATAGGTTTTGAGTGACAACCCAGACAATAATCATCATCATCATCATCATCATCATCAACAACAACAACAACAACAACAACAACAACAACAACAACAACAACACATGTAAAGCAGCAGCAAATGCTTTCTTACCTCTCCTCTAGCACGTGGACCTTCCCCTAGATCGTGATGGTCACGCAACTGATATCCCCTTGTGAATAAGCATCGATTTTTGCTGGCTACAATTTTGCATATGATTTCAAGGGATCGACTTTGAGTGTTGTAATGCCCAACGATTGTTCAACAAAGTTGCAACATGACCTGCTGACCGTCATTTGAGTTTCCTTGTAGATTCTATAATAACTCTGACCCATGTTTGCTTTGAGATCTAATGTGTTGTCAATTGATCTCACCACGTAATAATGATAATGGCCAACGTTTAGTTCTCTGGAAATATTTATATATAGATATAACTTTAGTTGAGGTGGGATCGGGGTGTTGACTGATTATCAAAGAACCAATTAATTATTTAATGTATCTTGACATTTCTTCCCGCAGAGCGTGGTTGGATATAAAATAATACATTCTTTAAGAAGCCAAGCTAATATCGCATTACGACAGTTATATAGAGATATTCCCTTTTTTTTTTCTTCTGGAAATAGAAATACTATCCAAATACGCCAACACATACACTCACCCACACACATACGCACCTACGTATACGCACGTACATATGTTCGGATGCATATAAATGAATATACATCTATATATCAATATATATATCAATATATATATATATATATATATACACACACACACATATATATATTTATATTCGCTTGATGGACATATAATAGATACAAGTGTGCTCTCTTGAATTCCTTAATTTGTTCGCTTTGTTCAATCAGTAAGAGCTGGATCACGTATTGGATGCCCCTTTGTCGAGAAACATATGTTCGGATGCATATATATATATATATATATATATATATATATATATATATATATATATATATATACATTTACATATATATATATGTACATATATATATATATATATATATATATATATATATATATATATATATATGAGTATGTATATATATATTCATATATGAATATGTATATATATATACATATACATATATATGTGTGTGTGTGTTTGTGTGTGTATAAGTGTGTGTGTGACGCTACATACGTAGTGATTTACACACACACATGCACACACACACACGCACACACACACTCATATATAAATGCATTAACTGTAAGTCAATATATAACCAAAATGTATTCAACGTGTATACTCACGCATGGATTTGTATGAAATGCAATCCTTGAACGCACTCATATATATAAAAACATATACATATATCCACACCTATAACCAATATTTGTGGCTTTGTGACTCTAAATTAGTTTCACTAAAATGAAACTAGCTATAACATGTTTCATATTACAGACATGCTGAGAAAATAGATTGGAAGATGAAGTCTGTTAACTTTTGAAGACATGAGTCTGTTTTTTCGAATCCTTGAAAAAAGCTCGATGTTGTTTTCGTCGCCAATACAGCAGTCAAAATTTACATCAAAATATTTCATCTTTTGTGTTAAATGAAAGTAGTTACTAAACCTAATTATCAAACCTCTTTATCCCTAACAAATTTTCAAGATATGTGGAGCAGACATAACTTCAGAAATACCTTTTGTACTTTCGTAATGCTTTTATAGTTTCTGTACTTTAGGACGGGATTAATCGAATGTAAAAAAAAAGTTTTAATTCTAAAATGAAGGATCAGTTTTTATCGTCATAAAGTAATAGACAGAACCTTCAAATGATAAATTCCTTTAATCAAAACTTACATTCTGCACCGTTTGTTATGTTACACTGCTATATTCATCACGCTAAAGTTATGTTCATATATAAAAGTGTATATTAGCTACAGCTTTCATACATCGAAAACATATATATATATATATATATTGATTCACATATTCTAATCAAAACTCTCCACATTGATTCCTTCAGTTTTTAAGTTGGTCTGGCCGACTGGCTATGCAGTTCTATCACACATACAGACCACATTTTTGGAGCTTGAGGGCTGAAAATCTAAGCATATACTCCTAAATATTATTGCTCCTCCACAATTATTCCCTCCCAATACTTTTTCAATGGGGTTCGTTTTGCAGTGTACTCTGATGCTAAATTGATTCTTTAGTGCCTATCTGTTTGTTTTTCCTCCAAGTTTAGACAACTTGTGCAACAAAATGTAAGAAAAGTAAATCATTCTTCAATTTTCCAATTTCAGATTTTTTTAATTGTTCACCGCAAATAGGATGCTGCCAAAAATATTGATCGCATGGCAGTTCAAGTGAATAACCAGAAATGTGTATCAGAACCTACCGTAATTGATATATCCCAAAATATATGTATGTGTATGAACTGATATGGGACGCAGCATCGTTAAAACGTACACACACATACATTGTGTATTAGTGTTCTTTCGTGTATGTGCGCGAGTAAAATACAGCTTCATAATGTCAAAACATTAAACTATGAGGACCAAAGTCGTAAGGACAAAGACGCACTAACGATGAATTTAATTCTAAGACGTCATAGTCCTGTTTCTGTCACGTCTCTTTTGAAAAGAATTCCAACGCTCTTGAAACATTAAATCAACAGGAGGTAGACTCTCGTCTTGACATCGAAATGTCTTCAGGCCGTTAAAAACTTTTCTAAGAGGTTCGTTACAGCGTATTATTTGCTTCTTTTAGCCGGACAGCCATTAGTCTTTCTGCACAATAGATAAAAGAACCTAAAAAGTATTATGGTGACACGCCTCTGTAACAGGTTTTTACCTGAAGATGCTTTTCATTTTGTGGATAATTGTACTCTTGATTATCTTGTAAGAGCAGACAAAAAGCCCGAACTAGAATATTCCTCTTTCTTTGCATTGAATTACCTCATACCTTTAGCGTCTCACTTTCGAGATACGAAAGACGAAACTGAAGTATTTTCAAAACTACGATAAAACGAGGGCACCATTGATGCCCGCACATTATATACCACGTGTTTTTTTTTTTAATGATATGATTATGTTAAATTTTAAACGAACATGTGATTATTCAACTATGCCTTGTATCTGCCAAACCGGCAAAATACAGATCTGGTTAGTCCTTCTATAGAAACTGTTGCTCTGTGGGTGATGGCTTAAATTTGGAAAAGAGGGATGATCAATGGAGTAGTTACTTCATTTGCCTTCTGTCTGAATGAAAAATGAAAAAAAAAGCTTGAACGCAGTCGAGCACTAGCAACGGATGAATTTACCATAAACTTACATTGCAAAATGGCCTAAATTGTCCCAAAATAAACTTGATATATTGAAAAAAAAAGTTTATTCCAGACAGATCACTGAGTAAATGTTCAAGTTTTCAGCCCTTTAGCCCCATTTGTGTTACCTGAACACGCGATAGATACACAGCCATCCGAACAGTTTAGTAGACAGTTGTGGTTGACGATTTATATTGGTATATGCAAAATGGATCTAAATATGAATTAATGGTTAAAAAAAACCCAGCCTAACTGTATCTCTGGCAACGTCTTTCTTACACTATAGTATGCGTATTTTTAGTAGGGCATTAACTGTTCAATTTACCCTCTTGTGACATTCAGATTTATTTCAACTCACCCGACAATAATGTCAGGAAAAAATATGAATTACAATCACATTTGACCTTAGTTTGGTCTAATGAAAGTCGGAAAGAACTTGGTAAGTTATGAAACTGAGTCGATCTAATCTATAATACTCACTTCGAAAGCAAACTGTACCTTCCAACTTCCAACATTGGTAAAAAATAAGTGTCCAACTCCAATATTTTCCTGTTATGCTTTATGGCATACAAAGCTAATATTGGTACATATCTCCATAAATATAGCCAACAAAAATCTGAACAGTATTTTCAAACGCTTACTAAATGTACTCGGGTATGAGTTGAACTCTTGTACAGAATGACCTTTGATTTTCAGCAACAGCATCATCAACTTATGGTAAGCTCTGTGTATTGGTCGACTTCTGTTTTTGAGTGATAATTACCGCATGTATGTCTGCACACAACTTATATTCATCACCAAACCTAGCGTAACCCAATTCTGAAGATGCCTTGTTATACATTATCACTGTAATGAAACAACGAATTATCGTAATAATTAATAATTTCTCTGTACTCTGCTGAAACCATATTCTATGAAAAGTTATGATTGTCCGTTTGCTGCTCGTCTTTTAATGAGAAATTAGTGTATATTGTATGATTTCCTAATTTGTTGGCAGTGACCATCATTTTTGAAACCACTTGTTGGTCTCACTCCGTCTCATTATGTTTGAATTTCGAACTCACAAAACTATCATTCGTTGTTCTTGAAGAAAAATCTTACTCCAAGCCATCTACTTATAATTCATCGATCAGTTCATTAGTATCAACATTTTTAGGTTGATATTAATAAATTCTAATCACACAAAACCGTCTTGATTTACTCTAACAAACAATTGGTATTCAGAAGTTTTCATTGGATATAATTTGATTGTCTTTCCCAGTAAATACCTTCAACTAAACTTGAATTGCTGTAACATTAGCTTTATTCTTCTTATTACTTTTAGAATTGCAAAACATTATCGGTTTTTACGAGTATTTTTTCTCAGCTTAACCTCAGCTGCATTTCATTATTACTACTAAAACAGCTAATCTGCAGTCCCAAGCCATGTTATGTTATGGCTTGGTTCCTCGGATGAAGATTTTTGAAGGTGTACCTCGTCTGTTGCAGGTTTTGTATGATTCCACATACCTATGCAAGCCTTTCCACAACGGTTGCATGAGAAATATGATCACCAAAGGGAGAAACGCCTCCTGGTGCTGCCTTCTTTCTTCTGTTGATGCTCTTTGTCTTGGAGGTTTGTTTAGTAAATCTTGCGTCACCAAGCATTTTTCCGGCTGTCTACTGGTGGGGGTTGATGCTACAGAACATAGTCACTTTTTATGGAATCCCTGTATCCTACTTGCTCGGCATGGGTTAATTCCACTAGATGGAGAATCTTGGCAGGCAATCGTCCTCCATAATCGCCACGGGGCCTGCCAATTGCAGGTATGTCTTTTGCAGCATGGTCTCGGTTGTTGTGGCCCTTGCTTTCTCGATGATTTCATTGTTCATCATGGTTTGGAAGCTGTGCTGTTTGAAGGGCTCAAGGAGGTGCAGGTGGCGCATGATTCTGCACCGTATAGTATATTGGACAATACAATGAGTTACTTCCATGCTACAGATATTTAAGATGTCTGTGATAATGTTCATGTTGCCTCATGTCACCCAACAATTCCATTGCCTGATTCAGCATCGTCACGAAGAATATTAAGAAAAGGGCTTGGCTAGCACACAGCCTGCCTCGAGGATTTCGATAATTATGGTGAGAACCTCCGGGGATGGGAGTGCAGCCTAGTTTTTCTAAGATTATCTCAGAGCCCGATCTTCATCCAGCACTGAATGGCTTTATCAGGTTGACAAAGATGTACAGCTTGTTTATTTTCTTTTTCTTTCTGAGCATCATTCAAGGTTAAAACTAATTTGATTGTGCCCCTGTTTGCTCTCAAGCTACCTCAGCTCACTGGAAGGCAGTTCTCGGCGATCCAGTCCACCATTCTATTTAGTAGCATTCTAGCAATGGCTCAAAGTTTGCTCAAGAAACGGTAAATACCCTGGCAGCTCAAATAGTCCCTGGTTTTTATAAAGAGTTATGAAGCCAACAACTTTGAAGACCTGAGTAGTTTGCCATATCTACAGAAAGTAACGAAGATCTTATCGAGCTACATATGCATAGCAAGAGCATACGGTTTCCAGGCTTTAACTGCTCAATTGTAAGTGTTTCGATGTGGGCGCCGTGTCTAGGTGTTAAAAGCTTGCTGGTCAATTTGCACATGTCTCTCAAGGCTAAAGCGATTTGGCACATAACAGCTATTCATATAGTCACGAGGTGAAATCAATTTGCCTTTTGATTCGTGAAGTACACTGTCTTCATTTAATTACGTTATATCAGTGATTATTGGAGACTCGACGTTTGATCACGCAATATATGACCCCCACCTTTTTTTTTTCAAAATCACCCTACCACATGAGTAAACTATTTGAAATTACCCCCAAAATAGCGTTGGTTAAAACGGTTCTCTTACAATCATCAGACTAAAGCAAAGTCAAGCCTAGTTAAAATCGAGAGGGATTAACAACTGATCATACTAGGTGCTGCTAGCAGCTGAATATCATGCAGAGGTTCTCCAGTGGCAATCCTGGTAAACTTCCCTGGAAGAGAGCAATCTCTATACTACGCTTAATAAAGCAAACCAAAAGCGTTCCTCCTCCTCTTCAGCAAACGAAACTTATTCGAACAAAGTATTTTTTTCTCAGTTCCATAACGGCACACAGCCAAATCCCAAAACCTGAACATAACGTAACAATACATAAGTGATAAGAGACTTGAACACTGTCACGTTAATCATTTTCTGGGATTAATTAATAGAAAAAATCGAATTGATTTTGTAATTACTATCAGCAATTTGAAAGTTTGTTGCGAAATCCCTGCATGATTAAAACATTACTCGCTCATGACAGTGAAGAGGGTGAAAATACCATTGTTGAAATAAGTGCGTGACTTCCAATCAGTTGAATAATTCAGAAGTTGTAATTTCTGCTCTTTTATAATTAACATTCTCCCAACATGAAGATACATTATTCACTTGGATAATTGATTGATTAACTAATTAATTGAATATTTGACGAGACCAATCATTCGGGAAGCAACATTTATCAAATAGTTGAAGCGACAGCCGGTTGAATATGATTCGGAATACTTGCAATATCATCAGTGATTTTTGTATTAGAACAGAACCATATTCTTAGACGGGTAATGTCTACATTCATTATGCTCATGTATCAGTTAAATAAAGTGATAACTCGTATTAATGTTAATTTTTGTACAACTATCCAATATGTTTTTAAAAATCCAAAAAATTTCTGTTGGCATCAGTCAGTCGTGCAAGATTATGGTTTAATACCAGGAATGTGTTACCTCAAGGCCTCAAGTAGCAGGCTTTGGTAAAGTTGCATGGAACAAGCCTTCTCTCACCCATCACCGATGTACATTGGGGAAAAACAGAAATCACAGTTTCATAGATTCCATCAGAGAAGTGAAATAGGAATGGGCTTGGCATATTGCAAGAATGTCAGACAACCGATGGACATCACGACACACAACGTGGATTTGCAGAAATCATATGCAAAATGTGGCAAGCAAAATATGATCGTAATGGCTGGCAAATACTAAGGGGAGTGCACGTCAAACGTTCGCAGCTAAAAAGCAGAGGGTGATGACAATGATCCGTTAACAGCTTTGGCTACAGTTTGAACTCACTTCATCAATCCCAATTTCTCAGCCTTTAATCGATTTGCCACTCGGAGTCCCACATCGAGATACGTGTCAATGAGACCTTATGATGTAGAAATGAGATTTCCGCTTAAAAAAAAAGATTGAAGGGTTATGATTTCTCCATAATAGGACACACATTACCATCTTTCATTGCATATTCCACAGGCTTTAATGTTTGTAGACATTTGTTTCCACACAGAAAAGCACACGTCCCCACATTAACACAAAGATAAACTTGCATTCATAGTGCATACACCGTCAAGACAGGTAAAATGCAGCTGCAATTGCATTACGGTACACTAGCCACACCTGCTATTATAATGATAGCCAAGCAAAGTAGATATGCAGCTTTCGTCTTAGTGCAATGAAATAGTCGAAGCTTCTTGAAATTTAAAACGATTATTAGAGCTTTAGCATATTGCTAGAAGTGCTTGTATGTATTATGTTTATGAAAACATTATTTTTATAACAATAATTTATCTGAGTAAGGAAGACGAAGATCGCTGAATTCGTGTTAATTGACAGTATTCATCCACTTTCCAAATAACTCATTGCAGGTTATGCTGAGTTACATAATTCAAGCAAGGAAAGGTAATTCTTGACTTGCAAAAGGTTGAGTCATCTAATCCCCATGGCATTATTGCAAAATGGATTCACACTTCAGTAGTCAGAGGTTGAGTTTGGTTCAATAATCTTACTTTAGCTATTCAGCCGGATATTATTCTATGCTGCATGACACCAAAGGTCCTTGTGTTGCGATCTCACCACATTGAAAAAAATTAGAATGAGATGAAAAGTTCTCATGGAGAGTATTCTTTAGACATTCCCCCTCCAGACTGTCCTATACTAATACTTTTCAGGCAGTGGTTCTAAATATGTCAATAAATTTGCGATATCAGAATTTTCTTCGGAGTATCCATCGGATCAAAACTTGATTTTTAAAAATATATTCTTCTATATACGCAATTTACCTGGAAGTCGAGGAAAATATGTTGATAGATGAACAGTGATTCCACGAATTTATACGTATAAAAATATCTGACATATCTTTGTATCAAAACAGTAAACAAGAGTGAATCATTACAATGTCAACCGAATGAAGTATTTTTGAAAAAAATTATCTGAAACTATCACTGAATAATTTTCGGTGATTAATGGAAACTTGTGGATTCAAGTACATTTTGTTCAAAATAAATGCTTGTTCCGTCATTTAGCATCATACTTACATATTTTCCAACACACACACTCACGCACCTACACACACATATATAACTGACTGCATTAAGAAACTATGCAGCAAATATGGACAGTGACTGAACATGAGAGTATTTGGAGATAGAGCAGTCATTTTGTTTTGTTTTACTCATCTGCTAGCTGTATAAAGACACCTTCTTATCGGACGCAGACTGAATTACTTCAGCAGCCAATCTCTTAATTGTTTATTCGATTTACGCTTTCTTGGCCAACTGGCACATTCACTGTGCAATAAGGAGGTCAGTACCAATAAATTCAAAAATAAATGCGTTCGTGAGATTGCACATGTATGTTTGCATGTACTCGTGAGTTAGTGAATATTTGTGGGTTTTCATGCATGGGATAATACTTTATGTCCTTTTCATGCGCATTTACTTTTTTGGTCTGATATTTTTCAATGTATGTGCTGAAATAATCCGAATATATGGTCCCTATGTCGTCAAGAAAAAAAAGAAACAATTTTATAGAAATGTTAAATATTGTACACCGGCTTCCACTGAAACGTAATCAATCATAGTTTTATATACACAGAACAACCACTGAAACGCCAACGTATACATTCTAGTACGTTTGTGATATTTCACTCCAAAGCGAAAATGTTTTTAGCTAAAAACTTATCCAAAACATCTTTTTTATGCGAATGTCATTAAAAAAAATGCAGGCTGAATATATCATAAACGCTATAAAAATGGTTTACAACTAATGCATACCCTGGTGGTCACCTGTAGACCTAAAATATTGAACCTTACCAAAAGATTAGCTCTAAACCTAAGAACTATGCAACAAGCACCAGAGTGGATCATGCTTAACATCACATGGAAGGATTATATGATAGCAAATAAGATTTATAATCACAGGTAACAGATATTGCAAAGACCTTTAGCAAACCTAAAATAACAAGGTGCTGGCTATGTTGCAGCAATATCACACATTTGAAGGACATCGATACACACATTGTGGATTTTTAGAGATCATAAACAAAACTGTGTCCGTCAAAAAATGAAATGATATGACGATTTAAAAAGGTGAAATTTTGATTTAAGTCAATCTATACATATATATATATATATGTGTGTGTGTGTGTGTGTGTGTGTGTGTGTGTGCGTATATATATATATATATATATATATATATATATATATATATATATATATATATATATATAGTT
>OY735198.1:84613862-84713862 GCA_963457665.1 Thysanoteuthis rhombus
GATTTTCTTTCTTCTGTACTAATGAACTTGCATCGTTAATACATCCCTGTAGACACACTTTTTGTCAGTGCAATATATGCATTTAGCGGGCCTTTTTCATATGTTTTTTGCAATTAAGTGCATTGTTATCTTTCAGTATACGATCCATTAGTACTTTGTATTATCGATGCACACCTACTCGCTTGCCTGTCAGACTGCATACGTGTTTGACAAAATCATATGTCCCTGGATAAATATTGAAGTTGTAAACGGCTGAGGGCAGTTCTGAATCAACATTTTGAAACCAGACTCATCACCTTTACTCCATTGTGGATTGTTTTTTCTGATCATCGGTTCAACCTACGGTCGCGTCATATCAAATAACTCGAAAAAAGCTATATCTGCTGATCACTTAGCTTATACCTCTCTGTTAAGTATTCAGCATAAAAAAAGGACTATTAACGAAGCCTGGAAAGAGATTGGCTCCGTCAGGCTATCTTACCCAAGGCATATCCGCATAGCCTTTATGCGTCTTGGTAATATTCGACTATTTCCAAAACAGGTATTTTACTGACATGAAATACTTCTCTTTCTTTGTTTCGTCTCCATAGATATTTAAGGAGACCTAAGGTTATGATCGACTCGGTACTAGGGATGGGGACCCCTGTACTGCATGAATCTCAGGCTCATTTATTATGACGGGCAAAGTAAAATATGTGCATAGTATCCAGGCCAGATAGAATAACTAAGAGTCTCTCCTTTTATATTGCGGTTCGTTGTAAGGCAGTTCATCATAGCATATGTTTGCAATATAACGCAGCTGGTGAAAGGAATCAAACGTTAAACTATCCTATCGCCAAGTCATTTGGAAAATCGACAATCAAGAAAATGTCTATCAGGGGACGTATCTATTATGACCAGAATATCAAATTTCTTCAATTTGTATTTACTTTTCCCTAACTAAGCGTTTGTTCGCGACTTCTGGAATAATTGATACCGATTGACAAACAAATTACTCAATCGTATATAATTTGCTTTATCGATTTCAATAAAATTTATATTCTAGTGTGAAGAATATCTGTAAAGATACCCCATATACAAATCAATGTATTCATGACACATGAACAGTTTTTTCTTATTTATTTTTGTTCATACAAAAAAAGATATATAGAACCCATTTGAACTTTGTGTACTGGGTTACGAGAGCAAACGCCAAAGAATATTATCGAAAAGCATTGTATTTGTCATCTGCGACCTCTTGGAAGATATTATTAGGCAGAAATCACCCTTGATATTTTACTCGGCACATAAATACTTGTTGTTTTGCAATAGACAAGTCATTCCTAACCTTATTCATACGTTTGTATAATTTTCACGCACTCTCAACTTTCATAAAATTCTCCTAATGAGGCTCTTGAGACAACTTTTCAAAACAGAAATACGTGACACACATATCCAAAGGTTGATAGATGGTTTCATTTCGTTTTCAGTGCCACTCACTTTGTTTAAAATAATTTTTCGAGGAACAAATCCCATCAGTAGGGCTTATTCTATTTGTATGATTCGATACAATCTAGTTAATTTATCTTATATTCGTTGAACAATTTGGAACATTGACAGACTAAATCTCTCTCTCTCTCTCTCTCTCTCTCTCTCTCTCTCTCTCTCTTTCTCTCTTCCCTTTATTGTGATTGTTTTGGACAGGGTATTTAGCCAATGATAAGGGAACACAAACAAACAAAAATATATGTGTACTAATGTTCTTAGGTATCCGTAAACGATGAATTTTTTTCTCTCATAGTTCCTACACGCTATCTAACTCGATAGTTTTACATCATCGTGCCCCATCTGAAGTATAAAGCCCTGCTCATTGTTTAAAAATACCCCGAAACATACGTGTATATTTAGATATATAAACATATATATATATATATATATATATACATTCATGCAGAAACATACACAAACACACACACACAAACACATATATATATATACATGCATTTATATATATATATATATATATATATATATATATATATATATATATATATATATATATATGGATATGTGCATGTGGATGTGCGTTTCTGTGTGTATATGTTTCAACAGGGTGGTTTCTTAAAAAACATTTTTGAATAAATAAAATTAGAAAGGGGCCATTAGTGTCATTGAGTACACTACTCACATTTTACCAAAAAAGATCTATTGGAAGCAAATGTACTTAAAAACTTTCACTTAAGTATATATATATATATATATATATATATATATATATATATATATAAATGCATGTATATATATATATGTGTTTGTGTGTGTGTGTTAGTGTGTGTTTGTGCATGAATGTATATATATATATATATGTTTATATATCTAAATGCATGTGTGTGCATGTGTGCGTGTGTGTGTGTGTGTGTGTGTGTGTGTGTGTGAGAACAATCCTCCTCTGTGGGGCATATCAAATATATATTGACTTTAATAATTACATATCACTAAATCTTTGGTGACACATTGAAAATTTATAGAAAAGTTAATTCGTCAATATGAATATAAATATATACGTATGTTTGCGTAACCAAATATAAATTCCATACATATATAGATGAATTCGTATTCACCTCCGTCAGCCTTTCTCCCTTCTCGCTCTGTGTCTCTATTTCTCTCTCTCTCTCTCTCTCTCTCTCTATATATATATATATATATATATATATATATAGATAGATAGATAGATAGATAGAGAGAGAGAGAGAGAGAGAGCGAGTGATGTGTACATGCTCATGTAAGTATGTGTTTATGTGTGTGTGAAGATAAGCAGAAAGTAGACCTGAGAGAAGAAAAAAATATTGACTTGTTTTAACCAATACAACTATCTATACTGGTCCCTTCCAGGGTAGATGATGGGTGAAACAACTAGATACAGCTTATGAGTTGGTTATACAATATTGCTTCACCAAAGTATTCACACTGTTCTGTTCTTCGCCAAACGCCGTGTCAGGTTGAAGACAATACTTTTCTCTAAAGATAACTTACTACGGGATACAGTGTAGCAATGTATATAAACATCTTTCCCAAATTTATTATAAGTGAACGCTAGCAATATCAGCTGAAATTTAAACCTGGTCTGTGTCCCCTTTCATTTCACATACAAATCAATTTGAGAGAGGTTTCAATGCAGAATTACCCAGTTAGTGAGACAAATCTGGATAATGTCATGCGCATTCTCCATGAGTCACTTGACAACCACTTGAAATTCCCGAAATATTTAACATTGAGCTGAATGTAAGTATTCATTAAGTTTGCTTGTCCTGTATTATACCAATGTTTAATAATTCGATTTCGAGGACCATAATTATCGGAGTGAATTTGATCATTGAACTCTGTATTCTTGTGGCCTTCTGCCAAACTAAACTAATTTTTGTAAATATCTATACGCCAGTACGTGCAAATGTATATGCTTTCTCCCAAATTGATGCTCAAAGTCTCTGTGTTACTGCTATGTATGTCCAAAAAACTATCAATAAGGACAGCAGTGCTTTTAAAAGTATATGCTCATTTACAGAATCATATGCAGATTCATGAATGCTTGTCCACATAGTTGCACAATCACTTATGTCCTTTCTCCAGCAGCGTCCTACCTATGAAATGTTGAATTAATACCGATAGTCGCCCTTGGATGGCCAACTATTGCATGAACGAAAAGGAAAGGCTTAAGTTGATTGGAAATTCTGCAGAGGGTGGTGTCAAGTTACATCCATTCAGTCCAGCTGAGAGCGCTAAATACCGACGGACTCTACGCAGAGACAGACCAGAACTGATATAATTATTGACTAAAGGCATCTGATAATGGCAACCGGTGTGCGGTTAAGGGCAATTTTAGCGAAAGTCCCCAATACGGGCTGAGTGTTCTCCATCTTGGGCTTTAAATTTCAGGCTCTGAATTTTGATTTCATTATATTGCAAAATGACGCCCGTAATTATTGATAATGGTGGAAGTTATTCCTAGCTCAGATGAACAAAGATGCATTAATGTTATTGGGAAATACGCTTCTCGGCCAATGGTCGGTTTATAAAGCCTCCTTTGGTGTTATAAGCATTTTTGATTAATTCTTACCTTCTTTACTTTTGGTTACTTTTTATTGAACCTCTTTGGTCTGTTTTGAATATGTGTGTGTCTGTGTGTGTGAGTGTGTGTGTGTGCATTTGTGTGTGTGCCTTTGTGTGTGTGTGTGTCAGTGTGTGTGTGCATTTGTGTGTGTGCATTTGTGTGTCTGTGTGTGTCTGTTGGTAAAATGTCAACCTGATGATGAATAGAAATGTAAGAGAGAAACAGGTTCCATACCTTCAAAATGTCTATCATGACTCAGGCATGTTTTTATGCATTTCAATGGTTTCCATCAACTTTTTCAAGAGAATTTGCGGCAGTTGAAGAGAAAGCTTTAATCTATTTGCGTGTTGCCTCTTTGAAGAATGACAATCTCAAATCCCAAATATATGAGGATACAATGATCTTTGCATTCTCTTTGAAGTGAATGGCAACAATCGAAATACATCAGAACAAGCTCACGCGATGATAAACAATTTCGAGTTGTAAACATGCTTTTCTTTTAGATTTTCTCTCAACCCGAAATTCATTTAGGATATATAAATTGACAGAGAGAGAGAGAGAGAGACTCAAAGACAGAGATAGAAACATTCAATCGGTAGAATAGGATTCTATATATAAATGTGGATAAAAAAGAAATATGTGCTCTGTTGGCTGTGAAATACTTTGTATGAATATAAGAAAGCATAATGTCTAAGTTAGAGTATAGTGGACACTTTTCTTCTTAAGATCCACTTTGTCCCAGCCCCGATATCTTGGGATACAGTGAATAATATGAACAGTAAAGTGAATCAACAAAATATTAAAAATTGATATCTTTTTTTTAGATTTAAAGCGTGAAGAAAAAGTGTCAAGAATAAGTTTGAGACACTCATATCTTTTGCAATTTCCGTGAGTAAAAAGAATCCCAACTCAGTTATATATATATATATATATATATATATATATATATATATATATATATATATATATTGTTTTTTTCCGAATTGAGTAATAATTTCGATTTTTCTATTCTGAATATGAAGCGTAGACCAGAGCTAGTTAGGCACGGAGACAGCTTGATGTATTAATCGCAGACTATATTTATAAAAAGAGCGGTATATGTGCTCCGTTTCAAGCAGATTTTGACAGAACCCTTTTTTTGGAATAGAATGTTAAGAATAGTGTATGTTTGCAGCCCCTTGTGAATTGTTGGATGGACTATTTGGAACGCTGTAATTGTATGCAATTGAGGCTTTGGGATAAACAAAAAGTCTACACAATTATAGAACGGCTTGTCATTATATTCTTATGGTTCATCTCTCCATTCCTCATCCTATAACTGGAAAATCATTGAAGTCAACCCACGTATGATCCTCTAAGTGGCTATTTTATGACTAAAGTCTTGATTTTCAACTCATATGCCTTTGTCTTGTTTAAAATTTGATTTTTTCCTTGATTATAACAGTACATGGATCTCATAGGTTATTACAAGCAAGAGAATCAACTCTCTCTATCATATTTTAACAACTATACAACCGGGTGTGCAAGCTTGTACACAATTTCCATTTATTTATGTTTAAATGATAATGTGATAATAGGAATCAAACATACGACTGATTGGTAGTCGCTTAAGCATTGTTTCGCTCTTACCATTGAGCTGAATAAGCGGAAAGGTGATGTCGCTCAGTAGTGGTGTATGTGTGTGTGTGTGTATGTGTGTGTATGTATAAACTCATCCGCGTATGTACTATTATTCTGTTACTGTATCTTTATTTGTGAAAATCTATCAAGGTTTCAAATCTTATCTACAACCCTTTCATGCTGCTCTCGCGCACCTTTCCTACGCCATAACTTTTTTGTGTTTGTTTTTTTCTCACAAGGTCCGAATAAACCAAACGTGATGTATTGCGTATTAGATCGAAAACTCTATTCTTTTTCTTTTTTTTTTTGGATACGATGATTGGTCTCCCATGTGTTCTTAAAACTGAATATGTTCTGTCATCGATCATGGCTCATTAGTATGAATATAAATGAGAATTGGCTGCAGATGTCTATATAATGTAATATTTAATGTCTCTAGGGTCGTGATGACAAGCTTTTTTGTAAAGTGGGATTTCGACGAACGACTTTTCTGTTAATTAGTATATATATATATATATATATATATATATATATATATATTATACAGACGCACAAATCTATCTATCTAACAATCTATCTATCTATCTATCTATCTACACACATATATATATATATATATATATATATATATATATATATATATGTATGTATGTATTGTGGCAGCCGTTGGACATTGTATCTGGAATAATTTGTCGTAGCGACCCTTATGTTTTGTATGGAAAGCGTACTTTGTCAAGCCACGTTGGTTAGTTTTTTTAGCTATACCTACCCAAGCAAGCATGCGCGTAGTGCATTCGGCGTATCTTCCAAAGTGGGTGATGAATGATTTTCAACTGCAACGTGAACGTTTGAATTTCCGTCTCAAATTGTTAAGATTTTTCGGGGATTTTTCCAGTGTTTTAATCCTATGAATAAAATGTTTTTCAGTTACATGCAACAGGGGAAAATATTCACTAAAAACGATGCCATATCTGGAGAACCTCTTGCAGCAACAGAAAGAGAACAGATTGGTTCTAAAAGCAGACGGTTAGCCATCAACCTTTGGCAACGAAAGAGATGGAAGAGAATGCTAGCAAACAATCCATCAAAACGACAGGGATGGCGATTCAATACAGCCTAGTCAATGAGAACAGAAATATAGGTTTAACCATAATAACTATTGCCTGTAACTTATTTTTGCAAACCTGATACAAACTGACCAGATATACCATTAGAAAGCATGCAAAAGTTTTTTTCTCGACAATATATTCTTTATGTCATTTGTACTGACGTGAGATTTTCTGGGCTGAAGCCAACTTATAGAGATCTTCAAAAATGGCTTACAAAAGATTACAACGCTTACAATGGTAGCAGATGTAGCCTGTCAACCTGTATTTCCGTGTCAAATGCTAATTTGATCGCACCATGAGTTGAGTGGACTATTTTGAGGGATATATGTATTAAAAGAAGGAATATAAAGCAACATATACGTTTTTTGCAAAATTACTGTTTCTTTTTTTAACCTAGCGCGTACATGATTCCTGTACCATACAAATCATGGAATATCTATGAATATAGAAATCTCATTGTTTCGTATACTAAAACAAAGAAACAAAACCGATACAAATTCAACATACTTATCATTTTGGAGACTCGAGAAGACCTACGAGGAAAATTACTCCGGTTGATAATTAGATTACTTTTTCCCACAATATTCCCATGAATTTCATTTTATTAGATCGATACAACAAGTCTAAAATTAATCGGAGAAAACTCATACTTTAGTTACGGTTCTATCAACGAAAAAAGAAAGGAGGAAGCAGCTACTAAAAGTGTTTGATCTTTGTCCGGATTCTTCTACTGTTTTCTCTTTGCCCTTGGAGCAACTGAAAACATACCAGTGCATCAACCCTGAAGGACTTTATGTGGCTTCTTGTAAGAAGAAATACTTTAATACAAAAAATATGTCTATGTATGTATAAGTGTGGTTGAATTCAATTATCGCAACATACACTTGTTTGAAGGTCATAGAAACAGACACAAATGGGAGGAATACTCTATATTGATGAGATATTTTTGGAAAAAAACTTCTGCTGTTACTCGAAGTTTAGCGGGAAAATAAAGATGGCCATTGCTTTATTTCGTCAGTGTTTATTCTCGTTCATTTTATTTGCTCAACACTTAACTATATATATATATATATATATATATATATATATATATCAAAGATTTTCCCTGCTGTTTCCCCTACCAGGCTCTCAGGACGCTGGATGCGGGTGATAACTACCTGTCTTCATCAGAAGCCTCAAACTGAGCAAAGTCTGCTCTGCTGTTTATCAATGGAGGGTCAAACCATTAGTGCTAAGTATATGCATTTTTGTCTCTGGTTCCCCTTTCTGCGAACTTAACCGTTAGGATATCCACATATCAACATATTTCCCTTATAATATATTCATTTTTGTGTAGCTCTCAATGGATATAAGATTTGCTCTTTCCCGTGCAAGCAAGATGTTTCAATCTGAAACAATTTCTCTAGCATGTAAGCTGGCTTGAAATTCAATATGGTTTAGAGTGACTGAATGAGTCTCAGTGAATCATAGCCACATGTAGATATATTTGCATCGGTACTGAACGACCGTTGTGTTTCGGACGACCTCGTTGATGTCAAAAAACAGCGAACGAAAGAAAGAGATGAATACAATATATGAAACGGTTGGACATTCTGGGAGGGAGAAAAAAGGTTGGATTTGCAGGAAAGGTGAGATTGTTGGACGGGTATTTTTTTTCATCGGTACATTTCAGGTACAGCATCATCAATGATTTGGCGGGTTTTCTTTCCTTTATTTATGATTTTCACTCTTTATGACCATATCTGGTAGGTACTTGTACAATTTGTCAACTTATGTCAATTCTTTCCATTTGCATAGTTCCATGAGTACGGCTGGTACTGCCCTGCTCGAGTACTTCTTTTTGGCTAGCTTGCTACATTTGCATGTTACAACTTTATAATATTATCCCTTCTTCCACAGAGGTAGCATATGTTGTATTTCTTGGCTTAATGGACTGTTGCTATAGCTTTTCCTGTGGTATTTGTTTTAGGATGTCATGAAGAAGGATTGTTTTTTTCTTCTCTTCAGTTGTTCGTAGCCCTCACCTTGACCCTTTATCCGCGATATTTCCTATCAGTCTTTTGATCATTCCATGCATCTTTTTTTCTGTCACCATATTCCCATTCTTGCTGTTTTTAATGTAACACCCTCGTTTACAACATTTTTACTGTTTTGTTTTTTTTGGCACTGCTTCAAACGCTTTTCATAATATCTTCATAGTTTGCTTGCATATACATTTCCAAACCTGTTATGGGTCTCTTGACAGAGTCCTCCATATAGATCAGTCTTCTGTTGTCTAATTATCTCTTTGCATTCAATATGTCTGTGTAATATATAAGGTGTTCAGCTTGTGGGCTTATTAGTTCGTCTGTAAATTGATTTGGGTTCATCTTTGGTCCATTCTATGGATGGTCCTGGGAAATTTATTTCCGATACTCATCGAGACTTTTCCGACCTTTAATCAGAGTTGTCCCATTTAATTATTGACCATCCAAGATTGGATAGTCAAGTCAACTCTGCAACATACCTATAGCCAAGAGAAGGGGAAAACAGTTTCATGCTTTTCCAAAGATCAATGATGCAAAGTGTACGCCAACTGTCTCAACCAGGGATTTTCCGATTCCAGCCTGTGTGCCGTTACATTTCGGAATGTGTCATCACATCATGACCTCTCACCAGATGTAACCGCTCAGATATTGGCTAAACAGTCATTCTAAATATAGGTGCACGTCCCACGAGTGTCAACGTGAATATATTTGGGGCAATTAGAGATATCAGGTATCTTAAGTAAAAAGGATCCATGGCTCAAACTGCTACATACTGAAGCTGAATTGATTATTTCCTCATGATACAGTACTATAGGAACCAGATCATACAATACTATTGATTCATTATTCTTCAATACTCTTTGTGGTTATAACACATTAATATAAATTCTTAATCACAATACTAAGAATCTTTAATTACTTGATACTATAATCGCTAAAGTTTACCACTGTTTCCATTGTATATTAACTCAGTAAAGGGGGTTATTCAAAGTCTATCAGCACGAAATTTGATGGAAGATTAAGGATTTAGTTATACGTATGCAAATTTATATGATTATATTATTCTATTCATATCAGGAAGACATACACTCTTTTGAGTTTTCAAGTTTGGGCATGTACCTAAACGGTTAATTGAAACAGGGCTAAGTAATTTCTCTGGCAGTAGCCTTACCCTTAATTGCTCACTTTGCTCCCGAAGCCCCTACATCCTATAGCTTTTTTTTCTTCTCTCATAAGTTCCTTCGCTTACCCGCTGATGAAATGTTATTTTGTTTTCCTCATCATCTAATCAACGCTTTGTATCTTTCGAGAGAAACATCTTTAAGTAGACATTTTGATATATTTCTTACGGCAACTCGTATTTTTTTTTTTTTTTGAATATTCAATTTTCTCGATTCGTCTGGTGAAGAATCATTCTCATTCCGATGCATTGATCTATTTTTTGAATTCAACAACTTCCTTTTATAAGCTCCTACTCTATATTTCAAGTTTTATCACCCAGCCTCATTTGCTATAGTTGCTCTTCCGCATGTTTTTCCGAATAGATATTTTTCCCTTGCGAGTCTTGTGCCTGTGTATATTATATTGTCCGGAAAGATTTTTCTAACATTAATGTTCATACAAAAAACTATGCACAGTACAGTTCACGACAGCTGGGATTGTTAATACTATTTTAAAGAGTTTTCTTCTTCACTATCCTTTATTTGGTACTGGCTGGAGCTTTTAACCCCAAAAAGGCTTTGTTTGTTTTTTTTTTTTTTTTTTGAAGAGTTAGAATTTGGACAAAACTCTACCGAAACATCAGCTGATCATTTCATTAACCATTGTTTCCTTTTCGAATTGTTCAAAGAAAGTTTCGGTGGTATTGTGAGTATATAAGAGCCGTGATGACTTTGAACACCCAAGAAAGAAAATTTAATATTTCAAGGATGTATTTATTCAGAGACATTAAGAATTCAGGCATAAATTGCATGCTCACACGTTGACAAGTGTTCGTTCAATCGAATCGGAACTCATTGATATGACATTTATCCCACAACGTCATTTCTTTTTTTGACAACCGAATATGAAGTATTCCAACCGATTTATACCGTTTATCTAGATAATCTATTATGGTTTATTACATCTGCTTCGGTTTTGATATCTACTAGGAAACTGTCAACTGGAACCGTCACCTAAACTGCCAACATAGATTCCTTTTAGTTTCCAAGTTGGTCTGGCTATGTTTATGTGTATCATGCTTACAGGCTGTATCAATGTAATTAGAGAGGTGATAAACCAATCATTTTCTAAAAACAGTTTTTTGTCTTGAGATACATCCCATAATACAATTTTCAAGAGGGACTGCAGTTTGCATATAAATAATATGTTGAATTGGTCCCATATTTTTTGTCTGCTTATATTTTGAAAACTCAGACTATTTTTTGTGAACTCTCTCGAGACAAAGAGCGGTAGAAAAAACTCGTTTGTTGATCACACCTTTTTTCAATTCACCTGATTGATTACCACGGACCCTTCACACGACGTGCTGCCAAAGGACACCAGCTGCATGACAGTTTCAATTGACTGACCAAGCACGTTCGGTTCATTCGCTTCAATGTGTAAGTTTTCACAAATACCTTCCGCAATACAAAACAAACAAAGACTACGTGTGTCATTCAAAGTAGAAGCTTTTAATATTGCTTGAGAGGATGTGTGTACATCATACCGGAAACGATTGCAATCTATAGATATATTTTCAAACGTGTGAGCATTTCTAGTCCTAGTTGAAGACAGAGAAAGGCTGGCTTCACTGATAGGCTACTGACTGATTGTCAGGCTGACATACCGAAAAATCCACCATTTATCATTTCCTTCCATTGAGAGTTCAGGGATGAATAACCGTGCATCTATGGTCTGACTTTAAGGATATTTCATTGTTTGAAGGTATTTTGTATGCTCACTTTTATCCGTTGGCTTAGGACCATTTACATGCCTGTTTGCTCTTCTATGTGCCTATGTATGTACACATGTTCGCTCTATATACCTCAACTCCAGTTTGCTTTTATTGATACGTCCCTCACGCTTGAGGCTGTTTACCTTTTATCGAAAATAAGAAGCCGTGTAAACAGGTTAATGTGCAGATTTGAATACGAGTGTTTGGTATTTCCCCACACGTTCGTTCAAACCAGGGACAATATTATGTGTTGTATTGGAGGATTTGAATGAAATTCTACAACCAGTCGAATCGGTAATGCATTCAGTTCCATTTATTTGTTTTTTTGTCTTTCGCATTGAACAAACACGATTTTTTGCGCGAAATGACAGCATATCTACAGAATCAAAATGCTTTTGAATATCTATGTAAATGAGGTCACTAGGGGTATTTTGTTGATTTTGTGCATCACTTCTGTTTTTACATTTGCAAAAAATACATTTATATCCATATAAATGCCTGCTCTTCTATTCCATGCATTTTGGTGGGCGGTGGATGAAATATTATTTTGGGAAGCAGATAACTGCAGTATTTTGTTTATATATTCAAACACACACAAACACACACACACACACACAAACACACACACACACACACACACACATATATATATATATATATATATATATATGAGAAGGAGAGAATGTTTAGAAAGCCAAAATTGATGTCACAAACGGTATTTCTTTATTCAATTTCACACGTTTCTGTCGTACAAGCTAATGCCTTCAATAAACGTGCGGATATACAAAATGTATATATTCATAGATCTTGGAATGCTTATTATAGTTATACCCAAGATATGGTAGGATGTTGTCAACCCATGGATTTAACATTATGGTTTATAAGTGGCCCTAAGAAATCGGTTGATGATTTTTTCTCAGATAAAACGTGTTGTTGCAATGCCAATTGAGTATGCGTTTGTCTGTATTGTTTTTTATCTGACTACATGCAAGATTCCATGAGTATTTTAATCGTTTCTCTTCTGACTAGTTTTTGTAAATAGTCTAACAAGGGTTCAGTTTATGCATTACATTAAAGTGATAATTTGGAAAACCGTAATTGATATTTATCAAGGGTTATGGGAGTTTGTAAAATCAAACATGCACGTGTTTGTGTTACTGCTAACTGATATGTGTGAGAATTGGCTGACATGAGTGCTTTTTTTCTATCTATTCGAACGATTTAGAAATGGATGAGGTATCTGACCGGAGGTGGAATCTATCTTGTTATTTGACAAACTGCCTGGTTTTGTTATTAGCTTTGCAAATGTTTGACGTATTGCAAATCTGTATAGTGCACTTTAATGCCTGTAGACCTATTTGAATGGTTTGGAGGTTACTCTGATGTATATATTTAGAATCTTGACAGAGTATGGCATATATCCATGCAGGTACTGTTGTTCTCATTATGTGATTTTGTTGGACAGAAGTGTTTTCCATTTCCATCTATGACGACTACAATTACACTGACCCTATCCATGTCTTACCAGAAAACATTCCTCGTCCATCTCTCCATCTATTGTCATTTTTTTCGCTTGATTAGTTGTAAAATATATTTCAATGTAGAAGAATTTCAACATCAATATATATATATATATATATATATATATATATATATATATATATATATATATATATATATATATATATATATGTATGTATGTATGTTATGGTATACTGTATCAATAAGAATAGTTCAATTTTGCATAGTTGATCAGAGGTAATTGCCCAAATGTATTCAATTTTAGTAATGTTATTTTCTTTTAAAGGTTACAACACGAGGTACAGCTATCAAAAGCCCCTTGAGTTAATATTTTCATTTTGATTAGAAACAATTTAGTTTAGGATGTTCATATTTATAGGACTTATTTCCATGGAGCTTTCTTTATTTCGACCGTTGACAATGTAGTGGTAATTGCACTATTTGTTAATCTTTGTTTTATCACTTTAAAGGATCACGTGGTTTTCTTTCAGATTTTCAGTTGAGTATGTCCGTTGGAAGGTTGAAAATCTTTGTTTTTATACAAGGAACTATCCTGTCACACCTATTTTGATTGATGTGAGTTTAATATATTTTTACCGTTGCTTCGGTGATTAGTGAGTTCGGGTTTGTTTGTCTTCGTATCATTTCAGATATTTATGTTATAGTCTCAGTATATATACAGTTCTATTTCGATATCTCAAAAGAGAAATATTTTTCCTAAATGAAATTTTTCCTCAATCTATTGATGATTCACCGGATAAGTGTTTTTGAATGGTAAGTATTGAATAAAAACTTTTCCCTGCAGTCTCTCTCACAATTGTCTGTATTTTTCAATCAAATTTCTTTTTTTAATTGCTGCACAGTCATATTTTTGATAAATTGGCATCATTTTAAGAGCCCATTAATGCAATAGGAGATGTGTTTTGAAACTCTTGGATGCCTGTTTTCAGGTATATCATTAAATTGCTTTTATAGGGGATGCTCTATTATTTAGTTTCACTGGGCAGCCAATTTAATTCTCAATACTATTTGTACATTCAATTATCTTGATAAAATGGCACAGATGTCAGTGAGGGTCACATTCAGGGAATAATTGCAGCTTCATCCTTGTTAGAAAACAGAATGCTATGATAAATAAGCTCATCCGAGTACATCTTAGCATACAATAAAAACATAATAACCAAACACACAGATAAACTAAGAAAGTAAGACATCATTGATATTGACACCTACAATGATATGACAAATACCTTGCGAAACGATATGATTAATATTCCAGAACTGACGAATGAACAATTGACATGGGAATCGACAAATCACAAAATACTAGTAAAAAAAAAACAATAAACGAACACAGATTACCTGCACTCACTGAATATCACCCAAGGACCACGCACCAATACAGTTCGCAACGGACAAACAAAACAAACTTCCTGATGAGCCCGTTTATATCTAGGTAGCGCCTCTCTAGGTAGAATCAATTCTCCAACCTCAGAAATTGAGGTTAAAGGTTGGCAGATGTCAACATGAAGAAATACTACCCAGTTTATACACCTTATATGTGCATAGAAAATAATTAAATATACTTGAATCTCACTTGACCAGATCAAAAATAGATTCCCCCCACCTTCGAAGACAATCATTAAAGTTTGCGCTCTATGCACTATTCAGTATTCATTAAACGTTCTACAAACTAATATATGACCTACTGATGCAATGTACGTATCATTAGCTTGCCTATACTTAGAATTCTTTAAATAGGCCTGCTCATAAATATTATACCTATGGAAGCGACATATTCCAAATATATTGATGAAGTCGTCTTAACTTACTCAAATTAACTCGATTAACATTCCCAACATAGTGGAAAATTTCAACAAGATACAATGCAAAATAGATTTGACGTATGGGACAGGAAAAGATACCTCTTTCTTTGATACGACGTTATGCAAAACACACGCACCAATGTTTAAGCGTATACGCAGAAGACGACAATTTCTTTTACGAACACCATAAAAAATCCGTAATAATTATTGGTTTCTGTGTAAGAGTCTTAGGAACGTGTAACTCTCCTAGATGAAAAGTGAATTATATAGAACAGACATGCAAGAACGCAAAATTCTTCCGCTCTATCAAAGGAAAGAAAAAAACAAACAGAAAAACGCCCGAAGATATGCTCACAAATCCACCTCAGTAAAATATGTCATATCTAAACAAATAAGACCGCACGTACCAACAACAAAACTGATAGAAGCATCACCCTACCAATGCATCCTGAACTACCAAAATTGCCAAGCATCTGACACAATTAAGCCTACAAATTGAAATTAAACACCAACAAGCATCTGTGACATCGTACATTCAGCAATTTTCCAAATGAGGCAGTCATATATAAAACACAGTGCTAGAACAGCCCTCAAACTCCCATCTGTGTGGAGTGTGCAAATATCAAAAACAGGAAATACAAACACCGATGTTATCATATGAAAATCAAGTACAAATCGTTCTGATGTAACACCACCAAAAAAACTAACCACATCCCCGATCAATGAAAAAAACACAATAATAACACAGCCCGTCAGAAGCGTCGTTTATTTCAATGAACAACACCATAGAACAAGGCTCGGTAACTACAACATCTCGATATATATAAATATATATATATATATATATATATATATATATATATATATATATATATATTTATATATATATAAATTCTTGTGAAAATTGGCCGACTATTAGAAAAATATTATATCTACGTGTCATTATGTACGTATGTCGGTTTATATCCATTGGCATGCAGACCTTTATTCGATTTTATCTTTTCAAAATATCATTTGCTGCCTTACAGTTTAATATTTGAAGATTCTTCACCGGGCAACGCCTGGTATCCCTGTTTCTATGATAACTTTTCATTGATTCTATATTGAAGTACTTTCAAGTGGGGAATCAAAATGGGAAGCACAGCCTTTGGCATCACAATGCGAGCAACGTAGTCTATTTTCGAGGCCTTTCTCTGAGCAATATATATATATATATATATATATATATATATATATATATATATATATATATATATATATATATATATATATATATATATATAAAGATATATATTGTTTTGTCAATACGTGACAATGTTTTTTTCTATGCGTATTTGAACAATTGTTTCGTATTTTTCCTAAATCCCTGTTTGCAATTGGCTGACACGGAGTTCAACTTGACGCTGCACATATGAAAACAAAACTATGTTTGGACGATGCAAACATGTATCTATGAACAGATGCAACGGCGAAAGAACACCTCAACAAGTTTTATTTCCCTTCAGTAAACATGCACAAATGTTCAGCTTGACAAATTCGATGCTGACATTTCTGGCACGTTTCCTTTGCTGCGACTGGCTACCGTAACGTCTAAAATTGCGTTGGACATGCCAGTTGTCGCATGACAACAGAAGTTGAGCAACATTGAGTATGTCTTTCACTTGGATGGGTAACTCTCAGGGATTACCAGATACCCCGATCAAATACGGATCACACAGGGAACCTGCTACGACCAAGGTAATCCTCCTATGGAGGGGACCGATCCATGCACCACACACAATGACCAAAACCAAATACTGCGTACCTCTGATTTCTTTGCCTGGCTTGACTGAAAGTGACAATAAAATGGTCACCCTGGTTATATAAAGAAAAGATTCAATATTTTCCCGAAAAGACAGTTTATTTGAATGAGCTGATCTTGAGAATGTAGAATGTTTTTCACTGAGAATCAGTTCATACATACACCCAGTGCAAAATGTATTCCATACAGTTTACAGAGTTCATTTTAACATCTTTGTAAACCTTTAAAATCGACTTTATTCAGATTTTTTGTGAAATTTTAAGTACCGGAAGCTAACTGCCTTTGATTTCAAGATTTCTGATTTTTGTTCAGAATTTTCATTGTTCAGTGTTCTGATGTTTCGTTGGTGTACATTCTCTGAATGCCTGAAACCTAGACTGATTTTAGTTCTCCTTGTGAAATTGTGTTCTTTGTCAAATATATACGTTGAAGAAGAAGATTGCTGACTGTGAGATAAGTAACATAAAAATCCTGGTTATCGGCCGGTTGGCTCTACTGTCTTTCTGATATGTAGTGCCATAGCCACAGTACACCAAAGTACAACGGATCAACATAAAAGGCACAGTAGATATGCATTAGAGTAAATGATTTAAAGAAGTCCGTAAATGAAACCAACCCAACATTCGATGAAAGTATTACGGAACTGTAGTCTAGATTGGAAAAATGATTTTATCGGCAAAACTTAAGCACTCTGATATCTGTCAACGCCGTTGTCTGTGGAAATAATGGCGTATGGATATGTCTCGAATTTCAATAGACTCTTCCATGGCTAAGTGATGTCCATTCCACAAAATTTAATTGAAATTTAATGAAAACTTGTCGATGTATCATGAGGACGGACCTGGGATTTTGGTGATGTATTGTAGTGTTGAAGCAATAGTATTGCATGGAGATTTCACGTATCTCAACATCTATTGTACATCTTTCGATCAAATATCATAGAAATCCATTGATAACTTCTAAAGATATCGTGTGAACTGACATGAACATATACGTGAATATACGTGAATGTATGAAAGAGCGTGAAACCAAATCTATATCAAGATTAAATTCATGGATCTGCCTCAACATTTGATAATGACTACCTCCATTGACCACTGTTTCATTTTTATCTGATAACTTCTTTTTAGAGATCAAATGGACATATGTGATCCACTGTGATCCAACTCACTATGTTCCACCCACACACACTACATAAGAAAGATAACCTCTAATCTCTAAAGGCACAGATGCAATTATAGCATTTTAGAAGAAAGTCCCAGTACAATATCAATTTCACCTCATACAAGAGAATCAAAAAATTTTGAAATCTTATTTCTTTACAATAAAAAGAAGAGTACTTTTAGTATTACTTTTGGCTTAGATTTAGGTCCTTTAGCTTGCACACTGTACAATGAGGCTCAAGCCGGTGAGTCTTTCACAAAGATGGCGGATGCATTGAGATGAGATAATGACACACACTGTTGTGTAATTGCATTCGTTAATGATTATGATGGTTTACTGTTCCCTATGATCCGCTTTGCCCTGATTTTCTTTCTGATATCCAACATGGTATTGAGAGTTGAAAATGTGGACAGAAACACAAATTATAAGTAAAATCTCTAATCAACAAAACATGGTAATATATATTTCCATATTGTGAACTTTTAATAATACACCCCCAACACGTCTATTCCTATCTCCCTCTCACTCTCACTATATATATATATATATATACATGATTTTTTAAATTACCCAAGTGACATTTTATTGTGTATAAGTTTATCTTTAAAATATACATTGCTTTTCTTTGAGATTATTTCATACATATTTCATAGGCCGGAAGCTAAATTCACTGAATAATTTGGAACAAACTAGATATCTCTTCCGTGAGCAATAAGTAATGAAAACCCAAAAACAAAATTGTCTAAACAGCGGGAACAACTTGCAATGAAAATTTAATGAACCTGTTTTTTATTCTTTTCAAAAGATTTTGCTTTAAGATTTGATATATTCCAGCGTTGATGTTTGTATCTGTTCATTTAATTATTCATTCATTTTCTCTTGAAACGCTGTTCAAGATATTGATCTAAACATTCGATGTCATTTAAATATTCTGTAACATTTCTGGTCAAATATTTGCAACAAAATATATGTAGTTATCATCATTTACGTTTGATGATCGATAGAAGTCTGTTTATCTTTTTAGAATAAATAACATGGATTTTCGAGCATATATCAGTGTACGGTCCTTTTATTATTAACTATCTAAAATGATACTATCTTTTTGGGTCTACGTAGCCAAGCCTTGAAACAAATCGATGAAATCATAGGCATTGCCTTGACACATGGAGTTCAGCAGTTCGGGACAAAGGTTGGTGGCTATCGACTGTTTGTAAGGATGCAAAGTCCGGCAAAGCCAACAAAGTTTGTATAGTCGAGCAACGCAGACAGACCAGGAAAACTGGTATCAGTAGACCCCGAACTGCCACCATCATTCCTTGTCTACACTGCCAGAAAATTTTCGAAGCGTGGATTTCCTGACAAGTCATCTGCGCATCCACAGAAAACGATCGTGATCCTAACCCAAAGATGATGTTTTTTCCACGCACAAACAACAAACCATAAATGTGTGTATGTGTATGCTATTAGTTATTCTTAGTGAAAGGAATTCACGGACACACAAGTTTCCCTCCGGCATTCATAAGTAGACCATTCCCATAAAAAACCCTTATAAGTCGAAATGGATGAAAACAAACAAGCAGCAACTCTTGATATATGAAAAACAATTTCAAATGTTGAGTCATCAGCGGTAACGGTGATTGGCATTATTTGAAATAAGGGCATAGGAGAGAGAGAGGGTAAGTGTTTGTGCAGCATCTATCATTCAAGAAAAGAGAAACGTTCTTTATTCACATCTTTTTTTTCTCATGGAAGCAAAAAGTAGTGGAAATTGAGCATTCAGATTGTGGAGGCTTTGAATTCAATTTGATCAGATAAATAAAATGGAAGAATGTTTCAAATGAATAATAGGATTTACTTGCATCAACAGAAATTGCTACTTCAAATCTATTATTCTGGACAGGAAACAAAAGAAAAAAAATTAGTGTTCATTTTCTGTAGTAACGGCGTTGTTATGAAGTCTTAGAACCTTTCATTACGTGCTATCTACAATCACATGTAAATTATTGTTCTAAATGAATCACCAGTATTAACTGATTGATACAACTCGGGGGGAATAATTGATGATGGAACTGCTCCAGAATTGCATGAGATCTTTTGTATCCTATTACCTGCCCTATGATTGAGATCCACAGAATACTTCTGGGGATGGACGTGTGAACAAACTGAGGAATGTTAAAGATACTGCGTGCTGTGGACAGATAGCTACAATGTAAGGGAGTAACTGTGCGTAGATCTGATGCAGAATGTAATTGCCCACCCATTAGCCTATTTTCCACTCTTCAAAGGATGTAATTCAATTAGTTGGGATGATCTGGAGATACCATGTGGACAGTGAAGATCTGGAAGTCTTATGTAGTGTGGACTGTAAGCTCAGAAAAAAGTGAGGTAATTTTTCATTGGTCCACTCCAAAATGACATCTTCCGAAGTTACTTCCAAGGTTATTTCACAAGTTTCAATTGAATTCATTTTGAACTTCTTGAGATGTTTAAAGGCAGGGAAATTTGTGTGGTTATGGATGGTTGGGTAATGCATAATGAAAATAATTTTGCATGGATCAGCTCCAATATCTTCTGACTTTTGCCGTTAACTATCTTCCAGCTTCCCACCAAATATCATTAAGATTCATTCGGATTGTTTTGAAGTACAGAACAGGCAGTATTCAGAGAGAATATCTAAAATTTTGGTACTACTCTTTCAACCAAACTGACCTAACGATATCTTAATAGCACAAATGACTTGCCTTGAAATTCTTGCATAAAGTTTACCAAGGATGGAATTTCCTTCCCAGCCACATACATATGCCGTTTTTTTTGGAAATAAAAGTTCCCTGCCCAGGCCCTATAGCGAAAATTTGCTATTATAAAAAATGGTGCAGAATTTTTTTTTCACAGCAGATCAGGAATATTGATCCAATATTGTCCAACTTTATTATGTCCAAATGGTTTTATTCGCCAACTCAAAAAGTCCTCTAGGGCTCCATTACTACACCAAGTCTCTTGTGTTTGTGTCTGACATGAAAGCATTCATCAAAAAAGAAAAGTGTTTGTGTGTATGTGTATGTGTGTTTGTGTGTGTATGCATGCGTGCACTGGAATGAAACTAACGGAAACGTAAAATCAATTAGCAACAAGTCTTTAAATGAGTCCCTACTTCTCCTTTGGTTATATTAGTGACCAAAATAAATTCTTCTTTGCACCAAAAGCTGTACTATTTTCATTTGAGCTTTATAGAACAGACTATAACTGCCCTTTTCATTGCCTCTGAAATTGCTTATTCAACACAACCACACGTGGAAAGAGCGTCATTTCTCACTGAAGGCAACAAATTACTAAACATGCACGAACACTCATCATAACTATCAAATTGAAACACAAACATAAACGAACATGTGCGCACACACATGTGCCCGTACATTTTATCATATTCAATCAACATGCACACTTAGTAAATTAATATATTTTCATCATTGTCATTCATTCTGCTAATTCCAAGGCGTTCTGATCCTTTATCCTTCAAACTATTACTGACTGCACACCTGAGTGTTCAATCAAAGCTAAATGCCCCTTATTCTAAAAAGGGTTTCTCCGAAGGGATTGTAATCTGTGTTTTATGTCTTGAAAACGGATAGAATCGAAGTATGATTTATCTTCATTTTTTTTTTGCAAGATAACCAAATACTCAAAACTTTGGAAGGTGATCAGTTATTAGCAAATGTAACTGAACATGAAATTGGCATTTGCCGTTAATTTGCAACAATAACTTTAGGAAAAAAACATATATCTTTGAACTCTGTCACATCACCATTTGACTCTCTAAGTGACACAAGTAGACCACGTTGATTGACATTTGAGAGTTCGGTGAAGCATTATCCCGGCCGTTGTGATTCTCTCCAATCGGCAAAATTCACACGAGTTAGAAGCCTAGAATAATCTTCAATTCAAAGTGTTTGGGAAATAAACTCATATTCCACGCTCTGATTTGGCATGAACAATTTTAATGCTTGTTCATTATACACCGGATAAATTCTGATAATTGCTGATGATTTACCCCCAAAACCAACATGAGTCAATGTTATCTGCACTTCAGTCGAAAAATAGTACAAATACATCACTTTTCAATATAGTCCCAATGCTCTGCAATGCTTTTGGTCAAATGATCTTCGTGTATGGATATTCCTTCCAAAAATATTCAATGGTTGATCTCTCAGTTCGGTATTAAACGCATCTTCCACTTCTTGTTCAATGGCAAATCGATGACGATGGTTATTTGAGAGAGTAAGGTCGGGACCGTAAGGAAGATGCCCCAATAAGCAAATCTTACCTTCGAAAGCATTTGAACTGCGCAGGCAATAGTATGTGTATGTGGGTGAACATTGTCAAAAGCAATACACTTTTTTCAGAGGAAAACTCGTCGATTGCTATGCAGCCAAATTTTTTCTAACTTGCGACCCATTCATACACATACGATGAAAACCTCTTATTGATATCAGAAATTTGTGCACCTTTATTTAACTAGGAAACGGATCACTGCTTGCTCGACTCCCTTCGAATTGAGAGTAGGGAACTCATGTTTACTCTATGATAACACAAATACAACAGACCTTTTAACGACGTATTTTCACTCTAAAACGATAAATAACCACATTCGTAAATGCACTCACAGATACCAGTACCCTCAACCCATACAAAGAATACAAGAAAAGTGCTAACGAATCCTGACTAAAAAGGAGATATAGTAGGCGTAAAAATACCATTGCATGACGCAAATTGTCTTTTGATATATCGTCATCAAAATTTGATTCAATTATTTTACGAAAAAACTCAAAAGGGAGAGTATTCTAGTTATAAAACAGTTGGTTTTGTCAATATGTTCCTGAATTGAGAGGATGATTGCATCTTTGAGATTATATTTGTAATATGAATATACATTCTATTTGACATACGTCTTAGTGCATAAATTGTAATTCCAAATTGATCAGTGTATATAGTATGAGTGCAAAATGTTCCGCTATCATAACAACAACGTTTAATTTTATCATACACCTTCAAAATTGACAAAGGTTTGTCCAAAGACTTATATCAAATGGATATTTTTTGATAGGAACCAGAAATAAAGACTATTGCTGAAATGTTTTTTGTTTAATCCAGTCTTAGGTGGACCTGGCATATGTATATCTATATGTATGTATCATGTCGCCTGCTCCAGTGGAATCTAAACATCTACTATTCATTACATCCAGAATGATAATTTTTGCTTTATTCCAAAATTTTGCCTGGAATACTTTTTAGGGGTGAGGGGTCAGTTTGCTAAAATGATCCCTTATATTATGTTTACGCGTATTATATTTCTGAACCTTAAATTTTTGAATAATGACTGACAAAGAAACGGTCAGAGGAGTTGTTGTTTCATCAATCACATATCTTTCCAATTTTCCTAATTGATTAACTAATCGATGAACCTGATTAACATTAAACATTTACGTGCAAATATGAGAAATATTTTGTCCAAATACTTTCAATTTTGAAGCTCATATTGAAAAAGTTGCTCATCTCTGATATATATATATATATATATATATATATAGACAAAAAAATTAGGTGCAAGCAACTTGTGAGCTGAGTTATTGATCCAAACAGAAGAATTCTATACAGTTCTCATCCGGATGTGAGATGTTAATCAAAATGTTTAATCTGGGGGCACACGTTTTCTGATAGCTTTCCTTCCGCTATCTTTGTACATTCTTCAATTTATGGTCATTGCATTAAAATGGACATCATATTTGATCATGACATGCAGGATAGATCAATTCCCAAGGAAGATAGCTCCATTTATTTTGTGACACATGACTTAATACTTTTATTACGCACTGACACCGAATATGGACATAGGTAACATCGATGTTTTCTTGATTCGTTTGAGAAAAAGAATTATACATATATATATATATATATATATATATATATATATATATATATATATATATATATATATATATATATATATATATATATATATATAAATAATGTTGAAGGGGAAATATCCCACTGTATGTCAACATATCTTTCGCACTTTTCAAAAATCAGCTATATATAATGATATGGGGGTGTTGAAAAACAAGTTCACTCGAAAATCTCATTCCGTTTTTTAAACGATATATTTGTTACGGAGAAAAGATGCAATCCGATTATAAACATGATATATATATATATATATATATGTATATATGTGTGTTTATGTGTGTGTATTTGTGTGTGCGTGTGTGTTTAAGGGATGTTTGGTCTTGGAGCAAAGACTGCTGTTGTGACTTCATCAGTCAGCCGAAAAAATATCGATTTTGTCTTCAAATAAGCCCTGGATTGTTCTTTTGCTAGAACAACAGAAGTGTAAATGCTCAAATAGCATATCGGTACTGATTTCATTTAAATGGTACCGCAACTTTAGGTTTCTTGTCTTGGATACACATCAGCGGGGACTTGCTGAGTGCACATCTTGATGATGCTTGGATGACACAATAAGAATGACACATTTGAACCACACACACGCACACACACATACACACACATACACGCACACACAAAAAAAAACACACACACATACATATATACACACACACACACACACATATATATATATATATATATATATATATATATATATATATATATATATATATATATATATGGGGAAGAATAACGTAAAATTGTAAACGAAAAAAAAGCAGATTGGATACAGATAATGAAGATGTGTACATTTTCATTTCACTCAAATAACGTAACTGTAGGATATTATCCATTTAGTTTGGTGTGAAAGACGGTCAGTTAAGAAATAAGTCTCCCCTCGGTCTTCCTGAGTATTGTTTTCAGTTTCAAGAGAAAGATAAGTTTTCTCCAGTTATTTCGAAGATGTGTTGTGAATATGGATTTTTAGAGGAGATGTTTTTTAAGAAGAGATAATCATCCAGGCTGCTTGTTGCCCCCAATTCTTGACAGGATTTTCTCTGCTTCGAAAACTAGGAATTTCCGGCTGGTATATTCGATTTGATCGATATGTGAGTTAGGCCCTGGACATCTGCACATTGTTTCTTGGAAATTGTTATAGAACGAGATCTGATAGTCTAGCATTCGCTGCTTTAATTCATGATTGTTTTGGAAATCATTACCGATCTTTCGGCGAATTTTTCTCTCAGTTTTGCAGTGCAGTTTCAATTCATTTGCGATAGAGTTAGTGATTAGGGATGGTGTGAAAATTTTATGTGGATTATTGGAAATGTTTCTTGCAAAGTGTGTGAAGATTTTGACGCAGTGTTGGGAATTTTTTTTTCGATGGGAAATGGGTATACTGTACGATTTTGAGAAAGAGTCTCTCCATCGAAGCAATGAAAGTGAGTTGGTTTCCTGTGGACTGGAGAAAGCATAGTCTGTGTGTATCGTTTGAATTTGCTTGAAATTGTTCTATGAAGGAGTCGGACAAAAGGGAAGACTTGTTGCTTTTCTCATTAGCAAGTTAATGTGGAGTTTACAAGGAGAAGTTGGTGGTGATTTATTTCTTATCGTAAAAAAAAAGACAAGGTCTTTTTATTTGGTATGATATGTATTAGTTTACACCTTACATACCCTTGTAATTGAATTAATTTCTATTCCGTAGCATAGTCAGTTTTTCAACTTGCGGGCCAACCTTCCACGTAATTTATTATGTGATGTTAATTGCATTCTTGGATTTCCTTTGCTGAAATTGATGAAATTACCTTGTTCTATATGTGCAGAAATATAACAGAATACACATCAGATGCATAAGTGTATACTTGGAACAAATACCTTTCATTGATAAAGAAACGTAGACAAAAAAGTTTTTGCAAAACAAAAAAAAAATATGATGAGAAGGAGACTTTGAAAAGTGTTAAATTTGAGTCGGAGTGAATGAAACATTCTTTTTGTTCTTCGTAATAGGCTTAATTTCTGTATTTCATTTTTATGCAAATTTATTGTTGGTATTGTTGTATTCTTTATCGGCGTACGGTTTGCATTTCATTCATTGTGTACTTTAACTGATCATTTTCATTGAAGTTCGGAATCATTATTTGTGACGTCACCTTCATGGTCATTCGTGGTGATTGCAGATGCACACACCAGAATTAAACTAACAGTGTGTTCGCCCAAAGTACTCAGGATACGGAATGTATGAAATGGAATACATTTGTAATTGACTGAGAACTACATTACGCGCCGGAAGTTTAATTCTTTTGGGGAAAACAGTGGTTTACGAGAAATGAATCGACACGTTAATACAGAGAACTGAATTTGAGTTATGTATCAGAAATTAGAAAAGGCTAGATTTTAGTTTTTTTTTGGTCTTGCACACTAGGGTATGCATTTATGTACACGGATATAACTGTTTTCATCTCATTGTTTTTCCTTTTTTTTTTCCAATATGAATGTATAGAGACAGCAAAATTGCAAAGATTTTTTTTTTATGGATGTAATTTTACGAAAAGGGATTCTGAAAGAAAGAGAAAGATATTAAAAGCTTAAGTGAAAAAGTAAATGGGATGAAAACATTTTCTGAAATGGTAGAGACGTAGTTGAAATATACTGAAATAGAAATATAGTGAAAAGAAAAAAATCCCGATAGGGAGATGGAGATATCAGTCAATATTTTATATATTTTAGAGAAATAAACATTTTTGTTAAGATATAACTTACATTCGGGTGGTTTTGAGTGGAAGACAGCTTATTAAATCGACATAATAGGGAAAAGGTTTTATTAGGAGTGGTTAGGTTTACATGACTAAAAGAAAAAAATCGTACTTTGAAGCATTTTGAGAAAGAGTTGATGTGATATATATATATATATATATATATATATATACATACATATATATATATATATATATATATACATATATATACATATATATATATATATATATATATATATATATATATATATATATATATATATATATATATATATATGTATATGTATTTATAAAGATAAGGCCAAAATAAGTGTTATAATATGGAGGTGTTAGAAAGCAAGGCGTATTAAATATTCCATTATTATTTTCAAATATATCATTCTGTCTTTAAATGATACTTTCGTTGAAGAGAATGTAATGCAATATAATTATAAAAACGATACGTGGATGTATTTGACAGGGGTCCCGCCCACATGAGCCAAGAAGATAGATAAAAATGGTCATGTGGACCTCTGCAGTCTCCGAAAGATAGCTACCCACTTTATTAAAAAGGCATTAAAATTTCAGAGAAAGAGACGGAAAGAAGGGAATAACGTAAGGAATATGGAAATTTCAACAGAATGAAGGAAATACAGACAAGTAAGTTTAGTGGTATGAAACACAAAAGAAAGAAAAGAAACAATGGGAAAAAAAGGGTAAGACATTATTTACTTCCAGTATAGGTAGAAGTGAAGGGTATAGGATAACCTCGTGGATATGCTGGAGATAGATAGAAAAATATCCGTTGTTTATAAGTTATTTTGCACTGAGGTTTTTTAACCAGAGGAACACAAGATTGTCTTTAGGGCCTTGCTTCGACGGGCCATGTCAGTAGAAGATACTAGTATTGGAACTTTTTCGGGCAGCTTTCTCCCGTTAGTTTAACTGAAATGCACGTACACAGATACAGACACACGAACATATATATATATATATATATATATATACATTATTGTGTCATCCATGGACTGCAGTTTCGTTGTATTACAACTCTTCAGTGTTGCAATGGACAATCTGTAATCCCATCAAGTACCACGAGTCAGGATTGAAACTTTTGCTTCAGACCTAGACGCCGGTATCCTACCGTTGAGCCACGGAACTGGACGGTCAGTAAGCCGTTTACTTATTCGAGTGAAGTAAAGTACCACATTTTCTCTAAATGGCTTATATATATAAACGCAAAACTTTCACAGCATGGCAAGATTAAAGTGAAAATGATTGACAAACACATCGTATAACGGAAACAGACTGAATATCATCTTTTTTTAAAAAGAAATCCATTCTTGCTACCCATCAAATAGCAACAATGGCATTCCTGATGACCCACTATATTTGACATCAACTGCTTCCAAATAAAAAAAAGTGAACAAACATGGCCGAAATTTGTGTCACTGATAAATTGGTACTTATATTTATCAAAAAAAAAAATTTGTACCTGCAAATACCTGATATTTACACGTTTTGTGATGTTCAACTGCATCTTGTATGATGTACGACAATTCATATTTCCAAATACTTATTTACAAATATCGACAATGTGATTTATATGATCGAAAGGCATGGTGTGCTCAGAAAAATATCCAGCAATTTGCAATTCTGCGTTCGCTGCATGTTTGTTTACAGCAGACTCTTGTTATACTAAGAAAGATTCTGGCTGAATGCTAGACTTTGTGCCTACAAAGAATTTTGAATGCTTTACAATGTATTCATGTGACAATTTAAGCGATATATTCTATTTTTGCTTAGATCTTCCACCCAGGAGAGTGCTATATTCCTATGGAAGAGCATTGCATAATGCTTACAATGAACGAGTTACCTCACTTAAAGAGTGCTAAACCCTGAATGGAGGAGTATTTTGTATAAGATTATGTCAATAATTATCTGCACGTTTGTTATATTTTCTTGTAGACTGACTAAACTAGCACGTGTTAGTTTGTAATATGTCTGACGTCGTTATAATGAACATTGGTCATCGAAGGGTGAGTTGCCATTGTTGAACCATAGAGTAAACTTTGCGCCAGTGGGCGCGGAGAAAGAACAACGGGCAATAATAGGCAATAATATATTTCTAATATGATAATGGTATACAAGGTGTGGAAATCCTTCGAAAGCTCCTAACACAGAATGGGAACCGTGTTTTATCACGTCAGAACGTTTATAAAGGGATTGCAAAGTTTAAAAGTTGGGCTACAATTCAAAGCAAATTTTGACGTCTATGTTTAAAAGTTTTTTTGTATTCACAAACAACTTCGCACACAGTTCAAACGCTTCGGGTAGTGAAATTCAAGTTATGGTCCTTGCCTTGCTTCCTCAGATTAACCGCTCTGTTTTGTCCCCACAAAAATACCTTATGAGATCATCGAATCGCCATGGACTAAAATATGAGAGATGGAGTGCATACGATGCTGAGGAGGTCAATCAAAAACATTTTCCCAGCGGGCATATCTAAGATCGTGGAACACTGCACCAATACCATCGCAAACAAATGAAAAATAACCACTGGTCTAATATCATTATTGTGCTATAAGTATGGATGATTATTGACTCACCCATAAAAATACATGTATGCGCGTGTGTGTGCATGAACTATAATGAATATACAACAACTGTCTTTACATTTATTAAACAGATCTGTATTCAAAAAAGTACTCAATACCATCGGTAGAGCAATTATAACATGACTAAATATGTTTTCTTTCAATAGTTCATTCCAGAAGTCACATTCTATTAACATTTAGAAATATTTTCAGAGAAATGATTTCAAACAATTGAAAAAAAATTTTTGTTACGATTTGTGATTTTCAGATATTTCAACTCCAACCAACTTCCGGTGGGGGGTCAAAATAGTGGCATGGTGTAAGTAAGAAAAAACTGATATTTTTTTGCATTCGGATATAATTGAATTCGATATCTTTATTTTTCCTAATCATTTTTATTCCTTTAACTCAACGAATTTTACTCGCTTGTTGTTATATTGCATTCTTTAATTACCCCTTAATCCTCAACATTTATTTCTTACAATTGTCATGTTATTTGAACTTAATTCCCCATTTTCATATCACTTTTCTACATTTATGATTTTAGTTAAGGTTCAAGTCCTTGATCACGCTTGCTTTTGTTTGTGCTACGAAAGTTCATATCAACTTTTACCTCCCCTTATCCAATGGTGGTAATCTTACTTCGAATCACTGTATGGATACTTGCCTTGTTCAGCTATAGTTACAATGTGTGAGATTATGCATTTAGGTTTAACGTAACGTATGTCAAACATGAAGGGAATGCAGAATAAAATGTGTGAATTGGAGGCCAGTGTAGAGAATAAAGAAATGAGAGGATTCATTTTTTATCGAGATGAGAAAAAAAGACAAAAATTGCAGGATTTCTCTTTCATAAAAACATAGGATATCTCTTTTATTTTGGGGAAAATAAGAAAAAAATCTTAAGATTTCACTTTCAATTGGAAAAAAAAAAAACGAAAGGATTTAGAGGATTTCTCCAGAAGAGGAAATAAGTATTTTGAATCATTCATTTGTTTATGAATAATAATAATAATAATAATAATAATAATAATAATAATAATAATAATAATAATAATAATAATAATAATAATAATAATAATAATAATGATGATGATGATCATCATAATAATAATGATGATGATGATGATGATGATGATGATGATGATGATTATTATTATTATTATTATTATTATTATTGCAGCCTAAAAAATGCATTGGGACAAAATATACCAAAGTGAAAATCGACAGAACCCATACAAACAGTAGATGCTACCTATGACGAGAAAAGGATGAGACCGTAAACCACATAGCTAGTCAACTAGCCCAGAAGGAGTATAAATACTGACATGAAATGGTACCAACTGGGAACTCAGCAAATGAATGGGATTCAGCCATCCGGAAAAGTGGTACCAGCACAAACCGGAGACAGCCCCGGAGAATGGAAACCACAAATTACTCTGGGACTTTGGCATCCAAACTATCTATTCATCGGAGCAAGGAGATCAGACTTGTAATCTTCAACAAGAAAAAAGAGAACCTACCAAATATTAGACGTGGCTGTGTTTACTGACCAACGAGTATATAGAAAAGTATTTGAAAAGCTAGGAAAATTCTAGGACCTGGCAAAAGAGATGGAAAAATGTGTGGAATATTAATGTCAGGGTAGTACCAGTAATAGTAGGTGCCCCTGAAAGCAACATTGGAAGAATTCGAGGTCAGAGGAAAGATCAATTCTATACGGACCATAGCACTACTTGGGACTTACGAATAAAGAGATGAGTGCTAGAAATATGAGATATGCAACTTAACAATGGCCTACCAGCCAGAAAAATGGGCATGGTGGACGCAATACAAACCACAGCTCTGTTGTGATAGGTGAAGGAGACATGGGGGGGGGAAGCTGGACATCTGAAGAGACTTGCTGTCAGCTTTCGGCGATAGTCATCGAGCAACTCGTGTGAAACTGTAAACCACAACACTGCTGAGGACTTTGAGAGTATGAAAGAGGGTAGCTTTAAGACTTGACGAAACTTGCCGTCACTTAGTCTCCAGCGGTAACCACCAGAATGAATAATAATAATGATAATAATAATAACAATAATAATAATAATAATAATAATAATAATAATAATAATAATAATAATAATAATAATAATAATAATAATAATAATGATGATGATGACAATGATCTACTTGTAAAATAATTGCTAAAAAGTAATCCGGTCTCTACTATTCCATCGTTTTAGTCAATTCCAAGCTAATTACTCTGAAAAAACTGTTGACATTGGTAACTACCGTTTAAAAAAATGCAAAAAGTTCCTGATAGAAATCTGAATATATCCATGACTTGCTTCACCGATAATCTTCAGTAATTGAATAAAACTTGGTATTTCAACCCATCGAACAAAGCTGGAAAGAAGTTGGTATAAAAACAACACTTATATTTTGCATAGCAGAACAAGTTTTGTTATTGGAGGAACTGATTTTTCCCCTTTCTTTTGGCTTCTCTCTATTTTTGTCGCGAAGACTTTGCCATCTTCGAGCTGGAAATCTCCGGAGGATTTCTTTCTTGAAAGTGGAGACTGCTTCGAGCGTTATTTCTCTGAAAATCCTCGAAATTTCCTCATGGTAATAGAATCTCAAGGAACCTTACAACCGGTCCAGAAGAGATAAAAATAATTGGTTTTCCACGGGGAATTGGACTTCGATTTCTAGGACGGGGGATTTAAACAAATATCTCTGCCGGTTTGAACGAAATTTGTCTTATCACGCCCCCTCACATCGCCGATGCTTACTTCACGTAACCCCTGAGAAAACAATGGCTTAAAGCAAGAGTTATGATTTGAAAGTATTGTACAATGGTAGCCACACTCTATATTTGAACTGTAACAACAACAGTCCATAAATAAGATGTTCTACGGGTGGATAATTCCATCAAATTAACCATTTTATGTCCCGATACTTTTTTATATCTAAATATGCTTGGTGGATATTTATTTGTAGATGTGCCAGCACAACCCTCTAAAATGCTCCTTCGACGGTCCCTCTGTTCCTCCGTTGCTCTATCAGTCGGTTTCAGTTATTTTGAATAAAAGGAATAGGTATGATGGAGCATATGTGACACCATAAAGGGGTTTTAACATTAAAGGAAGACTACTCTGATCAAACTCTTCTTTCCACCTGATAACACTATAGAATTTTTGAACTTAAGACATTTAAAATGTGACAAAAACAACAAATATTGCCCCCAAACCCCAGCGATTGCTATTTAAAACTTCTCAAAAAATTTGTTTTTACATTTTTTTTCATTTTTTTCATCTTTATGTTTGTCTATTTATCGTACCACCGTAGCCATCCTTATTATATATATATTTTCGTGCGTCTATGTGTTTGTGTATCCTATCGCTCTTAAACATACCTTTTTGTCTTCAGACTTGAAAATTACTATCAATACTCCTATATATTCTTTTTGAAAATAATTGTTTGATTTTTTGAGAAAAAAGGCATTTTTATCTTTTTCATCCGTTTGGAGCCTTTTTTTTAATGGATTTGTTATTAACATATAGATTTTCTAAAATATTTTCTAGATTTCTTTTTTAGATGTTTTCCAGTGGGAAACACCAGTTATGCAATAAATATGATTTGTTTGGGCCAAGTAAATTGTTTTATTGAATCTCGTTTCGAATTACTTCAAATATTGGTACTACTATTCTCATTTTTGGCTTTGATTTCAGTTCATGTAAATCACCAGCTGGATCTCGACTACAGACCTTAGCCTGGCATCTTTGTCAGTTATGAAAGTCTGGCTGTGATGAAAGAAGGTGAAAAGGGAGTGTTCTTAATATACAGACGATGCAATACTTTCTCAAACATACTCCTGTCACGTCATATCTATTAGGAAGCACGTTTTCCTTTGAAGTCTTTCAATATAATATCTGGCCTGTTCATGTTTGTAGTTTTACCGGTACACGTAATGAAGTCCCGTAATCTTTTGTGTCTATGACTGGTTTAGGCCAATCTTTGTACCAGTTTTTAGCATATGGGATGTTTTAATATCTGGAAATGTTCCAGTGTGGATATTGCCCAGTTCTGTGATGCCCCATCTTATATTCATTAGCTGTAAGGACTGGGTACCCTGCCACTATGCAATCAATCATTCACCGTCTAAATTTCGGGATTGCTACAATTATCTAGTATTTCAGCCTGGTAGTTTTGGGTTTTAGGCTTTAGCCTTCGGCTGCAAGAATGAAACCCATTGTTTTGGCCTTCAATACCAAAATTTGCAATCACTGGTGAGTTTTATTCTGATCTAGATCCGGTGGCTCTCTGATTACTGCCATCTCCTTGCCTTGCTCTCAGTAGAACTTGGCATCAATTCTGAAAATCTTATTTACCCTGTAATGTATGTTTCTTTTGTTGCAACATCTTATTTTTTAGATCTTAAACCTTTATCTTTTGTTTGACAATCTCTTTGGCAGTCAAAGTTTCATTTTTGGCCGTTTGTACATTAGTATGACTTTTCTGTCTCAACAGGCTTTAGCCTCGTTACTCTGGGATATTCGAACTAATATCAACAAGTCTGCTATTACCATGTCAATTTCTTTTCAATATTCTAATTTTCTAGGCTGTTAGTGCATATTTGTGTTCAGAAATTTTCACGTCAATCCTCTAGGTGGCAACTGTGGCATTTGTATCGATGATATTTTGTGATGTTATATTCTGGTCCATTTTTTTAGCGTTAGTGTAAGAGCAGCGTTGATAACTTTCATTTTCTGTGACTTTGGTCAGATTTTTGTATTCAGGAAGTTGATATCTATTGATCATATCCATCTGTTGAATCATATTGGATTGTTTTAGGATATCTTTCACCTAAGATATTTCGTCTCTGTTCTCCTGTTTGGATATCTGGTTGTTATCATTTGTCAACCCTTCACAATATTACGAAGGTTTTGTTCCATATGTTCTAGTTTAGGTCTAGCATCAGCTGTTTTTTTCGCATGGTTGTCATCGATTCATTTCAGGTCATCTTCTCTATTCTCTTGGTTCTTAAAATCCTTTTTTTTTTTTTGCTATTAATTCTATCTTTAAACGGTTCAGCTTCTAGATTTATCAGCCCATTATTTCTCAAAATGTCTCGAAGTAAGTTTCCAGGTCAATTAGAGTTTATATACTGCCAGTGGCCTCCATACATTGTAAGTTTATTTTTGCTCTGGTCTATTTGATGCAATGTAGAGAGCTTGTTCCTCATGTTTCAATTTACTTCGTTTTCCCAAGTTTCTTTAATTCGATTGTAAGTCTTTTTCTTTAGGGTTGAGATTTTCTAGATTTTCGATGCTCTAACAGCCGATTTCCAGGTGTGTTCGAACCAACAGCTAACTTCATGACTTCTGCCTAGTTCCCCTCTTGAAGGACGTGGTAAACCGCGTGACAGCCGATTCAAGTCATGGTTTTTCAACTTTTCCTTGAATTGGGTGTGAGAGGGCATTTTGTCCTTTCTGGCGAGTTTTTTTTGTGGGGGGTAGTCAAACTTGGTGGCTTGGTTAGGATATTTGAATCAGAGCAACCTTACAGCTCCATCGGCACTTAGCACGCGCATTATTTCACCTTGATTGGTTGGACCATGGATGTGTAAGCATTATAAAAAAACTACAACAGGGAAACTGTAATACTCGTTTGACCTCACTGTTTTTAGGTGGGATGTATTTTCTTCCTACGGTATCTGGTGGTAGTTCAGTTTTTGGTTTTGTCGAGTAAATTTACTCGACCTGCTATTTCCCCGACGTGTGAAATAATCTCGTACATCAAACGGATCGTTGTATTGAAAGAAGAAGTTGCTAACGTTGCTTCAAGTCAATTTTATTAACTTTTAGCATATATTGAGTTTCTATATACCAGTGTTACCCGAAAGAATATACTATCGCTGGGTCACTAGTAAACTCCAGTAGTTTTCAGTTTAATAATCCCTATTTATATTAGTTATCATCATCATCATCATCATCATCATTTATTATTGTTATTATTATTATTATTATTATTATTATTATTATTATTATTATCAAATCTTGAAAAAAGTTTTCAGAGTGAACTTTTTCTCAAGATGTGAGTTGTTCCAGAAAAAGGCAATTTTCTTGAAGAAATCGCGTTCCCGTTTTGATATCCAACACATCAACATAGTCTGTAGACCTTTCCATAATTGAGCCCAATGCTCCAATTGCAACTGGCACGACACTCAATTCGACTGTTGTGAAATCCTAGATTTTTCTAAATATCCACTTTCATATTGGCATATATTTTCATCTTCTCTACTTCTTGGTGTACAAACTTTATGTCTGCAGGGATAGCAGCATCACTTTGAAGACATTTTTCATATCATGTATGATGATATCTGTTTTATAGTGTTCAATTACTCTAATCATTGAATTCCCACAGAATGAGTCCTTTACCTGTTTTATTCAACACATTTCCTGGTTTATGATTGTAACAAGCATCTGAGGCGTTAAAGTCATAGTTCTTACAGAGTGGACGGTGCAAATAGAGATATACCTCTTCATGTCCCTGTTTGAATTCATTTTGAGCCAATATTTAACAACATGCCACGCTGTGATCAATATTTGCCAGTGGCTTTTGATCCAAAGGCATTTATTTGTTGAAAATGTATGATATATTCCCTTCATTATTGCGTTAGTATTTAATGCTTGTTCCTTAGCAGCAACCAGTAAACTCATTGCTTCCATTTTGGTATTTCCACTCTGGAACCACTTCAACGATGATTCATTTTTCTTCACTCCTTCGGTATCCTGGTGAAACTTTTAACGAAATTGCTTTCCTTCCAGATTTTCTTTTCTTTTAGGAGCTAATTCATTTATTTGTTTGTTTATCTATACACTGATTTATTATTATTATAATTATTATTATCATCATTATTATTATTGTTGTTGTTGTTATTATTATTATCATTTTAAAAAACGTGATATTCAACATATCTCCATCAGCAAAATGAAGATATTTCTAGCTCCACCCAAATTCAAATGCCGAACAATTCTTTCATTCGACTGATTAAAATAATAATTCCATGATTTCTTTGAAAAACAATTACATTGTTGTATTTAGCGAGGGTAAATCAAAAGAGAGGAGATGGAGGATTTTTTTTTCAAATTTCTCCAATATGAATCCAACACTCATCAAGAGTTGATCTTTCCGAGAGTTGTTCGAATGTACTACGCAGAAACATCGTTTTGAAAATTAGTAAAAGTCGTTTGAAACGTCATTTGAAACGACAAAACAAACCACATTGAAGACACGACCAAGAAATGTCGGTACATTGACAGAGAGGCGCACAAACTACAGACTAAAAGAATACATTTAAAAATCGTTCTAGAGTAAACTAACTTTTTTTTTCAGTCAATAAATGTAGTCAATTTTTGTTTCACTTGTGTCCTTTTTTCGATAATCATCGGCAAATATAAGAAGGAACAGGCTGTTTGATTTAGCTCAGCGATCTTTGGGATGTGCATCGTACGCAACTGGGACCGATACCAGATTTCATGGACTAACAAGCTTTTTTTTATGGCACTGCCTGACAGAAAGTGATTTTCACGATTTATAATTTGGAAAAAGAAAACAACAACAAATAAAAAAAAATAAAAAAACCTCCTCCTCTTTACGCCTCTTTTGGTTCACTATTGTTCTGTTTACAACATCGGTTTCAAAATTATGCTCCATTGTAATGATCTCTGAAGCAAAGCAGGATCAACTTTGGAAACTGTGGCCTTTAAACTGGTCTTGAACAGAATCATCTGGTACTGCTAAGAAATACGTTACTGTTTAAGCAACACCCCATACATCTCGCCTTAATCCCAAGCATCTCTTCCCTACTAAGTAAGCCTTCAATATTCCATGCATCGTGGGCAGGAGGCTGTCAAGAGACATCTTGTACGGGAAGCTTGTTATTGACACTAAGCTAGTCGACCAGCCCTCAATCCCATTCACAAACATCTGAATGAGACGTAAAGGCCTGCAATGACTCTCCTGACAGTAAGGAAATAAAGGCTGGGGATCGTGAGGTTCGATGACAGATTACCCAAAAGGCCATTGTAATAACAGGTGTTAGAAGTGGTCGGCTTGTGGGAGAGATGAGTGACTGAAGAAGATATGCAGCAGGAATTACAGGAAGTACAGGAAGTGTCATTCTTGCACTTTACAACTGCTCAAGGAGATGCCCTTTACAAGCACACAAAATGATAGATCAGACAATCAACAAAGGCATTGTAGATGCAGATGTATCGTGTGATCAACTTGAAGCTAATAGGCAGAATGTAAAAAAAGTATGCAGCAGTAACCCTAAAAACTAGGGTTATTTGTACATTTGTATCAGGTGCAACAGGTGGGACTATACAGATCTAATCTGAAAATGCCAAAACTCAAAGTCCAGACTCAGGTCCAATGGTGCATGTGATGATCTGCTGAGAGTAAGTCTCAAATGATAGATCTAATCCACACCCTCAATAATCCTGTAGACATTGTTAGCAATTCAGTAGAACTCATATCCTGTGATTAATTTTAAATTTGATATATCATCTTTGGTAATGAAAAAGAAATTAAGAAGAGCTTACACCTTTTGGCAAAAGGAGTGCTGACAATGAACAGATAATAATGAACAGGATACTCATAAATTCATGAATAGCCCGAAGACATCACTACTATAGGGATCTAAAATTTTAATCAAGTTCCCTTAATGTCACTGATGCACGAAATCCTAATCAGATTTAGGAACAGGCGGTGATTCAATCAATTATAACATAAGATTTGAACCGGAAATTGTTGACAAATCAGCAACTGTGCCTCCAAGGCCTTAGATCGGTCACCAATAAATGCAAGAGCCAGATATTTCATACACACGAGCGGATTTTTGTTGCATGATACTTCAATGAAGAGTGTGTTTCCAGTAACGGATCAAATAGGTTGCAGGAGTAGCTACAGTGCCCTGCCCTTATTGTTGCAAGCTACCAAACCCAATCCAATGTTTCTGCACTTGATCTCTTACTGAAGTCTTTGACTCATAATATTCATGAAAGACTGTTTGTTCAACGTCATCGATTTTAACTGATTATTTCCTTTAACGGGGGTTAATATTTTAACGAAGATTAAGTGCAGGATCAACATGACGCATAGTCGACGATCAGATCACAAAGATTTCTCAACTGAAGTCAATACCGCTGAGCAAAGATCAAAACAAAAGCGTACAACTATTTTTTTTACTGAAATGTCAATCATAATAGACGTATCATCAAGCTTCATGAAAAAATGAGATAAAATTAATTGCTACCGTATGTAAATAAATCAATGAATTTCAATATTATACAATTACCCTTATATATTTGTACAATTTTTCAGCTTTTAGGGTGCAACAGTGTATGAGTATACTTCAAACTTACTAATAGAGGAGTGTTCTTCGTCACTGATATATATATATATATATATATATATATATATATATATATATATATATATATATATATATATATATATATATATAATACTTAATATATGGATAAGAAAAAAAAACCAAAATTTGTTTCTTGCTTTATCAATTTATCAAGAGTGAGGATTAAATTCTTTCTATATATATACAATGAAAACAAAGAATTTTCTTTTGTTTGTAACCTTGTTTTAAACTGTTGCTCCGTACAAGGTTGGAATTTGTGTATAAGGTAGCTTGACCCGAAGATAATCAAGAGAATTTGTAGTACTAACCTCTGGCAAACTTTGTAAGTGTATATTTTGGGTCCAGGTTAATTCCTGCATTTTCAGATCTTTTCGAAACAGCTGCAGCGTAAGGACTGCTAATTTGTGTTTGATGGATAACTACATCCAAGCATGCGCATAAGATAAGTGGTGCACGTATATTTAGTGTATGAAAATGGATTTTTGGAACTAAGTATACGTTAAGACTTTGTTTTTTTGAACGTTGGGCATACAAAAAATTGGAAATCGTATAGGTATACGTGGCGTCCATGCATACTTGCCTATTTCCACACACACACACGCACTCACACACACACACACATACACACACACACACACACATATATATATATATATATATATATATATATATATATATATGTGCGTGTGTATGTGTGTGTGTGTGTGTGTTTTAACCTATGTGAAAATATAAGTACACTCATACCATCTATTAATAAATTCATATATTCAACTTTTTTTTAAACGCCGTGATTCTATTTCGCAGTATATGTTCTTTTTTACATTTTACTGGTATCATTTTTTTCAAGTCTATAAACCGTCAATCCAATTTATAGAATTATGTTTATTATCCTCTGAAGAAATAAAATCGAAATAAGATATTATAATATTATATTTTCTTCAAATTTTTATGTAAATTGAAAATGTCAGCATCGATAAGTTGTTTTCATAATAGAAAATAGGTTATTTTATTGAGATAACGTCAAATGTTTTATTATCTTTCATTTAACAATCGTAGCTGCAAACGTTTTATTCCTTTTATAAGTGCTTGTGTTTGAGTGCGTCTGTGTTCCATTAGTTCCTGGCCATAATGTTTTGTCGACAGACATCGAAATTCCCATCAGTGCTCCACTTGACCCTTTCTAAAAAAATTACTTTTTTCATTTTAAGGAAGTACGTGTTTCTAACCAGATACCAATTTCGTCTACAGACTTGAAATCCGACGTCAGGGATCCACTGAATCTCTCCAGAAAATGCATTTTTAAAAAAAATTTTGGGTTCTTGTTTCGACGAGTTTATTGATAGCATCCACATCTTTAAGGATGTAGTCGTTCCTGCATTTTTTTTTTTTTGCTGTATTTTAGATGTTTTCTTGTGAAAAACAACGTTGACGTCGTTGATAGAATTTGTTCCGTCCATATTTAATCTTTGATGGATTTTATAGATTTGACGCTACAATTCAATTACAAACTGTGATAGCAAGTATCTATCTCTCTGTTTATCGTCCTTGCTGCTTCTCTTCCTTCTTTTCTTTTGCTCCCTCCCCCGTAAGACCGACTCCTCACACACACACACACACACGTATATATATATATATATATATATATATATATATATATATATATATATATATATATATATATATATATATATATATATGCGAAATAGTAGATTGCGGATTTGCTACACAAACGAGCTCATGTTTCTGCCCTCTTTGCGCCTCATCAGGCCGTGTATTATTTGCACTGGTAGCCTGATTTGTACCACATATACTGTGTGTGTATATATATATATATATATATATATATATATATATATATATATATATATATATATATATATATATAATATATATATATATAAATATATATATATACGTGGTGATGTGCCAATCACTCATGATTCGCTCGTCATCATTTTCCGCTTGTCGTTTATATATTACCCACATACTTATGAGCAAGAACACTGGAATTTTCAACAATAATTTCGTATGAGCGTATTTGTGGCAGTTTTATTCTACTGCCTCTTCTATGCAACAATTTCTCATAATGAATCTGTCATTTTGTCTTTTTTTGAGATGTCAGCCATATAAAAAAAATTCTGTTGGGTATGCTTTTTCTATCGTGCTTCACTCTTTGCCTTGATCTGAAAAGTGTAGCCATACCTCTATTGTATTGGTCAGTTTGGTTAATGCACGTAGACGCTATAGAAACATTTGTTTTGTCAATTCTTCGGATATGCTATACTTACATACATTTGATCATTTGTCAAATAACATTTTGAATTTCTATAGAATTTCATGTTTTGTATCATGAAAACATGCACATCTGCTCAGTCAACTGAACTCCATCAGGGTTATTTTGGATTTTTATTCATGACGGATGTGACACCAGACTGTTACTATTGTAATTGCTGTGGGTAAAATTGTAAAAGTGGATACAATGTTAAGAAACATTCAAAACGGGATCCTGATAAAAATGAACGGGTTTTTTTTTCGCTGAAATAAAATCACTAAATGGGATTCTGATTTAGTAATAGGATATGTATTTTCAACAAATTACTCTATGCATGCAACATTTACTATTTTCTGCTTTTCTACAAAATGATGATTATTGTGCTGTCCATGTGCGATACCTTTTTGATAGCCACAAAAACGAGCATCTATGATCAAGATAAGCCTAAGTCAACAGGGAGACGAGAAAAACAATGCCCCCATCCACCAAGAACAAATTCACAAGTACATTGGAATATCAATTTTGATGGGAATTTATGATCTTCCCAATCACAGAATTTATTGGTCAGAAAAAAAAACTCTGATTCATCAATACCTGGATGTAATGTCTTGAAACCATTTTGTAGTTATTGTTTTCCGTCTCCTCTTCAGCCATAACACATAGAAGCCATCGAATCAGAATGAACGATATGTGAGTGCACGCAAAACATTGTTTTTGGTTGTATATATATAGAAAAAAATTAATTGAATCGTATTGATAAACAAGCAATACTATTCAAAGAGATGGATATTGAAGAATTTGAGTATACCAAGTACCGACAAAAACAGTCAAATGAAGGAGCGTCGGGGGGGTTAGTTTTGAAACGATTGACCGTGGTTGAAACGTCACGTTAAAAGCTTGAATGGAGTCACGTACTGATACTATCGGAACCTGTTGGATAAGCACCCGTTGGTACTTGAAAGAGAAAAAAAGAGAGCCATTGAAAACATCACAAAACCAGCCGGGGAGGAATTTTACAACTAACAAGAGCTGTTTATAAGGCTGATATGATGTTTTTCCACTCCATTGATCTGAACTGAAAATAAAAAAAATTGTATATCAAGTTCTATGCACACCTCATCAGTCAGTCTATGGTCCATGCATTGATTAGATTCTGCGCATTTTCAGGTATGCCTAATTCATTCGTAACCCAAAACATTTCTTGTGCAACACCACTCGTTTGTTTTTCAAACATGAATTGAACATGCATCTGAACCTATTTTTACCATTAAATTGTGTATATATTAATAAAGCTCAAAGCCTTGATCTGCCATGATCAAGTACCAAACCCGTATCCGAACCCTATATCTTTTCATGTGTAGATTCATTTTCAGCCACTTTTTGACTTTTACGGGAAAAGTTAAGAAGCTGATATTGACTCCAGCCAGTGTTTTGCAGCGCACAATTGATAACTTTTAGAGCTATCGTATTGATCAACATTAGTGAGTATGTAAATATATAAAAGAAAATAAAATACGTCTCTAAATCGAATGAATTATCGGATCCATCCCGAAGTCTAATCAATTATTTGTTAGCCCATGCCATAAAATGTCATTTAAATTCATTGGAAACTTTTTGAGATAATATCTAGACAAACAGACGACCATGAGTGAATAATACATATACTACTTCCAATTTCGATGGCGGAAATAAACAATCGCCATATTCGCTATCCTGCTCAGTCAAATATTCTAAACGACTTCTCTCTAAGTATCAGGTTGGCACTAAAACATTTTGAGGTTTTCACCTTCAAGTTAAAGCAGGAAATCTCTGCTTAGAATAGAAGTATTCAATGGAAATAAGCCTCTTTAGAATCCATACATTTTACCTAATAGGTCTAAGTTCATTTATTCTAGACGGTTAGAAGTCTGAGTTTGTGGAATCATTGAATTATTCGAAAGTGTTTGGAGCTGTTGCTTAGTTGTCGGTGACCTTCTCTTGCAGAAAGAGGTTGAAATGGAACGTTGTTGGAGAGAGATCAGGTGAGTGAGGTGAGCGAGAAAGAGTTTCGTAGTCTATTTTGTTAAATTTCTGCACGGTCATTCGCACAACGTGTTGGAGAATTGGTCCTTTTTGATTGACTAAATATGGGACGTAAACAGAAGAAGTTTTGGTGTATTTTGATGATTTCCTTGCAAAATGTTTTCGCTTTAAGGGTTTTGCCAGGATTAAAGAGGTGCTAGAGACCGAATCCACTTGCCAACAACTGAACAGTGACGATAATCGTCTTTCGATTCAGCTGCTTCGTGCTTCACTTCTTTCAAGTCACTGTATGTAACGACGTAGATCATTGTACAAAATCCATATATATTTCATGTAAATATGGGATCAAGAAATGAATTATTTTGTTGGGCAAAAGAAGCGCAGAGCTGACTTCGAAACAGTGGATTTTTTTGTACAGCTCATGCATCATCCCTTTATCAATCTTTTTCTGCTTTTTCAATTCGATGCAAATATCGAGCAACCATCTTATGATAAACGTTTAGTTCCTCTGCAAACTCTCCTGTATTATTGCTTGGATTCGTCCCAATGAGGACCATCAATTACATGTCGTAAGTCACAGAAAGATGTTCACGACCAACTTAATTGCAAAGTTCACAAATGTTATTATGTACATTCGTTAGCAGCTCCCCTACTAAACACTTGGTGGATAATGCAAGCAGTTTCCACTGACGTACGTCCTATAATTAACTCATATTACAAGGTGCTCAAACTTGTTTTTTTTCTATCTCTGATATAAAAGCTTCAAACAAACCACAATACGAAGTGAAAAGGAAACCTTCACCTCAGATAACTTGAGCGAAACCCATGCTTTGAAATAGTATATTGCATGCTCGTAGTAGAATAATAGTTAATCTAAAATGAGCATCAAAGTTTAAATCAACAAAAACAGCAATTACTTTTGCACCAACCTGATTTTCCCCAACTACGCCGAGATTACTCTTATTTCCTTCAAGTCGCAATCATAACAATCATTATCTTCGGCACCATTACAGTCAATGCAATATCCTTTATCAGCATTATCAGGAAGCAATTTATTCTCCGACTCTCCTTTATTTTCTGCTCTTACCTACACCGCCATCCCCAACAGAGTCTGACATTCGCAGAATAGGCTTCCGTGCAAGATGCAATGAAGCGATCTTTGACTGACAGACAAGCCTACCGAATAAGACAACAGTTCCTATTGGGGCCTAAAGAATGTGCCCTCCTTAAACAATCCCTCATGGCCAACCAACACAACATACATTCTCCTGGCTTTGAGCACTCTACGTCAAAAATACGCTTGCTCGATAAAAGAACTTAGAGTACTAACCCAACGTATTTCCTTTAAGTTTTTAGCCGATCCTTTCTTTACTACCGTATGAAGAATGTAGTTCAAGGTCACATTGTTTTCGGTACTTCTCGTCAGAATTCAGGGAAACGCTGGAATTTTTTTTCCTTTTCTCTTATAAAAGTCCGTCAAATACACTAGATGATCTACTACGATTTTTTCGGTGGATTCTGAGCCAAGCATGCTGAGTGATTTGGTGGTATTTTTTCAGCATTTTTTTCAGTAGAATATGCTGGGTAATATGGTACTATTCTTCAGCAAACTCTACGTAAAATATGATGGGTAATGTGGTAATATTTTTTACCAAATTCCCTATTAATAATGCTTATTATATCATGCAATTAAATGCAAGAAGTGTAGTGAACCATGTGACCTTTTCGTACTTGCTTTTTGTTTCCCAGTCTGTTTCACATATTGGAAGTGAGAAAAAAATTGAAAAGAACCTGCTGCCTTAGGTTTAAAAAAATGATTATTCTATTAACAACTTGTACTGAAGTTTTTCAATAAAACTCTATAAAAATGTTATAAGAAGGAAACACGTATTTAAAACCTTTGAAGGAGTGAAGTATTAATTTTTTTCAAAGTAAGACAATGACAATCGATTCAATAAGTTCATTTCCAGAACACACACACACACACACATACACACACACACACACACACACACACACATATATATATATATATATATATATATATATATATATATATATATATATATATATATGTGTGTGTGTGTGTGTGTGCGTGTGTGTGTGTGTATGTGTGTGCGTGTGTATATATATATTTGGAATTTTGGGAAGAGAGCACTCTGGATCTGAATCGGGCTTTGATGTCAACCACCACACAATCTCTGGCCCATTCGACGGGCAATTGTCAGTACCTGTGCCTTGGTCTATGCCATGGAACAGATACTACACTTTGAACCAGAAATAAATGCGGATAGATAGTCTATCGCCACACTGAAAAGTTGTAATACAACGGAACAGCTGTCTGTGGATGATTCAATTATTTCATATATATATATATATATATATATATATATGTGTGTGTGTGTGTGTGTGTGTGTGTGTGGAGAGTGTTCGTTGAATTGATGTAATTCCACCCCCACCCCCAAAATAATGGTGATTTGACGACCTGAAAAGTCAAGAAATTGAGAAAAATATGTCTTTCATCCCAAACAAGGATTGTTACGAAGACAGTGTTGAGGCTTTTTTGCCGGTTTCATTCCGTTGTAACTCTTTTTCTGCGTCGCTTTGTGCGTTTGAAGAGGCCCTGTAGAAGCAGCAAAATGCCCCCCTGCATGTCCTCAAGAAAATGTTATATTTTGTTTCTCAAATTGTTCACTACCAGTGATTTGATTCCCCCAGCAGCTGCCCCATCTCCTTTAATTGTTTATTCAATTTACACTGCCCAGGCCAATTAACAGATTATTCGTGTTATAACAGGCGATCCTCTCAAATAGAGATTCAAAAAATGTAATGCATTCAAAATTATTATGTCAGATTGTATATCAATTCGTCAATGATATTACTCTTTGTGCTAAGAAATAATAGTACATATTTGGAAAGTAAATAAATAAAAAAATGATGACAAGGGGGAAAGGAATGTCTTTTGGGACTGTCCGCACTTTCAACCAGGCAGTCTAGTTGAATGGTAAGAGCAACACTATATTAAAGCTTCTACCCTATCGGTCACATTTTCGATTCCTGCAGCTGCCTCATTATTTTTAATTGTTCATTCTATACGTTAGGCTAAGTAAGACATTATCCGTGTAGTAACGGGAGGTCATTTCAAGTAGATTTTCAATAGTATAATGCATTGATGATTATTCTCTGTTTTATTTTATATTCATGATAATGATATAATCTTACATATAGTGCAGATATGAAGACTGAATTAACAAGAATTGGATCGAAGGTATGAAGCAGTTACTTGAACCTATGCCTTTTTCTTTCGACTGTTTAGCTCATTGGTAAAGGTAACACTGCATTTAATAGGCTATCTTTTCTGTCGCAGGTCTATTTTCATTGTTTATTTTATTTACGCTGTCTAAGCCCAGTTATAGTTTCTCCGTGTAACACGATGTCATTTTGAATAGAGTTTCAAATAATTTGATGAATTAGTAATTATTTTTTCGTAATATAAATCCATTTCTAAATAATACACACATACACACACCCACACACATACACACACACACACACACACACACACACACACACATATATATATATATATATATCCGGTATTTAAAAAAAAAAATTCTTGTGTGACACAACTTCAGACCAGTGTCGGATCGTATCGGTTATTTTTTAAATTTCAACTTTGACCCATTTGAAAATGGATAACTGAACGTCCTTTTCTTTCATCTGATCTCGTTTTAAAATATTTGAAAATTAAAATATTCTTTGTTAACCTGGAATTTCAAAATCTATATTATTTTTAAGCTATTGCAGATATATATACTAATTGATATATTACTACATTTAATAATGAAGTTTTTTTTCATTACAATATATATTCTCTCGATTTTATTGAATTACTTTTGTTCAAAACATTCAGTGTAAAATTGATTCTGTGTCTACATTTAGGAACTTTTTCCCAACTTTGATATTGGATGTCACTTGAGTGTTTTAAGTTTGTTTTTTTTTCATCGAACCATTTATTGTATAGAATATTTGCAGCTTTAGCATATATCAATATCGACTGTCAACATGCTTTTTATAAATGGAGGAGAACATGATGGTGAAGTCACTGTTTCAACCGTCAATTAAATGAAGCAATATAAATTTTCGAATCATTTTTCTCCATTTTCAGGGAACTATTGCTTTATAGATTAGATTACCTCTTCGAAAACTGATTATGGAATACTAAATTTCGAAATTTGAAAATATGTATTATGATTCATAGAGAGTTTAAGCTACAAAATGAAAGAGTTAGACTTGTAGCCTTAGAAAAAAAGCAAAATATCAATTCGATGATATGTTAGACACTCTTTATATGCGGCTTCACCCATATAAACGCAATTACTTTATAATCATACAAGTAAATTTTGTTTAAAATAGGAGCATCGAAAATTCTTTTTTCCAAAGCTCAATTTGAAAAAGCAATAACATTTGGGAAGTAAATATTTATCACAGACATTTACTAGTGCATGAATCGACCTGGCGTGATGACAGTGAAGGCTTCATTGCTAATTTCGTTCCTGACAATTCCTAGGCTGAAAAGAGAGCCAAACAGCCAATGCGTAACCAAGCATTAAACTGTACTGAGCACGGGTCTTTCTTGCCAACAAATAAGCCATCACAACTTTATTCGTTGTTTGTAGCTGACCGTAACTGTTTCAAAAAACTAATAACCGAACCAACATTGAATACGTGAATGCCTCTGTGTCTATATATAAGCGTTGGGTGATGATATATTCAATAGCTTCAGAACCTATTTTATGATGTATTTATACCAGCACATACATACATACACATATATATCTATATATCTATATATCTATATCTATATCTATATCTATATATATATATATATATATATATATATATATATATATATATATATATATATATATATATATATATATATATATATATATGAGTCGGTGTCTGCGTTTTCCTAGTGTCAAAATAGATTCAAATATGCTAATAGTATTTCATTAAACATACCACAAAACGGCCAGATCTACGGTCACTAAATTATCTCTGGTGAGTAAAGAGATATTCTAAGATTCCAACATCTTTATCTTTATATCTACCCCTCTTTCTCTCTCTCTCTCCCTCTCTTTCTGTCTCTCTTTCTCTCTCCCTGCCTCTCTGTCTCTCCGTCTGTCTGTCTCTCTATAATTATATATGTATGTGTAGGGGTGTATGGGTGTGTGTGCTATACATACAGTGGTAGGAGAAAGTATTGGCAGCATCAGTTTGGAAACAAAGGGCTTAATTATTTTGGTCACCCAAAATACGTTTGATGAAGGATTTGTATGTATAACAACACATGTGATTCGTTGCTCCTGTCACTTCTTTTGATTGTTTGACCATATGAATATTAAATCTGTTATGGAAGATTTGATCACAGGTTCCATAACCATTATTTGATATTCAATTATACAAGTTAATCAGAAATGAAATCGTGATTGTTGATGCCTCCAATCCATTCAAAATATTCATATCTAAGTTTCATGGACTTATACCATATAATCTAGGATTTTGGTTAAGTTTGGTGCTGATTTAGGGTAGCAATTAACAACAAAAAAATATTTTTCCCATTCATAAAATAAAAGTGACATAAATTTGCAAATAACAATGAATATTTATCAAACATACCTAACAAACAGCCATACATATGACCAAAAAAATTTCTCTCTATAAACAGGTCCATTGCATACGTATAGCGATGAACTATCAATATTATGGCATACAATAATGTTAGTACATGATACGCACATATGCACTCAACCTACTTACATATATAAGTGTTGACTAAATGATATTGTGATATATATGTGATTGCCGTGTGTTCATGTACTTGAACTTAATCATCATTACTTCCACCAGCCTTGTTTGTCCAGTCAGTTTATGCAAAATAATGTGTGGTAAACATCAGCATTTAAACTTTAGAATAATCATGTTACTCCTCAATAAATCACAAATATATTACCAAAAAAAGTCATCATTTTAAATACCTGAATTGTGTAAATACTCGGAAACTTTCCCTTCGAGTAAACATCTTGCAGTATTTTCTGCTGTTTTCAACAGCCTTACATAAATCATAACATATTCTGTCTGGATGGCTTTAATGCGTGTTTGTGTGTAAAAGAAATATCTGAAATTTTCATCCTCTTAAATGGTATCAGAAATTTATGGTTTATTCAGATTGGTTTCTCCCGGCACTTTTGGGATTTGATTTTACGCGATTTTCTCACGTACATATTTGAATCAATGCTTCGTTCAGTAGGTTCAATTTTCAAAACCATGCTGCAATGTCCATCTGTATCCAGCCTTGAAAATTTAAACTAAGCAGTCAAGTCTGTTTTGGACATGTAAGTTTCTCAACTTTATCGAGTTGAAAAAGTGATTTATGTACTTAATTGAAATCAATTGAATCATTATCTAGGACCATTTAGGCAGAAGTGAACATTCCAATATATTTTGAGCCGTACGATTTCAAAAAACAATGATTTTGATGTATAACAAAACCTGACCTTTTCTCTTTGCAAAATTTGTGCGTCTAGGAACAGTGATAGTATCACAATGATATTAGAGCCGTAGTTCATTTTACTTCATTTTTAGGTATAAGTCAATCTTATTTGCCTTAGTATTTCTGTCAAATAGATTAGTTTGGGGCGAGTAAATCATTTTTTGACCTCGAGTTACTAAATAAAACTAAAGCGTACAGGCTGCAAATAATGAATATTAGTATCGGACCTTCAACATCCCGTCTTGGTTTTGGTTTCATGTCAATGGTCCTAAGAATCGAACCCATGCTTTTCTTTTACAAACGTTGATACTGAACAATTTCAGACCTTTTGGTATACTGTGTCATTTTGCAACTGCACGCTTCCAGTGGGGGAAATAAAAAGCTGCGTTCGACTATATTTGTTATTATTATTTTTTTTTCGGTTAACCATATGAACACTGTTGTATGTCGATTTAGAGTATGGGAAGGCTGCGTTTTAAAAGATTCTCTGACTTTTTATATTATATTGCATATGCGTTTCTGAAAGGAAATATATACTGAATACTCTACCCGTTTCTTGGAGTGCTTTCCTTTGCAATAGATTTTCTGTATCCGTGGATATAATACAAAGTATCTGAATTCCACGGGAACGATCACCGTAACAATCGGAATATGTGAATATTGTTAAAGACCACACATTGGCCAGAATTTTGATATATCAGTATATTTTTTTAATCCATTCAATACTTTTGTTCGAATCCAGAACATCAATACTTACTAAAAGCTACAATATCTATGGCTTTACACATGTTTGATGAAAAAAATTACCTCAAGATTGTAGGAAATACCCACTAATGCAGCCGACCAAACATCATCAGGAAAACCTGTAAGTACTGTATTATACATATAAGCGAAGATATGATTGCTAACAAATGTTGCCTATTTCTCTGTATGTTATATCTTCATATGAAAAAAAAAAAACCCAAAACAAAAAAAACACCAGGAAATGATTCAATCCGATTTCCTACAATTAAATTAGAAACATTATTAATGAAAAAGAAAAAAAAACGAACAAACAATCCGTCAGTGCGTACACCTGTAAGATAACTAAAACAAAAGGTCATCAGATCTTCGATGGGCTCATGTTTTGTAAAGATAAATATTACAATTTGATCTAGTTTCAGTAGTTTTGAAAATATTAATGTGTTGTGGTATGTTTTGTTGTACCCTGCCGTGCTATATGATTGTAGCTATTACAGCTCGCCGTATTTTTGTTTATATAATAAATCTATTCATGGAAAAAAGTCGGGGACATTTACAAACTCAGGGATATTCTGTCAACTCAGCTGCTATCATTCAATGGATATGACGATCGAAGTTTAGGGTAGATGTTAGATTTAATGAGTCAGGATAGAGTTAAGTTTATTTGAAATCTTTCAAGATTACATGTCTATACCTATTTACTGCGGTGGAGTCTAACGAAAATGAGTACTTGTATAGCATTTTGAAGCTACTGTGACCCCCCGTTGTTGTTTAAATGATGATATATACATAGAAAAAAACATCCTACTCTATATATCGTGTGATTAACAGAGAGGCACTGAGTATCATGCAAAACTTTCGATGTACCGAACATTTGGCCTACTATGCTTAAGGTGAGCATCCGGTCATATCGCAACAGTGGTCAATAGAGTAAGCTGAACGTGCACCAAGCTGTTTGGTATTCCAAACACATTCCAGGATGATGATGATGATGATGATGATGATGATGATGATGATGATGATCATCATCATCATCATCATCATCAGTCTTCTAATGTCCGTCGTTAGTTATAGACCTTCCCCAGGATTCGCCACATTTCTCTATCATGGAAGTTACGGAGCCAGTATTTTTTAAATTTATTTAGTTCATCTCTCCAACTAGTAGTCTGTCAGCCTCGGTTCCGTATGTGATCTCTGGGGATCCATGTTGTGAGTTGTGATGTCCATTGGTCGCCTCTTTCATTCTTGCGACATGGCCTGCCCATTGCCATTTGTGCCGTCTTGTTATCTCTCCATGTTACGTCGTGCATGATTCCTGGTTACTCATTCTAAATATCAACATGTGTCTATATTATCAAAGGGAGATAACTAGTCACGCTGACTGGCATGACTACTGATGCTTCTAACGTATTACATCTTAAATTTCATGAGCCTTATCTATCTAATTAGAGATTACAGCTTACGTTGAAGTTACAATGAACAAAAAATATTTACTTCATATTTATGAGAATCAAATCTATGTATACTTACAAGTAATAATAGAAATTAATGTGATATATCTCAACAACAATCACAGATTTGACCACCAAATATTACTTGATTACAAATGGGACGTTTCTGCATTCCAACTTTAGGCCTGTTTTTTGTTTGCTTTGTTTTGTTTTTTTTAATAACAGCGAACATTATCAAAATGTGTCACCTGTATGTTTCCAGCTGTCTGTCTGGCTATATATGTGTCGCACGTACAGGCCGCGACGATGGAGTTCAAAGGGTTGAAAGTTTGAACATTCACTCCCTATCAAGTCTAGAGAGAGGGTTTTCTTTCGTTAAAAAAACAGAGTAGGTTTCAGTGGGGGCCTTAACTTGCGAGGTATTTTATGCCAGATTAATCCCTTACGTTCTGCCTATGCTTGACTTTTTATTGATCATTGCCCCCCCCCCCCCAATGCAAGAGAAGTAACTTATTTATTACTCACACCTTTTTCCGTGTTTTCAATTGTCACGCTACAATCTCGAATAAGTAAATAACAAGACTTTTTTTTTCATTCTCTTTTTTTTAACTGCAATTTACTCTGCCGGTTAGGACTGGAATTTCGTCTAGTAAATTAATGATATAAAACACCAGTTATTCTGTTACGGTAACACAATGAATGTCTGAAGCTAATACTTACGGATAAAACTACCAAGTCTATCAACAATATATATATATATATATATATATATATATATATATATATATATATATATATATATATATATATATATATATATATATATATACAAAGAGTTTATTAGGCATGTATGACAAATGCAACCAACAAAAACTTTATCTATGTATGCGTAGATCAACTAAAAATCTATAAACTGTATATACATGAATACACCTAGAAATCGATTGAGCATACATGCCCAGAACAAATAACACGTCTATCAACTCTTCATGCAAAGATGCTTCTAACACGTATATCGACCATATGTAGGTCGTCTTCCAAATTATGTCTTTGAGTTTCTGCCCCCCTATCAAGTCACACGCACGAATATATTATCTATGTAAAATACATTATTCTTGCTCATAAGTAATCTACTTACCAATCATATGCAATTATCTCATTCGTAAAAATTAATTATAAGTAAAACCATTTTGCTACCTTTTGGCTGGCTGCATTCGTCACATGTATATTTCCTAATTTCGTGTTTTACGTTTCAGAACGTCACTTTGAACAATACTTTAATCTATCAGGTTTACTGCAAATTACCGTCTATTTTGAATTGTAGCACGAAGAGAATGTACTTTAGTGTTATGCTTACTAATATCACTTGTAATGCAGTCATTCTTTCAATGATAGCAGTGATAATAACACTGTTTTTGTAAAAACTAGAATTAGAAATTATTATCTGGCTCTTGAACATGAGATTACAGATTTATTTGAACCAAATAAAGTGAATGTATTCTTCAAAAAATATTAATTGAATCATTATATTACTTTTCGGTCTTCCATATTTATATTCATTTATTCTAACTCATAGAGAAGATGTCAGATCCAATTTCGAGTAATTCTTCATAAAATTTAAACGCTAATTAAAATTATATGTCTTAAATCAATTTTCCCTTCCAGAGAAAAAGTTGTATTAAAAACAGAATAGAATTGATTGAGAGAATGTAATGAAATGGTATTGGGTAAAAAGTATCTATCTCCTAAAGATTACACTTTAGTGATATCCTTTCAGTCATGTGATTGTGCATGTTATCCAGCAAACAAACAACATCCTCTCCATTCATTCGAATAGGTATTGTTTCAATCAGTATTTATCAATACACCACTTAAATCTGATCAGCATCATCAAGTGAATTGGTTTGACATTTTGTGAAAATTTATGATAGATCGAGGAAAATCTTTTACGACGAACACAAAATATCATTTTTTCTTCAGAATATGCCATTTGTCCTCCGTAGCCAAAGATGTTTAATGATATTAGAAGGTGTGAGGGGCGGAATGAATTTATATTTCATTCTATTTTTGAAGAATACTTTGGAAATAAACACGATACAGACGTGTATGAGTGCACCTATGTCCTAAGCTAAAATCTGTGTAATATTTTCACGTGATGAGCAGGTCACTGAAATGACGAGCCATTATATAAGAGGTAGAGTAACCAATGTGATCTGCACGAACGGTGGGTTAACAAGTAACAAGATAAGGGTTATTGCATTGCAAATGAATAGATAAGGCTGTTAATAAATTACACTACGTGACTGAAAGAAAAAAAAGTATGGAAAGAAAAAAGTTGAGAAAAATAGAGGCAGGGACGAACCGGGGGCGTTGGATACTTGTGCAGGTGTGTGTGTGTGTGTGTGTGAGAGAGAGAGAGTGAGTGAGTGAGTGAGTGAGAGAGAGAGAGAGAGAGAGAGAGAGAGAGAAAATGTGAATTTAAACTTGACAGAAACGAACTTTGATTGGAGAAAGAAAAGATAGGGAAAACCCAGATATTCAAAGTAGGATCTGAGGTTTCTCTTGAATTTTGGAGATTATCCAACGAATTAGAAAGAACATACCAAAGTTTTGGTGAGTGAGCAGAATGGATATGTCTGTTTTAATCCAAAATACTAGATAGCTAGCTGCATGTATTTGTACACCAGCCGCGGACAGTTATTGTCTTATCATTTCTCACTGGCAGAATAGGCGTGTTCTCTCTATATTCTATCAGCCATATGTACAAAACAAGTTCGTATTGGTAAGCATTATTTCAGTTTAACTTGCGCAGTCGCGCTGAAGTCATGACTTGTATGTGACTAGATGAGAAATATATTTTCAAAGAAGGATCAACAGTGATTATGGCAAGCTATATGAACGGAGACAGTTCGAAAGTAAATACTTGACAGATGAAAAAGAAAGGAGAAAAGGAGAAAGGACTGCCTACGATTCTTTTGTGACACTTTTGTATAGGAAAACGTTCTTGCCCACAGTCGATGATAATTTCTTTTTAAATTGCATCCGTCTCTAATTTCCGTTTGAATAGAATTTTTTCTTTGTCTTTTCTGTATTTTGTTCAGTCGTGTAACTAAAGGCAAAACTTCTGTTCATAGAACCAACGTCACTCTTTCTCACAACGCACTGCTTTCTTACTCACACAAACTGACGCTGTTAGCTTTTGAACTCGGCTTGCTCTGTCTGTTCTCTCGGCCGCTTGTCCACCCAACACCCCCTCACTCTATAAAATTATGTTTTTATCAAGATTTGATGCGTCAGACTTTAGAGAAAAATAGAAATAGATGAAAATAAATAAACATTACATCAAAGGAGTCGAAACGAACTGCGAGAAAATGATAATTAAAATTGCTGATATTATCATTCTAATTACAATTGCAGCGATGATGAAGCTGACTGTTAAGAAGAAGCAGCTGATTACCTTAGAATGACACACACTCTCCACAAAAGATTATAATTCTTGAATATTTAGTAGGACAGCTTAATGGTTCGTTAACAACTCATTATTTATCGATGATTGTTCTATCACTCTAATTTATGCATGTGAGGTTATTATAAAAATCTGTAAAATCAATTCTACAAAAAATGGGAAAACCATAATCAATTCACACTCTCCACTGGTTGTACTTACTCGATTCTAACCCGGTTTTTTCCAAAGGTCATTATAGGTGAACAAATAAAATAAATGTGAAATATTAGGTGAAACATCGGCAGCACCAGAACATATTTTAAGTGATAATTTAAGAAGACACAAACCATAATCTGACATCATTAATCATTTTTTATGTACTTAAGTATTAGTACGATTCATTTACATGCTTATTAATCAATTACTTCTTAACAGAATACAGATTTTGACAGAAACCCGTTTCCCTCATGATGAGTTGTATGAATACCCCTCGTTCCTTAACAAAAATGCATTCAGTTTTTACTATTTTTGTTTATATTTGATATTAATCTCTTCAGACGAAAGGTTTCAGAAGTCTGACAGTCCGATTGGCGTGTTGATTATCAAAATATAAAAAAAAAAATACAAAGCATTGGGAATCTAGTTTAACTTATAGCAAACACGAATATCTAAATAATGCGTCACAATTCCATTTTTACATTACCACTATTACTGTTTAGTGAGTTAGAACCTCAATGGATGCCCTATGCTCAAAGTTCAAACTAGACTATGCTTACTAAATGCCACTACTTAATCCGTACACATTTTATATAAACTCCATATTTTGACGCCTCTGTCAATATTAACTCAGTTTAATAAAACAATCAACGAGTACTGTAGAGTACCCCGTGTGATTCGAACTTATTACATTAGAAACTGTATTAAAGAGTACCAATCTAACTATAACGCAATTGCGTGGCTCTGGTGATTTGAACATTTTGGCTACAATAAAACATTGAGTACCAGATATGTTTGCATGTAAATGAGTTCATTAACAAATTGTCATATATCAGCGTTTAACGATACTTATGATGTGATATCCATTCTGAATTATTTTTCTGGGTATTTCAGTCATCATTGATGAGAATATCACTTTTAAGACCTTGAGATCCTAATGTTGAAAGTGAAAGACATCTATAGTTTTGGTGTAAGCTGGCCAAGTGTCATGAACGGTGAATTAATAAGGAAGGAGTATATCTAATGACGAAGTCCAAGATTTGGCTCATATTTGGTGCAATTGATATCTGAGATTTTAGGATCAATTTTTAATTAGTCTAAAAGATATGGTCGACATATTTGAGAGTATATGGTATATTATAGCTCTTCTATTTGCTCAGTTAAAACATAAATGTAGAAGAATATAATTTAATTAAAGCAAGAGTTTCAAACTGCAAAAATATATAAATATAAGTAACATATATAGAGAATCCAACGATATAAGATATTAATGAAAACACTGAAAACAATGTATTTCAATGTTTCGCCTCACGGCTTTCTAAGAGTAATGAACGGATCAGAATATGTATGAATACATATAGCTCCACGTTAAAATCTATTCATTATTCGGAGAAAGCCGAAAGGCGAAACATGTCAATGAATTGTTTTCTGCAGTGTTCTCAATATATTTTATGCAGATATAGAACAACATTTATTCGTGTGCTGTGATTCTATGAGTTCAGCTGGTATTGATTGGAAGAAAAAACCAAATCGAAACATAGTGCAATGTCCATTCCAAAAGTGCATGATGAGAAGGGGCCAAATTTATAATATGTGACACAGTCTGCCATAAATATCATCCAAATAATTTCTCGCCCGTTGTTCAGAACGACAAGCGCGAAGTATGTAAGTCATCCCCCTTCAGTCTTGCTATTTTTGATATTTCATATCTAAATTTGGTGGTTGTTGCCACTGGGTTCCTCTCAAATATCACACTGTGTAAGTAGCGATGTTATATGAAGGAGGCCAGCAGGACAGCTGGAAAGCCCTATCCAGCGTAAAGACACCACTTTACTTCATGGAATATATATATATATATATATATATATATATATATATATATATATATATATATATATATATATGTGTGTGTGTCTGTGTGTCTGTGTGTCTGTGTGTGTCCGCCTGTGTATTTGTGTGTGCAATGACATGTGTATGTAAATCTATATGTGTATGCATGTGTAGAGGATTGTTGTTTAGTAATGGTTACTAGCACAATTCGAATTTCGGCTAAAACTACATATATTTGAACATACAAATACTTCGGGTATATATATATATATATATATATATATATATATATATATATATATATATATATATATATATATATATATATATATATATATGGACTGGGGGAACAGAGGAATCAAAATAGACGACGAACATCTGAACCACCTCAGATTTGCAGACAACATTGTCCTTCTCGCAGAACACCTACACGACCTCCAACTAATGCTAGCTGAACTAAACAAACAAAGCAAAAAAGTTGGTCTTCACATGAATTTCAGTGAAAAGTAAAACAGTTGCAGCAATTACATTGAGAATAAGGACATAACCGTCACGATGCAAAACTGCTAAAGATAGAACATTACATCTACCTAGGACAACAAATCTCAATGAGATCCTCAAAAGAAGAGGAAATCAAGCAAATAATTCCTATAGGATGGCAAGCCTTTGGCGGAGCAAGCTCAACTTTAAAAAAAACTAGACAATCCCTATAATCCTAAAAGATGTGTTTCCAACCAATGCATTCTTCCGATTGTCACTTATTGGGCAAAAACATGGAACCTAATCATGAAAAATACCCGTTAACTGAGAAGTATGCAGTGCAGGCATAAGAGAATCATGCGTAACCTTTTATGGAGAGATCACAAGACAGCACAGTATATCAGGAAGAAAATGAAAGTTAGTGATATCATAGAATCTATTAAAAAAACTTGAATGGCAATGGGCAAGCCATGCTGTTTCGATGACAGACAACCGATAGATGTCATGACTCACAACGTAGATCCAAAGGGATCACATGCCAACAAAATGCCAGATGGAAGGATGAACTAGACACATACAGAAAATGCTGTCTCTGCGAGATCCATAATAGAGAATTGTGGCTAATCTTGAGGGAAGTCTATGTCCAACGACAGACGTTGAAAAACTGATGATGGTGAGTTCTAGACCTCAAAATTTGACACAAAAAGTATTTTGAAATGTCTAAATCTGCCACGTCTTGGAAGCTGAGAATCTTCCAAGAGGATATATATATATATATATATATATATATATATATATATATATATATATATATATATAATGTTGAAGATCTGAGCATGAAAAAGAAAAAAATAGTATCCAAGCTGTCCGTATATATAAGTATTAACTTAACATATTAGTATGCAACAATGTGAATAAAGGAAGACAGTTTAGATACATTTTTTTGTGCTCAGATCTTCAACATTCGAAAGAAAACAGCATTGCCAACAAAATCAAAGGAAGAATCACTTTAGCATGGCCGGCCTTCAGCAGAGCTAGCTCAACCTTCAAGAACAAGAAAATCCAATTATTCAAAAAAAAAAATGCAACCAAAGCATTACCCTGATAGTCACATGTGGAGATTAAAAATGGAATCTGCCTGAGAGACACCCTCGAATTGAAGAGCATGCAAGGTGCACATGAAATAGTCGTACTCCACCTCACATGGAGAAATCGCAAGACAGCGCAATATATCAGGGAAAAACAGGTGTCCAACACATCATATAATCAATTAGAAAATTGAAATGGCGAAGGGCTGTTCACGTTGTCAGAATGGCAGACAACCGATGAACACAACGCTTACAACATGGATCTCCGGAAATCATATGCGTAACTTGAGCCTGCAAAATACAAGATGGAGGGGCAGACTAAACCATGGTGGAAAAATCTGGCAAATTCTGGGAAAATGATGATGATGATCCACCGAGATAATGATGATGATGGTATGCTAAGCCTAGAGAGATAAGAAGAGGAAACTACTTCTATGATAGCTTACAGCGGCGTTACTTCCGCTATTCACTCATGTCATGACAGGGGAATGATGGCTTAAAACAACATTTCGAAAAGCAGGGTATACCTGTATATCATTTCAGTCTGTATTTACATAATGTCTATTCTTTCCTCTCCAAGCTATGGATAAAACAGCATGGCAAACTTGGCAACCTAGGCTTGTGCAGCCTACAAGTTTAGGTGTAGGTCACCATTGATTTTAAACCTCTTAAGGCAGTTTGGTCACAACTTCATCATCATTCCAGGAGCTCATAGCCAAACATATGACGAACATATCACGAGTTGCTTCCTTTTGGACTTGTGGGGGATTTTGTCGACTGGGCATCCCAATATCTTGATATGCCTCACACGGTAAACTACAGCCCGTTTGCCAAATCGATTCAGCTGAATCATTTAATCCAACTGGTCTGCATCGAATATGAAACGAAGCACTCAAAAAAAAAATCTCTGTTTTTGTTATCTATCTTTAGTCGGAGTGCAATGAAATGCAGAATCGGGAAAATAGGGTAAAAAAATGAATCAATGTTTCATAGCTAAGAATATTTTAACGCCACACAAGCTTTTTCCACGGCATTGTATGATTATTGTTCCATTTCTTTAATTTGCCCATGACCGCAAGGGATGAAACACTTCTAATCTAACCCACTGGCAAAAATGTATGTTACTTCTGGTCTATCAAGACAGATGGACTTCTCTTTCTCGCTATATTGATATCTATCTCCCCTTCATCATCGCTACTCTTCTCAGTATTTGTCGTCGTCTACATTGCACTAACAACACTGAAATGTATTCTTTCATTCCTTGATATTGTCACAGATAAGCATAACCCTGGCATGAATGTGGCCCTAAGCGCCGGGGGAATATTGATCTGCTATCATCGGTTCACTCTACGCTCATAGTAATAATAGTCCGTAGACCGTAGTCAGTAACTCATTTCATGGTTTTCGGTCTCCTGTATCAAATGCACCATGCTTTTTACTGATGTGTCTTATATGTGATAGTATGATAGAGCAAATGCCTCCCATGACTATCCTCAATCCTACACTTCGTGCTCAGCAGAGGCATTAACGTTTTTAAAGTCTCTGGTATGATTCGGCCATGAGGTGAACCAACAATTTACCGTTCCAGAGGCAAACACTGTTCCACAGGTGATTGTCGCGTTCGTTGCGCTAACGGAACTGAAATGTCTCCACACGTTTCCCGATATCAATGCAGATAAGCAAAAGCCTGGCAAGAATGTTGCCTAAAGCGCTATGAGAATCATTGATTGGATGTTTGCTATTTACTGTGAAGTCTCACAGCAATTATATCTAATCATGATTCTATGGATGTTCACCCTGCATTTCGTTTGCATTTTATTTCGGTGTATTTGGACGAAATGGGTTTTGTTTTCATTTCATGTTTAAATGATATTTTGGCTATCTTGTTTCCTTCATGCCTTTTTCTCTTCGTTTTTTTTTTTTTTTTTTTGAAAGAAATTAAAATATGCCGATAGGACGATTTCTTCTTTGGTTCATTTTATTCTCAAACACGTGGGAACGTTATCTTGAGATTATTTGGTTAAATGTCTGGTTGAGAAAATGATTATTCCTCTTGCAATCACTATCTCGTTCTTAGTTTTTACCGTCTTTCTATCACATTCCATTCTTCTGTCTGCCTCTCGATCTATTCAGCTATATTTATTTGCTATGAACACTGACATCAACACAAACACATGCAGGTGCATAAATACACTGACGTACATACAGACAAACAGACAGACAGAAACACATACACGCACACACATACACAAATATATATATGTGTATAGATATATGTAAACAAATACAAATTAAAGTAAATTACATGAAAGAAAAACCTTAAATTATACAACAAAATGGTTATAAGACAACACGTTGAAATAACACTAATAGGATTAAAAGTGACTCACATAACACGTGGTCTAGGATACGTATATGTGTGTGTGTGTGTGTGTGTGTGTGTATGTGGGTGTGTTAAAGAATGGATGTATATGATCCGACAAATCGATTATATATTGCATTTTGTTGTATAAGAACTTATTTGAAAAGATTTCTCGTTGTTACACGGTTAAATGTATCACTGACTCTAGACAATATAAATACGGGAGATCATTTCAAATAATTTCTTATATAATACAATGCAATCTATATTCGATTTGTAGGATCGTGTATACCCATTTCATTATACATAATTGACATGTTGAAATAAACAAGGTGATAATTCGGTTTGGGAAAAGATATTTGGGCCTTTGCATAACCGGCAGCTGCTTAGTTCAGTGGTGAAAGCATCAATACACTGAAACAGCTGCCTTATAAATTGCAAGTTCAATTCTTACAGCAGTTCTGTTTTTTTTGTTATTGTTTATTTAATATATGTTGTTTAAGATGAGTTAAACTGTAACTGCATGTCAATGGACAATCATTTTAAATAAGTATCTACGTAATAAAACGCAATTCATATTCACCAACACACACACACACACACTCATATATATATATATATATATATATATATATATATATATATATATATAATCTGTACACATATTCATATATAACCTATGTATACACATTATATATATATATATATATATATATATATGGTGTATAATCAATGAGATGGTAAAATGAAGAGTATTTGTGATTTTGGTTGAAATGGTATTTGGATTTTATAAGTGGATGAATACTTCAACTCTGTTTGGGTAATCATATATATGTACCATGGTGGTATTCATGTTAGATTACAGATAAACATGGATGGTATTTGTCCCTGTGGTGGGAATATGTGATTCCTGCGGATGCTTTATACACTTAAAGGCAGTGGTGCAAAAAACGACGGGGTAGACGCCGCGTTGAATCTATCCAAAATAAAACTAGTTTGAATAAAACCGAATGATGACATTTTCTCGAAATCTCTAGACGATATGATACTTTTCAACTACCTCCGATAAACAATACAGCCAGCAATTATTGATTGATTAAAGGTCTTCCTTATATCTGAAAAGTTTGAAACAAATTTTGTGCAAGGGAAGAAATATATGATTATGCCTTACAAACTGTACACTTCTTCAGGTAAATTCACACAGCTTAAATACTATCATTGTCTTGCATGTTGTAACAGACATAGACTCTGTAATGCAGATAATATATGGGTAGGAAGGGGCTTTCCAAATAGTAGCTCCTGAATGAAACTAAAAAAAAAAAAGGAAATTGAATTCATATTGAATATCTGGAGTATATAGATCGTCTCTAACTTAATTTCATCTGTTGGCTCACAGAGAACAGACATTAAGTGTTATGTTCACTGTTGTGGTGAAGTATTACAAGTGTTCTGTAATCAGTGAGGTTAGTGGAGAGAGGAATATTGTGTTTAATATCGATTGTTGGATTCAAGTGATTGCACGTGAGATCGCAAGAATCGTTGAATGAATCTGGAGTATGTTGTTCAGTTGGTGGATTTGGATATCAAATAGAAAACAAGTCTGGTTAATCACTCAATGGAGCCTTTTTTGCTACATATCGTCTTTGGATGATTGATTAAATAAGAAATGAAAACGGTTATCAATGAATCACTCACTTCTATTTCTTTTGCTGGAAATGATTGTAAAAAAAATTAGTATTTCCGAACCAAATGGTGAATGCTGCTAGAGAGACCCTGAATGACTAATTTTACATGAACACACACTCTCTACTGAATCCTATCTTACTTGACATATTAAAGATTAAATATTTAAATCCCAGCCCTTTACCCGTATCTTAGCGGCCTGTTCGCATAGTACATAGTTTAGTACATTTCTAGCAAGTCAACAATACCCCTTACAAAACTGAAGAGATCTTTATTGACGGATTTGGTTGATGGTTTCTCATTTTGAATTACATGTTGATATTTTGACGAGAGAAGTGCGGCAATATACACGGGTTCAATTAAAAAGAGAATATGATTAGCAGTTTTCTGGCTGATTAGATATCATTACATGCTTTTCTAAGCACACTTCTTCGTTACAATTCGTTTTGTGCGGTCGAAGATTGAAATTTATTGCACGATTCCTCGTGGATTGTCCTTCCAACACAGTTGTGTCTGTTGCATTCTCTCTTGGCTAGTTTGCTACCATCGTTCACAATGAGAATGAGAGTCTTATTTCTATGAAACCCTTGTAAAAGGAAGAAATCAAGTGAATGATCTAGGTAGACCAAGATAGGTCTTTAAAGACAAAACCAATGTATCGGGTGATACCCAACTATGGAGCTGGAAAATAGAGCCTAGACATTAAAAAAGCTCCACTGCTGACAAATTTACATTTTCTGTTCCTTGCTTGTTCAATTGATGTCTCTTTCTTCTGTGATCAATATTTATTCAAAAATCCAGTACAAATTTCTTTAAATTTCTTTAATCGCTGAGCCTAGGCATTCTTCAATACTGATAAGTTCTCTTCCAAAATCATTCCTTTTCATGTACTATATCTCTTTGATGCAAGTCTTCACCGATTGTCATTAGCTTTTATGTCCCGTAGTCAAAGTTTCTGGGGTCCCACCATGTCCAGGTAAAAAAGGGCTCGTGGTATCTCACGATAGAAACTGGCCATGTGTTCATTCCTTTGAATTAGACTCCGCTTCATAGTTTGGTCTCCATTCATTTTTATTTGGTCCTTAGTATTCCATATATTTCAATCTTCACATTGTATTTGTTGTGGTTCTAATCATTTGCATTTCTTTGTTTTATGAATTGTTGGCTTCTTTCTATCGCTGGTAAATCGTTAGTTCTTTGTGTACAAAAAACACTCATAGTTGCAAATGTAGTATTTAAGTAGTATTTCGCAAATGACAAACAACTTAGTCGTGAGCAGACTACAATGTGGCTTTTATTAAGCAATGGAAGAATAAGCAAATATGTTTTAACCTCCTATGAGCATTTCCAAGTTTTGATAATTCTCCTCCTAGCTAAACTGCTTTGAGCAATAATTTCTTCTTTGCTTTGAGATAATTATATGATATCTGCTCTTGTACAGTGCCTAAGAAAATATGCTGACACGTTAGTGAAGATTTTGATGAAAAATAATTACGTTTCAATGTAGTGTTAATGTGATGAAAATTCCCACTTTATCAAATAAACAGGATATTGAATAAGCAATTAACGTAATTAGGTCTCCAGTTAAAAGAAGACAATATTTCTTTCGTTGTTTAAAAATGCATTTCATTAGATTAGGATTTTTTCTCGTTGATACATACGTATGTTTATGCAATTTATGGATGATGTGTATGTTTAGCTTATCTAATGTGAATTGTTCAACTAAATCAGGAATTGCATGTTATGGGCGTATGGCTCTTTGTATCTCAGATATGCTCTGCGCTACGGATACACAAAAACGCGAAACATGCTTTAGTGAATACAACTTACGTATCCTCTCAATAGTCACCTATGGAGCTTGAAGATGGAACCCAACCAAAAGATCAGTTGTCAAACTGAACTATGCAAAGTTTACCAGAAAAGATGGAGCTCAACATCACATGGACAAACCTCGATGCAGCACAATATATTACAGAAATAAAAACATGAGTCAGGGATATCATAGAATCTTTTTGAAGACTGTGATGGCAAAGGGATGTTCTTATTGTGAAAGTGTCTGACAACTGCTTGACACCACGACTTGCAACATGAGGAACTGAGATCAATAGAAACTAAAATTGTGGGACGAACTAAACAAGTTCAGGGAGTATTGATGCTTTTAAGGATAATGTTTTGTCTAGTGCAATTACAAACACATGATGAATAAGGCCATCATCTATTAAGACATTTAATAGTTATCTGTCTGTGCAAACTATAAGAAGGCCAAGCACTTTACTATGAATGTGTGATTGAATCTATAACTTGAAACAAAAAACTGATTCTCGAAGTGGGGGCTACCAAACTAGTTAGGTTTGCTAGAAAACTCAAGGACCACAGGAATACAATAGAGCGATTTGTGGGCGTTGGAATACAAGGGGCGAAGAACAGGCAAGGGGCTAAACTGATAAATAGTGTAAAGGGGTTTTTGAGGATGCTGCTTATCAGTAATGAGGTAGTTGTGGATCAATCAGTTTCATTGCATCAGGCCAATACTTTATTCTTAATATTGTTATATGAAAAAATCAAACGATTTTAGATAATTTTGTAAAATAATATAAAACTTTTTCAACGAATGACTGAATTGAAAAAAAAAAGGAAACAATGTAAAAACACTTAACAATTGATGTGTAGTTTTAGGTCGCATTATTTTCAAACTCCAATATAACGTCCAGAGTTGATTTTGTTTTCCAACTGAAACAAGTTTAGCAAGAAAAATCCTTACAAAAAAAGTAGTACCAGTTGATTTGTGAGATAAACAATCCTGTAACATGAATTGAACTCTCAACCGATCGATATCTTGGAGACTGTCAATACCGATTGAGCTCAATAAATGATTATCATTCAGATACGCATTTGCTTATTTAAATCTGATGGATGGATACATCTTTTAGAAAAAATATGTTTCCATAAATTAGCATTAGTACATATATCTCTCTATATATATCTATATATCTATATATGTATATATATATATATATATATATATATATATATATATATATATATATACATATATATATATATTTCAGTAATCATATTCATTTGGAAAAAAGATTGGATGGAAATTTAACAATGCAGCAGCCACTAATATGTATATATATATATATATATATATATATATATATATATATATATATATTATATATATATATATATATATATATATATATATATATATACGTGTGTGTTTAAGAAAACCTATGCTGTCGACCTAAGTGAGTGCACTAACAAAAGTTCGGCGCTGCTGTCGAAGGGTTGAATTCAGAAAGTTTTTTGGCTGTACTTTTCTTTGTTGTTGTTATTGTGGATGATGGTGGGGGCGGCGCCATCGGGGAGGGTCATTTCCAGGCCGACTGTTTATTGTTTTGCTTGGCACCAAGTATATCTCATGGGTTTACCGGATCAGATTCCTAGGAGAGCAGAGACTTTTCTCTGTTTGGCTATTACGTTTTGTCCTCCGGCTGAAGCCAGGTATTTTTTCCACTTTTTGGCTGGTTGCCAGACGTGTGTACTAAAACGACGAACCAAATATGGCTTCAGTGGAATAGAATCCTTAGAGGCTTCAGTACCTTCTGTCTCAAATAGAAGTCGACACTGTGCAATCATTAGCGTCTATAAAAAATAAACCCATATTACTTCATCTCCAATAGCATTGAGATGTGTTTGTGTATGTGCATGTGAATGGATGGCATGAAACACTGCACCAATCCAAGTTAGGAACTAAAGACTTTTTTATTCTAATGTTTATATAAGTTATCACCGGACTTGTCAGTGCGGAGGCAACAGCTTATATTTTACACATTCCTTAGTGAAGCAATAAGTTTATATTCGGATCGGTTTTTGTAATTCACAAGATGAGAGCTGTATCAACTATCGATTTTTCATTCTAATGTTCATATGGTTCATCACCAGATCTTTCAGGACGAAACCAACATCTTATGTTTTACACATTTCTGAATCGGATCGGTTTTCGTAACGCGACTAAGTAAGTCCCTCATTGATAGAAAAGACAAAGTGTTTCCCAGCAAAATGTTCTCCAAACTATAATACTGCCTCAGCCAGCTGGTGGTTTTCCCATAATGCTACCCGTTGAAACATATACACACATACACTGCAACCCAACATTCAAAAGAAACCATTTTGTTTCATAAATTGAAAAAATATCCGCTTCGGTGGCGATGGGCATTGAATAGTATTTATACTGTTTGGCTGAGGCGACGCACATTCATGTGCAACAAAGATCAATGTAGATTCTGCTGTCTCACATAAGTGATAGCTATCTCTAATTTGTACCACAGCCCTTTTTTTTTTATTTGTATATAGCAGGAAAGATATGTCCTTTTCTTGAATCGATGTCTTAGCCTCGCCCTCAATGCCTTGTCGGTGGTTGGTGACTTCTCCTCTCTCGGACCATCATCACACTTTAACATGAGCACCCTACAAAGGGTGCTGTTCCTAAATCTAAACTTCTGTCGAAAACAGAATTGCCTTTAATCAAATCCGTGTCAATCATCCTTCTTGTATTGCAGATATCTAAATAAAAGACTTGATGTTGACCTGTTTATATACCTCTGACCTTGATATAGGAAAGTAGCTGTCATACGATCTACACTTTACTGGTAATGGTGCTTTGGCTCATCAAGGTATAAAATGTATTGAATTTTTAATGAAAAGACTCCAAAACACACGAGTTGGGGGGGGGATAAATCAATTGAACAAGGAAATAGGTCAGATTCCACATACGGCAATTGTATTCCAAAAGCCTAAAGAAAATCCTGTGAATTACGGAATTAAAGAAAATAGGGTGAAGAGAATGAAGACATTCGAAGAAGAGTAATGGACGTAGTAGGAGATATTGACCGAAAGAGAGAAAGAGAGAGAGAGAGAGAAAGGATTTAATGGAGTCAGGGAGATAAAAACATAAACAGAAAGAAAAATAAGTGTCGAAAGAATTAATGATTGGACGGTGGACAGTTGCAAGGGAAGCGATAGATGTCAAGTAAGAAAAAAGAACATCATGTAAATTTCATCAATGGCCGTTAGTGAAATCAGCAACAATGGCTTGTAGTAATGTATGATCTGAGACGACAGTTACTAAAGAAAAGGAACAAGAGAGAATAAAGTAAAACAACCGTTGGACCAAAAAGAAAAAAAGAAAAGGCGGGGGGACTTGAAAAGAGGAACCCAAATTAAAGGTAAAAAAAAGATGCATGAAAAGGAGACAAAAAAAGTAATGATATGAAAAACCTTGAAAGATTCACAATAGGAAAAATGACAAAAATAAGCGATACATACAAAAAAAAGGTTGATTGCATTAAAAAGAAAAACGAAATAAATGAGTTTGAAAATTAAAACCGAGCCCAGGAATGAATCCGGATATGTGCAATAGGGGGTGTTCTTTGAGGAATATTGAAGTGGTAAGTCAAGTGCATTAGTGGCAACAACGCAGTAAGGAAGCATGAAATATATTGACGATTTTGGATTGATCATTTAGTAATAAAGAGTTACACAGAGATATCTGAACATCAATCGGGTGGTAATATATATATATATATATATATATATATATATATATATATATATATATATACATATATATTTTTTTTTTCGATAATATTTCCTAAAAAAACAGAATAACCAAAAAATATTTACAAAACTATATCTAAAGCCGGTTTATATGGAATGATATGTAAAAACTGTAATGAAAATTCATGGGTGAAACATCAAGCATCCTAAACAAAAGAATGTATAAACATAAAAGATCCCAAAGAATAAATGGTGCACAGAACTTATCAGTGGTCCAGTAAAATCTGGAGGGCCATGATTCTAATCGGAGAGAATGAAAAATGAATGGAGGAAAATCCACATAACCTCCACTTAAGCCAAAAATATTATATATATATATATATATATATATATATATATATATGTATATATATATATATATATATATATATATATATATATATATATATATATATATATATATATATACTACCAGACAAAAACAAAGAGATGGACAAGTGGCAATATTTTAAATATAAAAAAAAAGTAATGCTGACAATAGGTGATATCATTACGTAGTTCCAATGATATGCAGTGCATCTCTTTTAATCCAATGTAGTGACTCGAACGATGTGGGGGAAACATTTTCAAAAATAAATGTAAAAAATTCATGATTGAGTCATTTCTAGAAATTGTCAGATTAATAATTACAACCCCAGAGAAAACACACACGGACACACATAGAAACAAACATATATATATATATGTATATACATAATGGTGTCATCCAAAGACAGCTGTTTCGATGTATTACATCTCTTCAGTGTGGCTATAGACTTTATCCCATCCAATACCGCGAGGCAGAATTGAAACCCTCACATCGGACCCGGAGGCCGATATATATATATATATATATATATATATATATATATATATATATATATATATATATATATATATATACACACACACACACACACACACTGATATACATATATGATATGAAATATATACGTTATACACACACATGAATATTAATATATGTATAATGTATATTTGATATAGATATATCATACATTATATATATATATATTGTATATCATAATATATACATGTATCTTATATGTAAAGATATATAATATATACATATGAATATATATATATATATATATATATATATATATATATATATTATAGATATATCATATATATTATACAAATGTTGTAGATATATAATGTATATGCACATATATATGATCTATCTATCTATCCATCGATCTATCTATCTATCCATCAATCAATCTATCTCTACCTCTCACCCCCCCCCTCTCTCTCTCTCTCTCTCTCTCTATATATATATATATATATATATATATATATATATATATATATATATATATATATATCGTGCAATCTATCAATCCATCTATCTATCGTTCTTCCTCTCTCTCCATGTATATCTTTATATATTGTGGATGTAGAATGGTTCAGTAAAATGGAGAATAAAGTAACAATTAGTGGGTGAAGACAAAAACTCAAGTCGTGGATACTTCATCCGTTTTATTTTCATCATTCCTTTGGCGTAGTTCGATGCCATCAGACGGGGTCAGCCATTTTCCACTGAGAAGAACAAATCTTTGCTGCATTTAATAGTGACATATTTGGTCTGATTGGATGAATTATGAATTGCATTTTTTTATATATATATACATAGAATCATTTTTAAACCATTTCCATCGGTACATGCTTGATAAATCTTTCAATAATTAATTATATTTGACCAACTTGTCAATTTCTTAAATACATAACGGTTTGGTTGAAAGACACGAAGTGACTTCGAATTAAAGAAATGAGAATTAGGGTTGAAAGCACTTATTTTGCCTCTGCATTGCCAGCACCTGTTTTGGTCGATGGTATGACCATCGCCAAGTTAAAGCAGTTTTAGTATTGGTTGCAAGTTCGATTCCTGTAGCAGCCCCATTTTCTCTAAATTGTTTATTCTATTTACGTTGTCTAAAATAAGTAATATATTGACCATATTACAACAAGAGATCATTACAAAAAAGTTTATATTTAATATAACGCAATTCAATATATATATATATATATATATATATATATGTGTGTGTGTGTGTGTGTGTGTGTGTGTGTGTTTGTGTGTGTGTGTGTGTGTGTGTGTATTGGCACTTACAGTTATATGCATAGCATGACAGTAAAACAACAATGTACAAATTGGAAAATAAACATCCTAAATTACACAGAAGACTTGGAAGTAAAAAGAGAAATAAATGAGCCCATATGCCTGGGTCAAGGTGAAACTGTGTTTATCGATTTTTTGACTAAGTAAAGAAAGCTAAGTGCTCACTGCATTTTTTGTCTCACAATATTTGGTTTTCATATTCTTTAAGGGGTTTATTCATTCGTCAAATTCGAGCTCAAGTTTTGAGTTGACTTTGTATTTCAACTAGAATAAGAACAAAAACAAGAGCACTCCTCACCAAAATTAGAAGATCAGCTTTTTCCCGATTTTCTGAGACAAGAAATCAAAGACAACCGATGTGTAAAATTAAGATCCCCACCAACCATGACTTAAAATCAAAACCGATTGTTTGTAGCTGACTCACCAACGAACGAACCAACACGACCAGTCTTGCCTACGAACGAATTTAGCTATTATGTATGCAATGCAATAGTTGTGGTAATTATCTCAAGTCGGAAGAGAGGTAAGAATGGCGTCTCACCCAACAGGAGCCTGGAATTTTAGTATACCTATTTGGAGATGAGAAGGTTTCCGACTATTTGCGACAAATTGATAAACCAGTACATATAGTAAATGTAGAATATGAGATGATATTTAATTTAACTCTCTTCCTATCAAAGCTTAGGTTTGACATCTTATTAATGTCTGCATATGTATATCATACATCTATAGTATCCCTGGTCGCTTACAATATTCTGCATAATACAGATTGAACTATTGTTGCGAATATTTTCAGTTTTAATACTTTTTTGATCGTATAAAGCAATGGAGAACTTTAGGTTAATTAAACAGTGACTCTTGCTCAGTGTGTTGTACATGAAGTAATTCAATCTCACGCTCCCTCTCGGAGACATTGACTTCTCCCACAAGAAAGTTGCTGCCCGACCGGTACGACTTTACTCAAAGTCAAACTTGAAGTTGAATTTTAAAACTCTAGACTCATTGACAACTCGTATTTGTCTATTTATTCTATTGGCACTCCAAGAAATAAGTAATTAGAAGTGACGTTATCTTAGTGGTAAGAGTGCTCAACAATATTAATGGCTTCTTCTTTTTTTTATAGGATACATATGTAAAATAAAACATCCGGGCACATAAAATCAGTATGCATATACAAAATAGTGATTCAATTATTTTCCATTATTTTCTTTGGTTTTATTTTCTCTTGAATAGATGAATATAAGTAACGAATGATGATTCCAACTGATAACTCAGTATATCATATGGAAACAAAAATACATCTAGATATATTGTACTTTTCTTTAGAGACATTCTAATATAATTAGTAAAAAAGCAGATTCATTGAAATGTAAAATACAATTTATATACAAATGTATTTGAGATAATGTCACTTACATTCTACAATGCTTTACCGTCCAAAGTTTCAAAATATATGCGATGACAGCAAATCTTATTAAAAGAAGTTGATAAATAAAGAATAATCGAACACTTCTTTAACTCAAATACCCTCAGATACGCATATATCCACGTATACCCGAGCTCTGATTAAATAGCAAGGCGGTTATTACAGTTCAAACATGTGATATTTCAGGTAACTCTCCAGCACCGAAAGATAGAAAAAACATTTGCTTCTAATAATGGTCAAGTTTTTCATTTCTTGGTGTAAAGAATCCTTGCTTCATGTGTTGTATCAGAGCAACGAACTGTGCATACAGGCATTTATGATAGATGTCCATGTGGTGTCTAAGATATTCTACTGTGAGTCCAGTTAGTATAATAAAGATGGGTAGCATTACAACATTTTTACTGCTGAGAAAACGCCCAGTGTTACCCTGTCATAGTCCTTAGCCTGCATACCATGTTAGTTGACTACAACGGTTTTTTCCTGCTCACTTGGACTTTAGGAATATTCCGTATTCAACTGTAATTTCCAGCTCACATGACTGATCAGATGTGTCCTCCAGAGAAACATATACTTATGAGATAAATTTAGATTACTTTGATTTGAAGCACTTATACTCATCGGCCTTCTCTACCCAAGAACAACAATTATTTGTTGTCCAGTTTATCCAATATCACTTCTTCTGAATGGCTACAATCGAAAGATTACCAATCTTATTAGTCTACATTGCAAATGAAAGTAGTTTGGCAAATTCAATTCGACCTCTAAACCCTCTAACGGTTGACTTCTTCTCTTTCCTTTACCAATTATAACAAAAATTATATCATATGAGTCCTCTTCGAAACTTTTTCAAAACACGTGTTCTGTGAGCAGCAGCAGCAGCTCAAAATACAGGGAAGATCCAGTCAGTGACAAGCTTCAACGACTGAGTTAGCTGGCGGGTCCAAGAAGAATCCGTCATTTCACACATATGATACGACAAGTAATCATTTCTTGAGGACAGCGACGCCAACATCTCTCTCGTTACTGTGACATCTACAGACAAACTGGCAGGTGGTGATCAATTCAACTATTCATGCGTACAGTCAGCGTTGCTTCTAGCGGAATATCGGACTGAGACGTACATATCTCTGGATTTTTGTTATGGCTCACGTGGCTGGTCCTGCTTTGGGGGCAGATTTTCTTGATTACCTAGAATTTATTACCGATTTAAATCGACAACAGTTATTGATACGGAAACAAACATGGCTCTAAAGATGCTGTGATGAAAAGAGATTGAAGCACGACTTTTCACGGATTATCTGAATGTTACAGAACCTGACTTTTAATTCCTCTTTAACAAAACATAATGCATCTTATTATTACTACGACCTCAACGCTTAACTGCAAGAAAAAACAGTCATGCGACCACATACCGAACCCTGGAATTTTCCAACTTTCAGAATCCGACTGGTCATCTCCATTACATTACTTCCAAAGAAATCTGGATCAATATTTCAAGTAGTTTATGAATCATGCCCGGCATTGCATCGATTCGTTTGCGATTATATCGACGACGTTCTATCCGTGTGTTTTCTCCGGACTATCACGAAAAACACTCACGGGCAGTATTTGAACGTTTCCTAAAGTTTGGAATAAGTATAAACCATATCAAACCTGAGATCGACGTCGCAGAAGTCAATTTCCTTTGACAAATAATCAACAGAGTTATCTTGTCTTTACCAAAAAAAAAAAAAAATAAAATAAATAAATAAAAAAATACAGCTCTACAAACTTTTCCCGTACCGACCAAGATAGAAAACGTACGACAGTCTTTTAGGGTATCACATTTCTATCGGCGTTTTTCACCGCCTTCTGTTGAGTCGTTACATGCTCTGACGAACATGTGAAATGATTTATCCAATCCCTTTCTGAACACTGACATGTTTTGCGGTGGACGCTTGCAGTCTCGTCAGAGGTGGTGCTCTTCGAAACTACGTTGGATTGGGGTTGTTAGGTCTGAACCCGGTGTTCCATTCTCGATACTTTTTTAAAGGTCGAAACTTTCATCTTTTATTGAATCATAAACCATTGAATGTCACTTTAGAAGTAAAAAGTGACAAATATTTTCCTCGTGAGATCAGACATCTCCATTTTATCACTGAGTTTACCGCTGGTATTCGTTTTATTGAAAGCAAATATGATATTATTGTCGGTTGTTTATCTACAAATGACGATGCTCTTAATATTGGACCCTTTTTTGATATCAAGACTTCAACTCAGGCACAATCGATGACTGTCTCATACAGGATTGTATTTTCTTCTTCGTTTCAGTTGAAAAAAAAACCCAGAAAAACTAAAAATCCCTGATTTCGATTATGTGCAAAGCCAGGACATTTTGATTGGAATTCTTTGTCCTTTGACCTCTTAGGGTTTACGACGACTAGTTTTCGACTCTTTACATACTTTAATCTTGAGGCAATGCAACACCTGAATCAATTACTGAACAAAGTGTGTATTCCAGTCTACAGGCAGATACGTCTGAATGGATAAAGTAACTACACGGCTTGTCAGAACCTTAAGAATACCAATCAGACCAGATTCATTTCAGAAAATATTATTCTGAGGCCAAAGCTAATTTTATTCTACCATAACAACAACTACTGTAACAATACCACTAACAACAACAAAATCAACCGGAATAATTCTTATGAAATCGAGGGGAATTTACTCTTCACCACTTGTCAGTCCCATCATCTTTAAATCAAACCGATATTTAACAATATCATTTTGCCACCACGATGTTAAGTAACCAACAATTGAAAGATAATCAACTCTCTTATCAACCTCACCAAACTGACTAGTTTTACATATCCACCGATTCATTTATTTTCATAATAGATAAGTTGTGATATTAATAATAGTAACAATCAGTCAGGATAGAATTATGAGGGAATTTGAACCAGCGGCAGCCAGGCTTGTTTTGGGTCAAAGCCGGTTTGGTATATTTATGTGCATAACCTTCACTCATTTACAGCTGATACAATGGGAATATGCATAATACCCTCTTAGGGTCAATGATGTGAGGATATATGTATGATATAGACATTATTTGTGATCTTATTTAAATAATCGATCTCAAAATAATCAAATCTCTTGACAGAAGACCAGCTAAATTTTACATTTTAAAAATGTTCCTTGATTATTGTCGAGGCATCGTATAAATCTCCATTAGCCAAATCGATTTTTGCAGAAAAATAGTTTAATACTATCCGGTGATTATTTCCTGATTGTACATTCTAAATTTGTCCAAGTTTTATCCATTGCAAACTTTTACGAGCTTGATTACTTTCCTCGTTAAGTAAACTTATTTTGATCCAACTACCGATATTTTGCTGTAATTTCTTGAGAGCATTTTGTTCCTGAGCTGAGGCAAAATATCAACCGATCAGTCTACCCGTGTTGTCAGAAATGAAAACATAGGCAAAATAATGAATATTGATCGATAGTAAAATATATAAATGCTAATATACATTAATATAAATGAATAGTACCAAATCTTAGTTGATTCATGCATTGAATATATATATTACACATTTTTTTTAAATAATCTGAAATAGTTTTCTATGCCTAGACACAATCGAAACATTTAAACTTGATTGAAAACGTCTAAAATTGTAAAACAGGATTCAGTCGTTATTTCTATTACCTCCTTTGAAGGCTAAATTTCTGTAACTACTCGGCTTTTTAATTAGAAATTCCAGATCTATATGATTCTTAACTGACTTTACGAAACAATATATTATAATTATATTATTTGAATGTAGGAAGATATATCAGAAATATTTTCTTTAGAATCATTCATAATTGCTGAAATTTAAATTCATGTAAATTAACTGACTCCGCCATTTGCTTTGAACAGAGTTGTCATACATTATTGTGTCATGTACGTATCGTTAGTTTTGATCAACTAATTTATTTTTTTACAGTGTGACAGAAAACAAATAAATCGACATCATTAATTATTTGTGTAGGATACTAACACTGACTCTGGGAATGTGACCTCAGCCTTTTCATATTTTTATGTCCTTTTCGATCAGTCACATTCTGCGTGCACAAAGTGCCCATCATTCGTTAGCAAAATACTTTAATACACATGCGCTATAAACAACGGCAAATACAGATGCACGAACGTTAAATGCTAATGATTCATTGCCCAGAAGATCGACTGGTTCGTGCAAAGCCAATTAAATTTTGGAGAACGATAATAGAATAAAATTCAAAATGAACATATTGGTCAAATTAGATTAAATAATTTCTATGGACAGAGCAGTTGCAAATTTTACGACGACTTGAGGCTCTGTGTAGTTTTCGCTATTATATTTATATATTTTTTTCTTTTAGCTTAAACAGAGTTTTAAGATATTTACGGCTTCAGTCGAGCTTCGTCTTTTAACAAATGAATTAGCTACAATATGACTGATGCATATTGAACTTGGGTTTTGTGGTCTGCAAATCCACATTTAGATTCACATGTCGAGTGATTTGCTGCAGGCGGGTGAGGAAACACATTAATTGCTAGATGATATGGATTATATTTTAGGCAGAAGAAGCCATTTCTGATTACTAATGTGGGAAGAGAAGGAAGAAAAATGATATATTACTTCGGAAGATGATGTTTTTTTTTGCATTACATTTTTGAACCCTTATTTGCAAAATTATATAATGTGCTACGATATTTAAAAAAAATTAATCGTATTATTGTAAAATTATTGTTATTGATTTTGACTAGCTTTTACCTTTATCGTAAATTTCAGTTGCTTTTCGTCATTGCAAGGCAACCATTAAACAGCAAAGATAGAAAATAAGAGTAAGGACGGAATCATAAAGTGTCCCTTCCCCTGATTGGTGGGTTTGTGAGTTCGGTTCCCATCATTGGCTTACTCTGTATTCCTGTTAATGGCATACATATTGAAAGATCAAACCACTATTCTCTCCCCCTCTCCTTCACAATACATATACATATATATATATATATATATGTATATATATATATATGTATATATATATATATATATATATATATATATATACATATATATATATAGACATATACATATATATATATTTATATATATGTATACACACACACACACATATATATATATATATATATATATATATATATATATATATATATATATATATATATATATATATATATATATATACATTAAAGAAAGACATATGTGTGAGTTGAGTCTCAAGTGCCACGTCTTACCTTGGCAACATATGTAAAAAGTTCAACAAATATAACCCTATGTAATTCTTTGTTTAGATTCTACGTTTCAGTCCCATGGGTGACTATCCGATGGAATCATTGGTTGTGTACTGTTTTTCTCCTTTATTAGCAAACAAGACCCCCGCCGAGCCTTGCATGATTAATAAGTGATGCCATTATTATATTTTTTCCTTTTTTTTTTTGAGACAACATTTTCAGTGACTTTTGTGGTAGATGGTAAATTATGCTTATAAAAGATTTGAACAAAAAAATCTCCGACCGTATAGATGTGACAGTACAATAAATGTCGTTAGGGGTCCAACTTGGCCCCAGTGGCCTCCAATGACAATTGCTAATTTATGTTATTTTCTTTCATTCAGGTATATCAGTTATCCAACTTTCAATTATATCTATTAGGTATTGTTGTGCATTCACGTATAGAAAGAATTATGGATAAAACATTATAAATTTGATGAGAAAATCACAAAATATTTAAACGTGACAGTGCAATAACTATTATTTAGTCCAGCTGGTCATCCGATCATCTAAGTTATCATTAATTGAAACAATGTTACAATATACGCATATTACACAAAACCGATCCAAGACCTTAGGTTCCAGTGGGACCCCACTGGTCTCTCGAGTAAATGGGACCATATGTGAAATCGAGTCAGGCAAAAATTGAGATGCCGTAACGATTTAGATGAATTCTGAAAATATTAACTCGGTTATGCTAATGATAGAAAAGTCTTGCAGATCTTGGGAAATATTAAAACGAACAACGGTTTATCAAACTGTGCTGGTGATGGTTGATATGAAAGAAGGATTTGAATGGTTATTTGTATTGTTGATGAAAATTCTCTTCTTAGCTTCACCCACTTGATCAGGAAGTAAAATTCTTTATTTTACTGCCAGTAAAGATACACATTGACCATAAATTACTCGACAACTATCATGAAGTTTCATTTCTAGTAATTTTCCTGAAACGTTGACTGTGTTCATGATGTAAGGGAATATTTTGGAAGAATGGCTTACTCCAATATATATATATATATATATATATATATATATATATATATATATATATATATATAGATATAGATATAGATATAGATATAGATATAGATAGATAGATATATGGATACATGTTGTGCACATGTGAAGGTGCATGCTTACAGAGTTGCATATTTACGGTTATATGTATTTAAACAAACAAACAAACACAAACACACACACACACATATTATATATATATATATATATATATATATATATATATATATATATATATATATATATATGTGTGTGTGTGTGTGTGTGTGTGTATATATATATATGTATGTATGTATGTATGTATGTATGTATTCTTCCCTAAAATTCGACCACAAAAGAATATATCAATGACTTTCTCTTCGGTAAAAACTACAGGTATGATTTGCTTATTTTGGTTAATTTGTTTCAGAACCGTCGTTTCAATCACTGCTCGAAACTTTTTCTTGAAAGATTTTTCAGAGATGCACTGTTCAAGGTCTCAATAAGATGTAATGTTTTGTTTTTAGTTTACTTATTTACATAACTTGCACAGTAATACATTGACTGCACTACTTCAAAATAAACACGGATCAAAACAGCAATATTCAAGGAATATTGTAACATATATATATATATGTATATATGTATATATGTATATATATATATATATATATATATATATATATATATATATATATATATATATATATATATATATATATACTGAGTGTTTTCACGTACATGTGTGAGCGTGCGTGCCTGCTTGAGCGTATATCATTTGATAAAGACATGCATTTTGCAAGGGTGGACGTCTCTTTCGACCTTTCCTTTGACTGTAGCAAAGGATCGACATTATGATCTCTACCACCGGGGAATCCGGAGAGATTTCTTTTATTTCTAACTCTTTTCCAATTCTGTCTATAATATCTTTACACACTATCTATTCACAGAAAAATATAGAAGTAAAACAAAACCAAACTATATACCCAACTTTCCTGATATCTAAAACACAATAATAGAATGCAATGGTAAAAGAAATGAAAAAAAAAAAAATATCAGAATGAAATAGGAGAAAACAAACGGAGCATTTTATTTTCCTTTTTTTGTGTTTCGCATACTGCGTTATATATTGTTAATACACCGGATGTTTAGTGGGGAGTCGTACATCAATCTCGTGTTGTGTCAATGCCTGGAGACATTAGTTTATCATGATTCGTTATCGTATTTGTCTTTTTTTTTCAGGGAACTTTGTGCCGTTTGCATTCATTCATATTTTACAAGATACGAAAGACATCCTGATACGACGACGTAAACGATGTATTTAAGAGAAAACAGGAAAAAAAAAGGAATAAGAGAAGAAAACTTTTCTCACGAATTTCAATGGATCACCACAGAAAGGAAAAAAAAATCAGATGTATGCATCTCTGTTGCATAAGGATATGTTGAGTGAACGGATGTAACATGTATAAAGATGGTGGCTCCTCTTAACTGTCATTTCTCTGCACCGTTCAAGATGATAACCTGAGATCTCGCGTGACTTGCGTTTCATAGTAGAAGAATGAATTTTATACCGAGACATTATCGCTTGGAAATAAATATGGTCATATGAAGATAGGAAATGGTTCGATCAGGTGGGCTTCGTAGTGCATAAGATATGAGAAACCGTCACCCAAAACTGTCAGCAAATCTGTCAACGAAGGTTACTCGAATTTTCAAGTTGGTCTGGCTGCCTGGAACTTTAAACCTTTATCCCTCAAATAAAGTAACAAAAATAAATACACTTGCTACAGTCATACCATCCAAACTTTGGCTCTACACAACACACTAATACTCGGTTTGCATTATGTGGAATAGATTTACAGGTGTCAGTCACTTTCCCCAGCACTATTTTACCGATAGCTGAAGGAAGAGATAGATTCATGCCTCTCGTGTAGGCATCTGTGCAAATTTAAGAAACTGTCTCATTCATAGTTTGAACTTGGATGGCCGAGTCCGTTATCTCTGCCATTACTTGCTCGTCCTAACCCACGAAACTCAATCTTCCTTTCTGTCTGAGATTATGGGCAATGGAATCAAACAGGAATCTCCAAAAAAATTGATTATGAATCAAATTATTCCGAAGTTTTACGATTTGGAAAAGGAATTTTTTGCAGGATATAACACTTTGATTGATTTAGCTATTTTTTTAAAAGATTTAATACAGAGCCTATTGAAATAAGGAGTTGAGCTCCTAAATCATAGGTTTCAATACATAGGTTTATTTACATACTGATACAATCATGTAAAAACACGCACACATACAGATGCGTGTGCATGCACGCGCACACACACTCATACACACACACACACACATATATATATATATATATATATATATATATGGCAATACATGAAACAATTATACAACTGCAGATGCTATAATAGCAGCAATGGCTTCAAAAAAGTATCTGTCAGATTTTGACCCTGGGGCCAAGCATGGTTTGGGAAACAAAAAATCAATATCGCTGCCCTATGGCGCATCAGCAGTATTTCACAATACCACCAGACTTTGATGATTCACCGTCATAGTGCGATAATGACAGAACCCTGCAGATGCAGTGTTCGCCAGACCTTCGTATTTCTTGATATATTCCATTTTCTATGTTGATGACAACCCGAGTCTAGTCAGGTATGTCGAAGCTGACCTGGGAACAAAACGCCGACATCCAGTTTTAAAAAGAAGTATATTTGTCATCCAGCCATTTCTCATACATTAATCTGCCTGATCTTTACATTCCATACACTCCAGCTTATGTTGTATTGTCCAGTCTGTTTCCCTCAAAAGCACTCATTGATTCTACATGCATGTATATGTGTGTGAATGTATGTTTGCGTATGTGTGCATGATGTTACAATTACGCATATACATCTGCAAACTGAGAAACATGCAGCGTGCGCATAAGAGAAACCTGCTCAATCTCGCACGATGAGATCACAACACAGTACACTAGAGACAGAACAGAAATCAGGGATATCATTGAGCCAATTGGAAAACTCAAATGGCAATGGGCTGGTCATGTTGCAAAAATCAAAGGCAACCGATGGACATCACAACTCACAGCATTGATCCCAAAAGACCTCATGCGAAACCGAAGCTGATAGAATACAAGATGGAGAGAGAAACTGGGCATGATCGGAAAATACTGGCTCTGCGACGCCCATGATAAAGAAATATAGTGGATCTTGGGGAAGGTCTATGTTCAACGACAGACGATAAAAGACTGATGATGATGATGTGTGTTTGTGTGTGTGTGATGATATAATTGCACACGTAGAAATATCAAAACATCAAAGATTTATACATATATTCATAGATTTTATCTGACCTCTCAGTTTGTATGAAAAAAAGACTATATTCTTTACTTGATCTGAAAATTGTGGATCCATATTATCTTCTCTGGTCAATTACTGGTCATATTGCCAGTTCCCCTTCCCCTTTTATGTACCCCAACCACATTTATTCCCACTTAATGATTCGTATCTTTTATTTCTTCTGCGTTTTATTGCTATCAATATTATCTCTTCCTCTTTATTGGTTCTATTCGAAAATCATTACGAGCGTATTTTTTGTAGATTCTACCAATATTCTTCCCTTTGTCTGCATTCGACATCGTACGTTTAAAAGCAGCTGACCTGAATTGGCATCGTGAACTCATTAGACAAAGATTTTTTTCCCTTTTTATAGCTTATACTCTGTACTTTCTCTAACTCGTTTTTATTTCCACGATATTCGCGTCTATCCATCGTCATTTTTTCTCCCATATTCCAGTATATTTCTAAGACGACATTTGCTTCAACGTAGTAAAAATCCTCAAGAAAATTTCTTCTTCTTCCCAATGTACCCAATATAGTTGCGTATATCTCAATGCTGAACAATCACCGTGGACCAGTGGTAGAATGCTCGTCACCACTTCGGTAGTCGGTGATTAAATGTAACGCTGGGTCATACCAAAGACTTTAAAATGATAGTAAATGCGCCAAAAAAATGTTACGGAGTAAAGCTTGAAAAAAATATTATTTGTTACATGGAAATTCATTATTTCATCTCAAATGATATTTATAACATTTAATCACAAAATTCCCCCGAGACGAACTAACAAATTTATATTAACACTTTTTTCAATAAAATAATGTTTTCAAGCTGATCTAACAGAACACATTTTTCAGTGTGTGTTTCTGTTGAGCACTCAGCACCAGGTCTGCAATTTAATTGGTAAGTATGAATTGGTTATGGTGGATACACCGGTTTTCGAACGATCAGCAATGCTGGGCAACGTTAGTAACTAGATGTGTGGCGATCAGGGAATATCAGGTGCCGTAAGAGGAACAAAAACTCGACAGAACTGTTCAGCTTGAAGTAGGTCTTACAAATAATTTCCCATGTGGTTGTTAATCTTCCAGTCATTAGAACCTGTTTGTGCATCGGGGAAATGCATGAAGTTGCAAAATGGCCAAGCAGGTACCAGCTCTGAAAATGAACTAGGCCCACCGAGTTCAAACTCTGGCCTCGACACTTTGAGTCCATTAGGCATTTATGCATTTCCCCTCTTAATGGTGAACTGGTTCCATCTGAAGTGAATGATGCCACCACGAACGCTTGTCACCTGTATTATAATTCACATATGTCCAAAAGTGCAAACAAGTATTAGTTTGATCTGTAGAGCCCATGCAAGGACAGCTGAAAACATAGCCAGTGTAAGGACATTACTCACTTATTTACTCGAAGAAAAGCCTAAGAAGTACCAGATATCTAGTGGAAAATGGTATTTTTCGGAAATATCTTTTGAGCTCGCCGACACAGGTTATATGATCTTGCACATGAATATTTTCGTCATAACGTAACAAACAATTACTGTTTTCTACAGATATAAAATCCATCTCGATGGAGTAGACACCCTACATGGACAGTCAGTTGACGTAGATATTGCATGTAACACAATTTCCCATGTTGCCAATCTATATTCATCCGACGCAAGGCACCTTAAATGTAAGGATGGAATATGCATTAAAATAGGTTTTAAACATGCCGTTCTGGGGCATATATGGACCGAATGTGTATATCACCGTCTATTTTATTCCTTTTTCTTTTTTGATCGATATTTTTTTCAAGTATTTTGGTAAGGGTTGCTTTGAGCAAATTTTTTTTCTCTCAATATGCACTCGGAACTATACGGGGACGATGTTCCAAGGGACGCCATGCACGCGAAAGTGTTTGTATGAATGTGTGCCTATATTTAGTAGAGGGAAAAAAAAACATTTGGTATGTGTAATTGCATACATATGTAACTTTGTATGCATGCAATGGTATATGTGTGCATTTCTATAAATCCTGGTCCACGTGCGTAGGCATTAATATGTATTCTACTGGCATGTGAACAGACACAACCACGTGTGCGCATGTACATATACACTTGATGTTACGTATGTCTGCGTGTACAAATTCATGTGTATGTTTGCTCTCATAAGTATTATTATGAAGTGTCTTTACAATATTTTTATGGTCGAACTTTTGCGATCAAATGTCTCCTCGTTTTTTCGCATCGTTTCAATTCAATTCAATAACGTGTAAACGCTTACAATTTGCTTCGCCTTCCAAAACGCTTGGCATTGTTCCACAAAATTCTTCTTTCTTTTTTTCTTCTTCTCTTCATTGATTTGTTATGCGCTATATTCTTTTCCTCTTCTTCTTTCCCTCATTGATATTCCCCCCTCTCACCTCTCTCTATTGCTCGCCTTTCTTTTCATCATTTATCACTTCTGTTCTCTCTTTATTTTTGGTACATTTATTTCTTTTTTCAATTAATATTTTTCTTCTCTTATCCATTCTCTCTTATTTCAATTTATCTTTCTCTCCCTCATTTCAATAAATATTCGTGGGTTGCCCTCAATGAGCCAAGCCAACCAGACACCCAAATAACCTAAAATCTGCAGCTACGCCTCATCTAATCATTATTTCACTTCATTTCACTCCCTTCTTTCTTGTTAGAAACCGTCAACATAAACTGTCAAATTAGGTTCCTCTTGGATTTAAGGGAGTCTGCATCATAAGTGCCAGCCCCAACAATAGATCTATAGGGCTGAAATTTCAAATATTTACTCCTCAATAAGTCTAAAAAAAAGTTGTTTTTTTTATTAAACTTCATTCTTTTTTTCGTTTGATCACCCCAAACATGGCATACTTCTAGAAGACCTTGATCATACACGGTTCCTATTCCAGCGCTGTTTTGATATTTTGCAATCCCTTATTATATTCTTACAATTTTCTCCACTATTTTATCAGAGGCATGACCGAGAGGGGGTTGGAATGCTCCTAATGTAGGGAGCCATACAGTTTTATGAGAGTAATTCCAACAGGGTTGCCAATTCCGTTTTTTCTTTCAAATTTTCGATTCTGGTATTCATTCTCAAATTTGGAAACCTAAAATAAAAAAAAAACAAACATATCAATTAGCAACCCTGAACGCTGAAGATTGAAATAAATCTGAGTATTGTCGGCACTTAAATAGCAAATTTGGAACAAAAACAAAAAAACAAACTCTCAATGGGCAACATTTCAACTGACAATCATCACTAAATGGTTAAGGGGGCCCTCAAGGAGCCAAGCCCCCAAATTCCAGTCACCCAAATCTCCCTAAATCATTAGTTACGCCTCGTTTTTCGTATACTTTAAACCCCCTCTTTGATTCCCATACCTCATTTTTGTCTTATTTTTTTCTTTCATCTTTCTCTTTTCTTCCTCTAATTTATTTTCTATCGAAAATTTCAATTTCATGCTTCTCAAGATACAATTTGTTCCATTTCAATATATGTATTTTTTTCAAATTTTGCTACTCCTTCCCTTTCTTTATCGATTTTTCGCGACATTATTCTTTTCATCTTTTCAATTTCCATTTACTGTTACTTCATACCGAATTTCCCAGCACTTTTCTATTTCTTATTTGACAATTTTCTACTATCTTTTTAAAGATATCTTTTACATCCTAAATTGGTCTTTAGCACCACCATCTCATTTCCTACTTATCTTTTATTCTTTGGTATTTCTCGTTTCTTTCCTTTTTGATCGTTTATTCAATCGGCTATTTTTCTTCTTCGATATGTGTAATAGGTATCTTTTTTCTTTTGTTAGAGTTTTATGGTATGAAGGACGGGGATAATATATAGAAGGGGTAAGAGCTAAACGTCACTAGAATAAACAGGGAAATATAAATTCTATAAATAGGAAGTGACTTCATATGGAGAATAACGGTCACCGGAGGAGTAATATTAATGATGATAACGTCAAATTTGATCAACCTTAGCCACCAAAATTGTCGAAGGATTCGATCCCTTTTGGTAAGTGTGTGTGTCCGTAATCTAGTGCGCTCATTCCGTCTACAGATAAAAAAATTTGGGTCAGCCCTCAACTAAACCAAAACGAAACTTCTCTCTCCTGATTTAGCGAAAAAAAAAAAAACTTTTTGGACCACTCGGGGCTTTATCTTGGGAGGTATAGTTTATTAATACAAACAGAATTCTCCTGAACCTAAACATTTCTAAATCTTTCTACTCTATTTTAGATTTGTTTTCCAGTGGAAAATGTTCGTGATAACATAAATAGAATTTACTTTGACCGTACTTATTTTTTGATGGGATTTATTTTACATGACTTCAAATTTCAACACTACAGTTGTTCAATTATTGACTGTCATGGCGAGTTTATTCTCATTTCATTTTTGCTTCTCATTTTTATATTGCAATTTCCTCAGCTTTTTATGTTCTCTTTGATGTTTGAATTATATTCTGCATCTAGCAACATTTTTAAAATTCTGTTTTCCTATCCTGTTGGCAGTCCATGGTGGCCCAGCGGCAGGAAATGATGAGTTCAAACTTGAGCATCGGCTATCAGTTCAAATCAATTGAAAGTCTCACCCAAACAGTCACCATAAGTTTCTATAAATTCAAGTGGATTTGGCAGGCTATATACGTATGTTCCATGTGCACAAGCCGCAACAATGTAATTAGTATCTTCGTATCATGTCAACAAAAACGCATTTTCTTTTCGTTTTTTAAAAATTCTTCTCTTATGTAGGTATTTTGTGAGTTGGTCAGTTTACAGTGTCGATCTATGCTGAAGTAATCTCTTAGTTCGTGTCGGCTTATCTTTTGAGAATTAAGACTTTTTAAAGATAACTACCAAACAAAATATGAGCAACAGAACGTTTCCATCAATGAATCCCTTTTTACTTTGTCGGAACAGGATTGCATGTTGCCTATTGGTTTCTATTGAATAACTTTCCATACATAAACCTTTCTTCTTTTGAATTTTCTCACAGTCCCATCTTTAGTCTTTATATCAATGGACCAATGGACGCTATTTGCAACAGATCAGTTCAAGCATTATTGCTGAATTCTGGTTATTCATGTTCACTGGCATTCATATATATATATATATATATATATATATATATATATATATATATATATATATATATATATATATATATATATATATATATATATATATATATATATATATATATATATATATCCAGACTTCGACCAACCCTAATAGTTCAGAGTAGAAATTTGAAATTTTGCGTGCACACCATCTAATTGGTAAGGTACATATATATATATATATACATATATATATATATATATATATATATATATATATATATATAATATATATATATACATATATATATATGTATATATATATATGTATATATGTATATATATATATATATATATATATATATATGTATGTATGTATGTATGTATATATATATATATATATATATATACATATATATATATATATATATATATATATATATATATATATATATATATATATATATATAAACAGTATCAGGAGTAAAGTGTTTGGAAGTTTGGCTTATTTTTCTGTAAAAGTTTTTTCTTAACGGTCTAGACATGTTTCGGGAGGTATTTCTACCTTCAGTGGTGTGTGTGTGTGAGAACTTTTAGAGGTCATAAGTTTGATATGGAGCATAAGTACACCATCAGAAGCTTTGCCTTGAGAGCAATATATATATATATATATATATATATATATATATATATATATATATATATATATATATATATATATATATATATATATATATATTGATTCAAGGACTCAAATTACCTAAATATGAAGGATCATGACAAAGATATTTTTTTCTTTGAAATTGGTGGAACTCTATCGAGGTACTTTGATTTTACCATCACCACTGCTTAGTTTACGTGGTCGGAAGCAGCATATGTGGATGGTGGAGATTGATGATTTCTCTCGGAGTACTAGTTGACTGTTTTTCTTTTGGATCCCCTATTTATGAATTTCGTGCATACCTACATATCTTTGCTTCATTTTTTCCCATCTCATTTCCATACACGAGCTGAGAGATGACTTCCGTCTTCTTCTTGCTGTTTACTTACAAAAACCGTTTTGATTTTTCATTTTAATTTTTTTTGCATTATTTTTCCTTCACTTTGAATACATTTCCAACTGAAACAATTATTTTTTCTATGTCATTTTTCTTTTTATATTCTTTTTTCTTCACTCATATCTATCCATCTATTCTCCACCATTTATTCATTATATATATATATATATATCACACATATATACATATGTTTGGTCGTGTTTGTGTATGTATATAAGTATATACATGTATAAATACACACTTATGCATGTATAATGATAGGTAATGGGTATATACATATCATGATAAGAAATAAATATCTATATATATATTTATATCTATCTATCCCACTCTCTTTCTCTCTCTCTCTCTCTCTCTCTCTCTCTCTCTCTCTATATATATATATATATATATATAGATAGATATATAGATTATGATGAATAATGGTCATATATGTATATGTATTGATAAGTAATGAATATATTTATGTTATGGTAAGTGACTTTATATATACACACATGTAATGATGAGGATCATACATATATATAATGATGAGTAATGAATGTATAAATAAGTATATATAAGCACACACATACACATACTGACAAACATTCATACACACACATACGCACACACACACACACACACACACACACACACATATGTATCATTTCAACCCAATGAATATCACTTTGATTTATCACTTTTTCATTCCTACTTTCTTTCTTTATCCGTTACTTTTCATCTTTCTTTTCTCTAGCTCTTTCTCTCCCTCTCTTTTACCCCACTCATGAATCATTGTATCATCTTCTTCCCTTCCCTGTGCTTTTTTGTCGATATTCAGAACTCTTCCATACTAAACGACATGAGCGTCCCCACCCCGGCTTCGCCCACATCCTTCAATTCCTGTCGTTTTCGATTTCTATCGATTTTTAATATCACCTTTGAATTCAGTCTGAATTACCCCACCCTGCTCTACCCCTTGCCGCTCCCTTTTACACTGGAGTAGCTGTTCCATGCGCATATAAATAGTGGCTCTTGGGAGGCTTGCATCTAAGTACGTAGGTGTGCCTTATTTGAGCTCGTGATCTCTCTTATACCTTTCACTTAAGTGAGTACACTTAAGGCCTTCAGGAAAAGTAAATTTGTGCATGTAACTTACGCGAAAAAGTGAATGTTATTGTGACCAAGATGATGTATTTACATCATTTTCTGTGGCGTAACGAGTGATAGCTAGATATGTTGGGGCCCGGGAGGCTTAGCTGCTTGAAGGGTCCTTCTAACATTTTGTGAGATTCGAAGAAAATAGAATTTTGCCATAAATAGACAAGCACTATCATTTAATCGATGAAAAACATTGCCGATGGCTAATAATATATATATTTGCAATACATGTGAATGCAACATTATTCTTGTGATTATATCATGTCAACTGAGTAGATAAACTACAATTTATATAGCTTGTGGGCTCCCTTTCAGCTTTTAAAAGCACGCCTTTTCTCTTTCTGTCTCTTAGATATATCTCTAATCTTTTTGTTATCTCAGACGTCTGAGTATAGAAATGGGACAGCGAGTAGCAATCATGGAGTCATAAGGATTTGATAAATGTCTCCATGCAATTTTTAATATTTAGATTCGAAATTGATGTACTCTATTTTAAGGAATTTTTGTAATGAATATTTTGAAATGAATCGTGTATTTTAGGTATATAGGAGAATATCTTAAATCAATTCATGTTCAGTTTCAAGTTTCTATATAAGCACATGTTTTAAATTTTCCATTCCATTCCACGGTCATTCAAACTTGTAAAATAAGTATTTGTGGCGTTCAAATTCTCTGATGCCATAAAGTAGCAAAGAAGATCTGGTTACTTGAACCGTAACTCTATTTCACGATGTTCTTGAAATGCAAAACAGCTGAACAATTCGACGTTATTTCTCCATTTATATGACTGGCATCCTGCTGAATAAGTAATGATTGAAGGTCACTCGACAGTAGTGGCAAGAGTAACGAGGAATATAGCAAAAAACAATATTTCAGGACACCTTCATGGCGTGTGTGCGTGCGTGCACTAAGCAATTATCAATCTATTTCTCTCTCTGTATATATCTATCAATCTATCTATCTATCCATTCATTAATCAATCAATCCATCTCTCTATCTATATTCAGGCATCTTCTGGAAATATTAACCTGCCCCTGTCACAATTGACTATTGTTTTGCTTGTTATGGTAGTATAGTAAGGTCGAACGCCACAATTGAGTACGTTTGTCAAGATATCTAGTAATGGGATAGAGTAGATATGAACAGGTCCAGTCATTCACTAAATTGAAGCCTCAGCGTGAATAATGTCTTATTACATCCCCTATATATATATATATATATATATATATATATATATATATATATATATATATATATATAGGATTCACAAACAGTACTACATACATTGTGCCAAAAAGGGTTATACTCTCCATTGCTTTCTATAAGCATGAAAATATGTTTGGCTTTTTGTCCATCCGTAGTTTAGAGCACACCTGATATGTAGAGCACAATACACCACCGTTAATTGTATGTCACATCTCTGCGCAATACTATACGCACATTTTTTAAAAACATCCTCCCACACACATGCGTACACTAAATCACGCAATTAATCGTTAAAAACAAAATCAGTTTAGAGTGAGCTGAATAGCTCTCTGCAATAATGAATTTCCTCGCTGTTGAAAATATCAAATATCTCTTAGAAGCCATCCATTTTTGCTGAAACTTTCTGGCGATTCATTTAAAAGGGCCTGATTACCATGCAAATCTCTTTTTGAGTGTATGCAAACACAAATGTGGTAAAATCAACAGAGGCCCCAGTTTCCATAGGATCACAGAAATATGTAGACAGAAGTATATACCAAAGAAATTTTTAGTGTTTCTATTGAAGTATTCTTCTTGTTTTATGCCAAGATCCACTTCAAACACAAGCCTCACTAAATATTTAGAGTTTTTTTTATTTTCATTTGTTCTATCGAAGTAGTTAGTTTCAACACAGTTTTGTACATTTGTATTCAGTTTAAGAATGCTGTTGTTATAAATGCAATAATTTTAATACATTCCAGTTATTATAACCTATCCTTCTTCCAAGTTTGATTCATCAATATAAAGCTTTTGACAGTAAGGATCATCATCATCATCATCAGTCTGTTAGCGCACGTCGTTGGATATGGGCCTTCCCCAATATTTGCTAGACTCCTCTCTTATCGACATCGCAGAGCCAATTGTTTTCGAATTTATGTACCTTGTCACACCATCTTCTGTTGTCCACGGCTTCACACTTTATTTCCAGGGGTCAATGTTGTTAAACTTGATACATGTCAAGCCCGATGCAACGTGTCCAGCCCAACGCGATTTGAGTTTCCTGATAGTTTCTATGATATCTGGGACACCTGTCTTTTCTCTGATCTTCTATGCTGCCTTATGGTCTCTCCATGTGAGGCTGAGCATGATTTTCTCATGTATACGTTGCATGATTCTCAGCTTGAGGGTCAATCTTAGGTTCCATGTTTCAGTTCTGTATGTGACTATTGATAGGATAAGTTGGTTATATACCCTTCTTTATAGTACACATGGGATTTTCTTGTTTATAAAAATTGAGCTTGCTCTACTGAAAGCTTGCCAACCTAAGATGATTCTTCGCTTCATTTCTTCTTTTCATGAATTCATGGAGATTCTCTGTCCAGGGAGATGTAGTGGGTTACTTTCTCCATTTCAGCATTTTTGACATTGCTGTGTCTTTGTCCCCAACGAAATTGTTTAATGTTCGTGTGGAGGTTAATCTCATCTTTTCATAAAGCATCTAACTTTTTCAAGTCTCTTTGTCACTTTGTTTGGCACCGATCCCTGTCTTTGCACACGACTGAGACTACTGTAATCCTCACATTCCATATCTTCTCAATCCCCTGGATAAGTCAAGATAGTCAAGTTTTTAGCGAATCCAACAAATGACATGCCATTTTTCACCTTTTCACGGAACTAAAGTTTTATTCTGGTTTTGATTAGACGTGCCTTCATAGTTTCAAAGATCTAGCATTCAATTGTGTTTTGTACCCTAAGAGAGATTCTTGTCTTTGCATATACCATTGATTGCATGGTCAAAATTCAGTCACTGTCACAGTCTCTATTAGATCAAAATCGCCATCATATCTTATCTGGTATTCCTAGGCTAATTTCCTAATATCCTAGCCCCTATATGTGGTTATTATAGCCTTGTTCTGTCTCCTATCAAAAGCAGTTTGGTCGTTATTTCAACTAATGCAATAGTTGGATTTGAACTTTTAATGCTCGATACTTTGTAATACCTAGTGCCATTGATGAATAAATAGTGAATATTTGTATACGTCAGAAAATACTTGTCTAAACTCGTAAGGGCCTACAAATAAACAAACACTCGGTTACACAGCGACAAATTTATTAACAGTGAATGAATTGATTTGTTGTGGCATTTTCACTCCGTTTTATTTCCTTTTGCCCATTTGCTTTGATAATTTACCAGTTTCAAGTGATGCAATAAATATTTCACGTGGTTTCGGTCAAGGAATAATCACCAAATATATTTTTAATCGCACTAACTGATACTCCGTTGTCACGAAATACAATATGTAAAAGGAAGGGAAGTATTAACATACATGACGCTGTTTTGGTTAGAATGAGTAGTAACGTGACGTGAATACAAAACACTTACGGATTGGGATAGTTGAATGTGTGATCGTTTGTGGGGTTTCTTTCACAGTTTGATACTATTTGAAGTACTTATGTCTGTGTCAATTAAATACATACGTACGAATATGCATATATAAATGCAAACATGTGTATACGTGCATGCACTCATGCATGTATGAATAATATGAATGTGTTTGTAAAGGTGCATGGGTGTCTATCAAGTCTCAAGTTGAACGATGCTTACATTTATATAAATCTTTACAAATAAGAAAAATGCTGACGCACACACACTCAAACATATATATATATATATATATATATATATATATATACATGTGTGTGTGTGTGTGTGCGTATGTGTGTGTGTATATATGTGTGTGCGTGTGTATATATGTGTGTGTGTGCGTGCTCATGTGTGTGTGTGTGTGTGTGTGTATATATATGCTCGCAGAAGTATAGTGAGAGAGGAGAGCTCAATTCTAAATCTAAACCCTCTTTGCTAAATCTCATGAAAAACCGACACCGTATTTTCAGAATGATCCTGAAAAATTATCATCCATAAACCGGAAATATGCACGGAGGACATTATTTCTGAAAGAAAAAAAGGCCCTTAAAATTTATATGTATAATTGAAAAATAAATCAAGGTTGGGAATGATTTCATAGAAACTCTTTTTGAAATAAACAGCAGCCAAATTTTCTACTTTATTCAATTTAGGCCAATTGATCGGGAGATACTTCCTAATACAGTTCTGATGTAAATCATTTTATGATAATATATATATATATATATATATATATATATAATATATATATATATATATATATATATATATATATATATATATATATATATATATATGTGTGTGTGTGTATGTGTGTATGTGTGTGAGTGTATAACATAATCCATATATTTTCTCAATCCGTAAGACAAATAAGAAACGATTGTTAACAGATTGTCCTATCAACTATAGATGCGAACAATATTAAAGTAATTTTAGCCATTAGAAAAAATTATATATACATGAAAAATGGGGAATCTCAGCAGTGAAAGTATATGGAGAATATACTTGTTGATTTTTTACATCATAAATGAATTATTTATCATGCTATACATGTTTTGGGAGGGAGTTTAATTCTTAGTAGCATCTCTGTACCTTTCTGTGGGAAGTGATTTTAGTTCAGGTGTTTTGCGTTGTAAACAAAAACGGAAATTAAGAGTAAAGATTCATGGAAGGTTGTGGAAGTGAGTTCGGACTGTTTTGTTTCTGTGAATAAATCCCTGGTGGTTTAGTTGCATAATTTGTGGGTAGTTGTAGCAGCAGTTATGGATATTTTATTGGTTGTGCTGGTCAGAGAGGGTGTGCATTAATAAGAATTGGTTGTCATGGATAGTGGGTAGCTGGGTAATGGTTTTATGTTCGACTATCTGGGCACTCGATAATTTTGGCTTGAGACTATCTCTAGTAATAATCAAAGAAGTTGGGTAAGGTAAGAAGGGGTTTCATTATGTATAATTGGGTATCAGTTGGAAAATGTATTATCACCTTGGATGCTTCATTTTGCCTTGACAGCGCGAATATATGCAATAAACAACTACCAGTAATGCAAACGCCCAAATAACTGCTTTATCTAATGGTAAGGGCAACGGTACATTGAAGCGTTTACCTATAGATCGCAGGTTCGATTCTGGCAGCAGTGCCATTTTCTCAAATTATTCATTCTTTTTACAGTGTAAAGGGCAAATGATACATTCACCATGAACTAGAGGTATATCATTTCAAATAAGGTTTAAATGTAATATATAACGCATTTATAGATATTTCTTAATATTTTATCATATATGTATGATGACCATGCAACTTTTGCCGATTTTATTGTCTAAACTATGTAAATGTTTAAGCAAAATGGGAAGAAAGGAAAAATGAAAATTTCTCAAACTGTGGACACTCACAATTACCACACTCATAATTAAATTTCAGCTGACGATTGAAGACCACTTTTGGTCATGAAAAAAATAATGTAGCAAGTATTATCATTATGATAGCCGTATGAACAAAGATTTGATATCATGGTACGATATGTAAATCTTGTTTAATTCAAATCATCAGTTGTTTACCATATAACTCCTTTGGGAATTAGAAAAAAACAACAAAAATTATTAACATAGAACCCAAACAGTGTTGAACAGACACCCTCACAACTTCAGCTATGTTTTTAATACATAGTTTATGTCATACTACTCATAGTTTTTGTTCTATGAGATATTATCACAATATTCCATTCATCGATATTATTTGATACTATACCTTATTTGATTCCTTTAAAAGCAATGTTAACTCATGTAGGTTACCGCAAAAACGTATTTGACGATAAGGGATCAGAACGTATAACAAAAGGTTTGATTCGTTGTTCATGTCAGTTCAAGTGAGTATTCACCGATGTGAATATCAAATATGTTGTGTCGATTAAAATCTCAAACTGCATGCAAACCAACTCATGAAGTTATTTCAAAGAATACTAATTACGTATATCATTTCTCATATCGTCTTATTTCCATCAATTTGTTTATTCGTATGAATTATCAAATAGATTAGTCTTATATTCATGGTTGAAACTAAAGCAAACCCGCATTCCAGCCGGTTGTAACACTTTAATGGGGTATTCCATCAATATACTATAGTCAATCTGTAGTTTGGCATTCCATGATCAAGCCCCCGTACGGCCTACGTATCAGTCAGAGGGATGAACCAGGGACAAAAGTGTTCCTTTTCCTCTGTTTCTAGTCAATACAATGATCGTTCACACTTACATATACTAAATACATCTTACCTGGTTACCTAAATCCCTTAAAATTGATACAAATATATTCAACTTGATATGAATTATTCATTCATTCATTTTTTTTTACTCTAATTAACATATCCTTTAATTTTCATAATTTCACTTTTGTCAAATTGATGAATTCTCAAAGCGTCAGGATGTCTAGTTGTTGGTTCATTAAACTGTCTGAAATTCTTACCGATTTGGCCACCTTGATCGACCATTCTTACAACTAAGAAAGAATTTTGATTGATATATATATATATATATATATATATATACAGGAAAAGTACTGCAATATTCATATGTAAATTTTAAAGGAGACAGGTCAATACGATGCATAACATAAATTTTCAGAAGCCTCTGTGTGTGTCCGTGTGTGTACATGTGTGTGTTGTATTAATGTAGTTTAATTCGGCAAAACACTGGTGATGATTTGACAATGTAAAAGTGATAAAAATTGAGAACAAGTATATCCCATTTCAATTTTTTCTATCATTGTTGAAGATTATTGATGCATTTCGCCGAGCGTCTGCAAGGATTTTCAAAAGCACTCAGTGACATAAAAATCTGTAGCGTAAAGCTTTTAGCCGTTTACATGTGTTGTGGGGTAGTCCTGAAATTTTTTTGGTATCAGTTTGTTTGGAGAGGAAGGGAGAGGAGTTGTCGTTAGTATGAGTGAAATGGGGGCCAACCTTGGGATGTTTTTTTTTTTTTTCATCTCAGCAGGGGTGAGGTGTTTTGGTTCAAAGGATGAAAATTGTAAGATTCCACTCGGCAAACAAAGAATACTTGAAGCTTTATTCCTGAATACATTCCCCGTTATTTTGCTCTCTTCTTTTATCTCAATTTTCTATTATTTTCTTTACGTTCTCAAAATCCTTTTCCTCCTTGGCATTTCGCCTAACAGTATTTGTTTTGATCTCACTCTTTATGGGTCTATGACTGCGTACGTCTCTTGATCTTATTTTGCCTTTGTTTGCAAGACTCTGATTTAAAACTATTAGCTTTCTGCCTCAGATTTTCTTTATTCTCCCTACTTCCGCACCGAATGTGATTCAACCAATTATAATTTCATTCCATTATCGATCAACATGGCTCAGTGGTAAAGTGCTTGCTTCAAGTTTATTGGGTCGTTGGTTCAAGATATGGTGGAGTCACACGAAAGTCTTTAAAAATACCTATCTGCAAAGCAAGCAGCCTAAAGTGAATAATTGAGGAATATTGGAAAAAGATTGGTTTCGTCAGGCTATGTCACCTGAGACAAACCCGTAAAAACATGGTCGACCCTTTGACATGGTACAAGGGACTGAACATCCGGTATTGAGTATAGTTCATACTGGATTAGTTCGTTTTCACGGTATCTGCTTTTATAAATCCTACTTGTAATCATTTACACCTTTTTTTTACACCTTTGTTATGACTCTACTTCCCTTTTCCATCAAAGCTATCGATGTCTCTTTCAAGAATTCAATTCTTTCATGAAAGTTTCTGTCTCGAACGCTCTGCTACCGCTTTCTAAACCCTCTTCCGCATCTCATTTACTTTCGATATGCCCTCTTCTTTTTTATCCACGCAATATATCAAAATAGCACAGCTTTAGACCCGTCTCTTTCTTTGTTGCTTACTCATATCTCTTTGTTTTTCTTCATTTCCTGACTTTACTCATTCGTATTCCATTGTATCACTTTTTCTGGTAAAGACTCCATACGACAGAGCGTTCGTTTTCACTGTTCTTGCTCCTTTACATCTTTCTTGTTGTTCTTTTGACCTCATCCTCTTTCTCCCCTTCTCTCTCTCTCTCTCTCTCTCTCTCTCTCTCTCTAACTCTACGTCGTCGTTCTAACTGTTTTCCCCTTTCAACAAACGTATCGATCTTTCCTTCTCTCATGTAAGTTTCTGAGCCGAACGCTCCCATTCTTTTGGCTTTCTTCTCCAGTCTATCTTAATCACTGCTTCCGTCTGTGTTTCATGTCATTTAACAATAACATCTTGCTTTGGAGCGGCAAAACGAATTTGACAAAACGTTAGGAAACCTGTTTGATCCTTCTTGACAAGTTCATCGATTATCTGCAAATGGTGAAAAGGTTCCAACTTTACGTATCTCGCTTTTATTGGAGACAATTTTCCTTTTAAACATTGCACAGTATATAATGCATGTAAGAATATTCTTCCAAGGAGGCAGACACGAATGCACATACAGGCTAGATCTATCCGAAAAGTATCCAGCCATTCTGAATATCTCAAGAACTGGTCTTCTGTGCAATTTGGTAACCAAACAGGGAACACCTTGCTGCGCCCGACTGAACCTTGAACTCCCTGAAGTGCATGTTAATAAATGCACTGATCATTGCTAGTGTTTAAAATACACAATTCACTCGCACCCACAAAGATGCTCACTGTGGTTCATTCTATAGTGGAGGTGAATTGATATCGATCCCTTATTTTTTAGTCAAAAGAAACAAACTAGGGTTTTAAAAGTAGCTACTTTTCTCCCACGATTTAACAATGCAACCAGCGTTTAGGGAGTCAAATTTGGTTTGGCAAATTGAAATAGTCACTTCACTGCACCAGGATGTTCAGTAGATGTCATTAGAAACACTTCATGGCTTAAAATGAAGGGTGAAGTAGGATGAAGGACCTTCTACAACATTTGAAGTGTTTGTGACACTGGTGTTACTGCAGGTTCTCATGGGTTAGGACACTTATGATTTTATTGTTGCACATCAGATGCGCTCCAAATGCGACTTAACAGAGTGTAACTCTTCTCCGACACAGTTCATGATTTTGTACGTTAATCTTTCGCCACCACAACCAACGATGTCCTTCTTTTGAAAACGTTGGTATCAGATTTATTTTATACCGAATGTACTATCTAAAAATAAAAATAAAATAATTCCCCGATTGATCTAAATCCCATTTATTCTCTTCGGCGTCGTTTCCGAGAAAAAAAAAAGAAGAAAAGCGGACTTGTACAATTCCCACGGTACTGTAGCTTATTTTCTTTGACTCTCCTAGTGCGGTAGTTATTTTAAACGATTGGTTGGAAATAAAATGAAAAAACGGAAATTTAATGCAACATCACGTGAAACTGTCTCCATCATTCTTCTGGAAAAGAAACAGACATATTTATTTTTAGATTATGAATTATGAGATGCCTTCATTTTTCTTTCTCATCAAAAACATACCTTCTGTCTGCCTCATTCTTCTGACACGAGCGTTTTTCTCTCCCCGTTTTCTCGAAGTATTTTTTTGCAAGTGAAGGTGACTAGAAAACACAAAGTAAAAGGACAGCGTACCTCTCCAATTACCTCTCACTCTTTGTAGTGCAATGCTTTGTATTTTTCTCCCTCCAGATATTACATTGAGTCTCCCACTTCTCTTTCAGTAATCTAAAAATCTACATTTGTAAATCAATAATATGCTTATTGAACCATAGTAGCATTTTCGGAGCTCATATGTCTCCGAATGTACACAGGTTTTTGCATATATATTTATCAATACCCTGCATTTTACAGTTTTCTTACAAACTTCGGAAACTAAGATTCGATATTTGGATGTGCAACCAGAGGCGTATATAATGAATATGCAGGGTGTTTCCTATTTACGAACACATGACTAACAAACAACCTCTACTTACGAACAAAATAAAAAGAAAGTATTGTTTTTGAATTGATTTACAGTTACAGTAGTTCGACGACGAATATGCACCATACAAAACTGTTCCAATTTACAAACATATTCAACTCACGAGCACCTAAAACAAAACTTGTTTGTAATCAGTGGAATCCTTGTAGAGGAACTTAGATTCGATATTGGTGTGTAAAACCAGAGGCGTTTATAATCAATATACAGAGTGTTCAAGGGTCACGAACACACGACTAACGAACAACTCTTACTTACGAACGAAATCATCAAAAGGATTGTTTTTGAATTGAGTAACAGACGGCGGTTCGACGTTAAATAGGCACGATATGAGACTGTTCCAATTTACAAACATATTCAACAAACGAACACACTTAAAACGGAACCTGTCTGTAACCTATGGATCCTTGTAAACGAATTATATAAAAAATAATTCGGCCTCTGTTTTGTTCTTTGTTTTTTTTTTTTTTATTTCTTTAACCAATTGAGTCATGGTGTGTGTTTATTTATTGCAAATTTCTCTTTCCGATCGATTCTCATCAAATGTTAGACAGCACCTTTATCCTCTAAACTTTTCGCTCTCTAAGTACTTTACTATGTACAACACAGTCAAAAGAGTAGTTCCATTTTATCTATTTATTTATTTATTTTTTGTTAATGGCCTACTTTCAATTTTTCACGTTTTTAATATGTTGTAAAATTGTATCCACAGGGATTTATAAATAACTGACACGATAAACACTGAATGTCACTTTCTCCTATTCGTCATAATGCTCTGAAGTTGTTTAGGCACAGGTAGTACTACTTTTTTTGTATTTCTCGTGCAAATGGAATGAATTCAGATATTGAAAATTTGTATTCGTATGATTTACTTCTTTACGAATGAGCATGCGAGGACATATGTGTGTCAATGAATATTCTGAGGTAAATACACACATTATGTATTAAGATATATATATATATATATATATATATAT
>OY735198.1:84718862-84726362 GCA_963457665.1 Thysanoteuthis rhombus
CGAATGCCCCGTAACTGAGTGAACAATTGATGATTTAAAAAATAATTTCAAATGACAGATGTCTCCATGCATTTATATCTTTAGAAGATAGACAACCATTTGCAAAACAAAACAGATTATCAATCGATAAATCACGTACAAAACAAAAAACGGGCAACACTTTTTTTCCCATTTTCATTCACTAATCGTCATCATCATCATCATCATCATCATTACATTGATAATCATCATCAGCCTTCATTAGTTTACCGCTGAACGAAGACCATTCCCATTTCCTTCCATATCAACCGCAACTGTGCTCACCTCTGCCATGTCCTAGAAGTATACCTTTTTTATCTCATCCCTCCGTCTTATATCTGACCTCCTCGTACTGCGTTTTCTATCGCTACGTTGCCCATTTGCCTGCATTTTACAATATGTATATATATATGTATATATATATATATATATATATATATATATATATATATGAATATATATATATATATATATTTATATGAATATATATATATATATGTATGTATGTATATATATATATACATATATATATATATATATATATATATATATATATATATATATATGTGTGTGTGTGTGTGTGTGTTTGTGTGTATTCTGATGCACAAGTGTATCTTTGACCCGTGTTTTCCAGTCGAATGATTTTGTAATACAAAAGAAAAAATAATCTCCGATATCCATCAGCCTAAGACTATAATGAAATATATTACCTGAGGTATACTAGTATATAAGCATTTATAGAGACTCTATACAGAAGCATGATCATCGGGTCGCAATGTTGACTAGAAAGTAATGACACGTGATCAACTTAGACAGCTTTTAATAATTAAATATTGAGGAAATATAATCTCATAGCCACCTTTGTTTTAATGTGGATATAAAACGATGGCTGTTGAGTAGAACTAACAAGTATTCCAATCTGTCCCCAGTCTTTCTTTCTCTCTATATCAGTAAACCATCTTCTTGACTATCTTTTTTTTCTCTCATTTAGCTGCCTTATGTACACTAATTTCCTCTAACTGGCTTTCGTTCTCTCACTAAACCAGTCAATCAATTCATCAGCGACTGGGTTCGTCTGTCCATCTAACAATTATATAAACAAACCACAGAATTAATGTAATTTTCTTTATTTGCTCTTTGATTTATATGTCTCTATCTCTATCTGCCTCTCTAACTCTCTGCCTCTCTAACTCTCTGCCTCTCTCTCTCTCTCTCTCTCTCTATCTATCTATCTATCTATCTATCTATATATATATTTACGTATCTATCTATCTATATTTGATCTTATCTATCAGTTTATCTCCGTGTGCCCCCATCTCGGTATTCAGCTAGTTTGTTCATATCTATCAATCTATCACAGACTGCTCATATATATATTAATATATACATATATCAGTCAATGTTTGCTAACATCTATCAATCTATTCATCAATCTATCTATCTGTCTGTTCATACCTATCAGGCTATCCCAGTCTGTTCATATCCATCTAACTGCACGTTTGAGTCAGAGGTAATAAATAACCTCGCCATATATGCGTACTTATCATTAACCGAGTATCATTTCACTTATTGATTGAACCTAAGCTTTGTATCTACCTTGATTACACCCCCATCATGACAATTCGTTTCATGCTCGTATAGACACCTGTCGTACATACGAATTGACGTTTCCATTCAATATCTTTTTTAGCGTGTTCTTCGGCACATGCAACAAATCAATGTGTGTTCGCCCACAAAATGCTAAAAGGACACCGTTAAAGTGCATGGCATTTTTCTCTATTGAGTGTTATTTTCATTCTATCTAAAACGTTTTATAAGCATTGTGAATTGAGGATAACAGTTCAAAAAAAGATAAGATCAAATAAAATAGGAAAGAAACATCGCTGGCGGTATTGTAGTTACCTTCTCTCAATGAGACATCGATCTCTGGTTCAGTGCAGGAGTAGCTGCTGATTTCAAAAAGATTTACAGAAATTGAAAACACGAACAAACAAATGCTCCAGCCTTTTATTTAAAATGTAAGTTTCATGTTTTAGTGCAAAAGCTGAATTGAAAGTAAAATACCGAGTAGATAGTTAATCTCAGCTGGGCCGATCCAATGATTCCTGGCGCCTCGATCAAGGTGAAATTTAACGCCTTTTAAATCCTGACTGGGCTTGTGTTGGTGATGAGTATTTCCTTTGCCAATTGCTTGTATCATTTTCACTCAAACAGAGGGTATTTAACAGCCAAATATTCTAGCGAAATTATGACTTTACATCCTTTAATTTCTATTCTATTTAATTCATTTATTTTTCTCATCCTTTCCATTCACAGCTGGAAATTCCCACCGTCTCAGATCAAGAATGGTAGTCCCTAGTATCAGGTGCCTAGCAACATTTGGGGTTGCCAGTGCCTGGGGCAAGCTGGCTGGTATTGGCTGTGACGATCGTAACTGAGCATGTCTGATTTGGTCGAAGCTTTCAAAGTCCCTGGTTTACTACACAGGGGTACTCAAGCCTTTTTGACGGTCAATGACTTGATTTGAAATATATAAAAAGAACACTGAATGTGTATCGGTTCAATGTAGGGTTGGGTGATCTGGGGTAATGAACGGACTAGTCGCTATTTTATCCTACTGAGAACTGCAAAGTACTATTGCGAAAAGTATCACTACTACTATTACTACTACTACTACTACTACTAATAATAATAATAATAATAATAATAATAATAATAATGATGATGATGATGATGATGATAGGTTTAATTATTGAATTGATCAATTAACCTAAGCTTTCATATGATTATTTGATATCTTTGATAACAATGTCACTCGTCAATTAAATGTCAAGTTTTAGCGTTAGTTGGTTTGTTCATACAGTTTGAACCACATTAGGTCCAACATTCATAGTTTCGATCCAGTTGAGTACTGATCAGCACCTATCTCCTGAAATGGTTCATCGATATTGGATACTCTGGGGACGCCTGGTGGACGCATAGGCTTCCTGCTGTCCAGGCGAGACCCTAAATTTGCGCCAACGATTGTACTTTAACTTCGGAAGGCATCCCTAGAACCTCTGTGTCTTGGGCGGCCACTTAAGATTGCCTCTGGACATGCTGGCCCTGTGGATCCCTAGGTTTGAAAAGTCATTAAAATACCTTGTAATAAAACCGATTAAGATACATGGATGAAATCATGTGCAAGGTATATAACGAATAGGTGAGAGTGTTGTGAATTGTCCCAGACGAGCGTTTCTAGATGGAAAGAGACAGAAATGATAGAAAAATCAATTGAAATTTTAAAAAAATAGAAAACACATGCTTGCGGTAAGTTAACATCAGACAAGAAAATACTCGGACGTTCTCAATCTCAGCATGAATTCGTCGCAAATAAAATTGATCAATGTAAACAAATACGTTATTTAACGTTGAAGAACGGTGAAAGAAAAATGGGTAGAGCAAGGGTTTCATGCTCCTCAGGCGAGATTAAAATTTGTTCAAATGTTTCACGTGCTCTCGGCTAGACGTGAAATTTGCATTTTGGGTGTTTTCTGAAGATATTGTTTGTTTGTTTTTCAGTTTGGGGTGCATTCTTAGGACTTTTGCGCCCTTGGCGACTGCTTAAGTACGCACAATAGACGGGCTGGTACTGGAGATTATCAAATAAAATGCAAAGATGAATTAGGATAAAATATATTAGGATTAAAACGAAGCATTATTTTTCAAGTTAGTACAAGACATATGCATTTGATTTGATTTTTGCTTACTGTTTCGTAAAGCATGAAAGCTACGCGCTTATAAGCGATGACTCATTTATGTGTTACTATACCGGAACGAATCGAATTGAAGGTAAATAAATTAAATTCAATTAAAGTTTCTCTATTCACAAACAATTATACGCATGCCTTAGCATTCGTATAAATAACTAAATGATTTAATGACAGCATAGAAATTTTTATATGAAAAGTTATCTTGTATTTGAAAAAAAAACGATAAAAAATGCACTCTTCAAAAACGATCTAAAATTTGAATCAGGTATCACAAAGATAAATTTTGGTAGTATTTCTGAAATCACTATCAATTGAAGCGTTTTTGATATTTTTGAAAAAAAAAATGTCTTGCAGATATGGATTTTCGTAGGTCACAAAAATTCCAATCATAATTTAATGAACGTCACTATGACATTAATATTTCATTACTTAATTTGCATTGATCCCATGTTGAATTCTTCTATATAATTATCTTATATCATTCGTGAAAAAATGGTTATAAGATGTATCTGGCATTTCTTTGCGGCCACGCGGTGAAGATGCTCACCAGTGAATAAAAAGGGGGGTGGAAAATCTTGTATTTTTGGACTTATTCAACTGACTCAAAATCAGGGTCATTCTGATTATATTTCAGGCTGGGACAAAGCCATTTATTTGGACCTCCATCCCCTTACCATTAACATATCAACCCTTTTTTTTTTATTTGGATTTTAGCGCTCTTAGAATCACGTGGTCACTGGGCAACTGACGATAATTCGTTTTTAAAAAGATGTTTATTGAACAGCAAAATTTCTCGGTAAAAAATCACATTATAACTAATTTAAATATTTGAACTATTCTGAAATATAAAATGAAGTATCGTGCCATATCACGATGCACCAAGTTCAGGAGTGCTATGCCTACAATAATGATACTCGTTTATAATAATAAAGAAAGTCAATACTCGAAACTTTTGTTGGTTATTGTTAAAACATTATTCAAATGTATAAATACGCATGTGTGTGTGCATGTGTGTTCATGTGCGTATACATATATAAATATGTATATATATATATATATATATATATTCATATATTTATATATATTCATATATATATATATGTGTATATATTCATATATTTAATAGTGTGTACACATATAAATGTACATATATATATATATATATATATATATATATATATATATATATTGATGCTTAAATAAAACATACATCGGCATTTTAAAAACATACACGCATGCACACGCACACATGCACCCGCATACATGCACACATATATATATACATATAAACATATATATATATATATATATATATATATATATATATATATATATATATATATATATATATATATATATATATGTGTGTGTGTGTGTGTTTGTGTATGTGTGTGCGTGTGTGTGTGTGCTTATATATTACGTTTGTATTGTGTATATGAAATATAAACATCGGATATTATGCATATGTACATACAGTATATACTGATGTAAAAAACTAAGAATGAAAGGAAGAAAGGTTAATAGAAAAGTATCCCTGAATATGTTATGCCTATTTTATTCATTGGGTCATATGAGACAAAGAACAGATAGTTAATCTAGTTTAAGTAATTAAACAATAATATTAGCTTATCGGCATTGTCCTGGTTTATTTGGAGGTTTTAACACAAAATATTATCGGAGTAACTGAAGATGCAACAAGTATTTTCTGTGGATATGATACAAAAAAAAGAAAAGAAATCGCAACCAAAGTACTGAAAAAGACAAGTTAAAAAGATATCTCTCGATTAATTCAAATTGATTTAAAAGTGAAAAAAATTCAACTAACTCCTCCCAATCGTCATCAGTCCGTCTCCTCGAAGTAACAAATTTCTGACTTTTGTACAAGTCTTTTTAAACAGACCATATACATTTATATACTCGAGTGAATAATTGCAAATTATATATATACATACATACACACACACACACATATATGTATATATATATGTACGTATAAATGTATATATATAATATATATATATATATATATATATGTATATATATATACATATATATATGTGTATATATATATATATATGTGTGTGTGTATAAACATATATAATATATTTTTTGCCATCGTTCGTAAAATCAACCCGTGTTCATTTCAGTCACCTGTGAACATGCTCTCCAAAAAACTTTTGAATATTACACCTGCAGACATTAACTCTTAATTTTGCACGCCAATGCAGGTGGGAAATAATAAGCAGAAAGTATATATCTCAGCCTATACCTTTCACTATTGAAAATTCAATGAAAAAAGAAATGATATTCATTAAAAAAAGAACAAGAAGAGAGAGCTGATTTCACATGCTCGAGTATTGAATTATTTTTTTTAAAAAGATCATGTAGCTTTCTCTCAATTTACGGGCAAAAATCTCAAGCATCGTTTTTACCCTCTTGTTGACTCATAAAAGTATCTCTCAATCAGAAACCTATTCCTTGATCTGCCTCGAAATTTAATCAACTCATATTTTGCCAATGGCCCACCTTCTCACCGGATGACATCGAACTTGAAAATATAGCGTGGACAGACATTTAGACACAGGATGATACACATACCTCTTCCAACAGGTGTAAACTAACAATTCACATGTCTGCACTTACAGTGCTTCTTTCATTCACGAAGTGCAGTGATACACATTGAATTTGTAAAGAAGTTAAGTATCGTACAAGCGTGGAAGCAGGCCCCCGAAATCACAACTTTGACGAATAAACACACTAACAGACATACAATCATTCGTCTAGACTGATATATATTGACTTTAATACAAAAATGCACACAGAGAAGAGGAAAAAATAGATAACATATTTTCTCTTGGCACCATTAAACTTCAAACAACCATCAAAAAGTAGCGATCAAGTGAAATATGAAAATATATATAAGAAAAATTCATAAAAACAATATATAAAAAGTAAAGGAAAATCACCCGAGAGAAAGGAAATAAGATTGAGGGGAATGGAATTCTGAAGTAAGTAATCGCTAATTTAAATATAAGTAGATGTTTTCTCTTTGCTTTTTTTTTCATGAGCAGATGAAAAAAATCAGAAATTTCTGAAGAAAGATATCTACTGAAGTCGTTTGTAATTTGAATGAGAAAAATACTTCAAACAAAAGATAAAATAGAAGGAGTGGAAGAAAGAAAGAAAAAGAATGAAAAAGCAGAAAGATAGCAGGAAATAAGTAAATGAAAAAGGCAAACCAGGAAGGAAAACTAAATAAATGAAGACGAAAGGGAAAGAGAGGAGCAAAAACAAAAAAGAAAATGAAATCGAAGAAGAAAGAGAAAAATGTAGAAAAAGTGGAAAAAAACCCCAAAAAAGCAAAGAAAAGAAAAGAAATGATATGAAAGAAGGTAGGGAGGGAGGAATAAGACAGAAAGAAAAGAAAAAATGTGAAAATGAACGAAAGGAGCCCATGAGTATCATAACCAAAGGAGGATACAAAAAAAAAAAAAATGACAATCTGACAAAAGGAAGAAAAAAAAAGACAGTTTACAAAATAAAAACTAACAAACAAAATAATTAAAACCCAAAATGAAGTTTTTGGGGAAAAACAAAATTTAAAAAACAAAACAAGACAAAGAAAATTTCATAGATATAAAGAGCAAAAAATATTCATTAAGAAAGAAAGAAAAAAAAAGAAAGAAAGAAATATTATGGGAAATCAAAATCTTCCCAAGACTTGGAGATA
>OY735198.1:84731362-84788862 GCA_963457665.1 Thysanoteuthis rhombus
CTGTCTCTCTCTGTCTCTCTATCTCTGTCTCTCTCCCCCTCTGTCCCTCTCACCCCACATACACACACTCTTTCTATCTCTTTCCTATAATCACGATAAATTTATGCGCACATGTGGTAACTGCATATAAATACGCACGTACACATACGTATAAATGGACGGGTAGGAAAGAAGAGACTGCAATCGATGGATGGATTGAAAAGTAGATAGATATATATACAGGTACGGATAACATGATTTTTTTTCCTACCTGTATAACATACACGAAGGTGAGAAGATATACCAGAGACGTATCCTGTCATTTCTCCAAAGAGAGTTCGATAGGTTATGTTTAAAAAAAATTCATTTACCATATTTGAACTTTAGTACATTTCATATGAAAGGTGTGTAAATATACTGTAATAATTAGAATTATACATACTTCTCCTCTCTCCTCCCATATATATATATATATATATATATATATATATATATATATAGTGAGTGTATATGTGCATGCTTTCATCGAGACTCGTAATCATCTATTTATAGCTTCCTACTTAAATCTCCTTGAATACGTAGAAGGCGAAATCGAACATTATTGAAAAAATGGACCGGGCTTAACTAACTGGGAAATCAGTGAATGAAATCTGAGCTTTCTTCTGAATAGAAACAGGAAGAAAAATATAGATTTAGAGCAATTACCCTTTGGAAGTCTGTTTCAAATCAAGATGCCTGCGAGCATGCTTAGTGCAGAAATTGCTTCCGTACACACGCAATATATATATATATATATATATATATATATATATATATATATATATATATATATATATATATATATATATATATATATAATATATATATATATATATATATATATATATATATATATATATATATATATATATATATACTGTTTTGCTTCAATTGTGATAGTGCTCAATATTTGATTTTTTATCAGAGCATTTCATATATATATATATATATATATATGTATGTATCTATACACAACAGAGACGGTTGCACCTTGAAAACTGTGAATTGGTGTACAAGGATAACTTGACTCCAGGATGAATAGTCGATTGTTCTGACAACTGATGACACTAAGATGTTATGTACAAGTTGATTCTGCCAAGGTCAGATCAATCCATGCATTATTGAATTCAAAGCAGGCGGCTGAACCAAAAGGCTTTAGGCTGCAATTTTTTTGTACACCTGTAACTTACCTTTAAAATGAACACAGAATAAATGGTTTAGACCTTTTTTAACACCAGAACGTCAATTCAAGGTAAGATCAATTTTGATTGGCATTTTCAAATCTAACGAAGATAGTAGCATCTCAGGGTTTGCAAATTCGTTGAGAAGTGTATCTTGAGCCCAAGGTGAACCAGACAATCTAACAGAAATGGCTCCAGGTTACGGCCCTTGAATCTGTATACAAAGGTAACTTAATCCGCTGATGAATAACACATACATAGCGTTGCCTTTTGCCGACCTCCAAAGGTCAATTTAAGGTCGGATCCATTTTTGCAATTTCAAAATATGCTAATTAAGGCATATTCGGATCTAACAGAAACGGCTGCACACTCTAAGCTCCAGGTTCGTGTATAAGGATAACTCGACTATTTTGTAAACATAGATGACGCCGACGTCAATTTTGGAAGTTTTGATTCGTGGAAAGGGTTAGGATCCCTTCTTTTGGAAGTTCTGTAATAGAATTTACTACATGACTTTCAAATACTGATTACGTTTAGCCTAGGCCATGCAAAGTACGACGTCAAGTATATATATATATATATATATATATATATATATATATATATATATATATATATATACATACATACATACATACATACATATATATATATATAGATAGATAGATGGATAGATAGATAGATAGATAGATAGATAGATATAGATATATATATAGATAGATATAGATATATAGATATATAGATATAGGCATACATGTGTTTGTATGTGGGTATGTACACAAGACTAGCAGCACATTTTTGAAATCTACTGTATGTACATATCGACGAGCCAGAATATAATGAGCATTAGCATAAGAGATGCTGGTCTTCAAATGCCGGCAAAATATGTTTACCCGATCAGACGAGTAACCTACAACATATGTATAGTTCTTTTATATCTGGTATCTGGTGTCAGAACGTATACAGAAATTCTTTTCGCAATGCATTTTACATAGTGTGGGTTCTGCTTGGTAAATTTGTTGGTCCAGTATATCTTTTAGGTCTGAGGAGTTTCATGGTCAAGGAAAAAGAAGAAAAACTTACGCACGTTCCGAAAACCATTCCTGTGAGGCGTGCTATGCACAAAGATGCCACTGACATTACCGAAGATTTGTTTTGGAAAGATCCTTCCAATTACAGGCATATCAGTTTAATTTACATATTATGCAAAGTTTATGAAATTATCACCAGAGCCCCAATCTTGAAACATGACGACTCCAAAATGTGTGCTTTTGTATAATGAACATCATACTAATCGAATCTTCTGCAATTGGTTGATTCTATAAACATAATGATCTCTGAAGGGGATTCTATCAATATTTTTATATGAATTCCCAAAAGAGTATTAGATACTGTATCACACTATAGTTTATCTTTGAAACTAAATTATTTGGGAATTTAGGAGAAATATCTAATTTTTCTTTCCAATGGAACGTTCAATTGGATTATAGGTGATTAAAATGAAAGTTGTAATATTACCTCTTGGGTACCACCAGAATTTGTCTTAGGACATTTTCTGTTCTTACTCTGTATAAATGAGCTGAAAAATAGAAAAAAAATCAAATAGCACTATTTGCAGTTCAATCATGAGGATATACATAACCTGGTCGATAGGCAAATATGTCGTTGCGTAAATTTAACACTAAAGACAAAATATGTGAAATGATGCATATAGGAAAAGGAAACCCTTGAAATTAACATTTTATGGGTAATTCACTATGGCCTGCAATGGATGATTTAAAGAATCGAGAATATTTGTCCAAAATAACTGGGAATGATAAGACTATGTTTTATGAACAGCACGGTTTACCAGATAGGTCTATTAACGAGAACCACGTGTGCTGCCAAAAATATACCAAGGGTAAGTTAGATCCAGCTTGGATTATTGTGTCAAACTGTGGTCATCCTAGTCAACGCGTAGCCGCTAGGGTTTGGCTAATGGATATTCAGTAGCTGTTTGAAATGTTTGATGGTATGGTCTCAATCACTTATGGCAACAGATATAAAATGGTTTTCTGCGCTTTTGAGTGAAGTTCAAAGAGATACTTAATATGAAATAGTGATAGGCAAAGCATTGTCTCTGAATTCATAAAGTGGAGGATGATTGGTACCAAGACCCAGGGATGAGCATAATGCAAAACATAGATTCTTTGCTTGGTGACCAATTGGGTACTAGAACAAATTACCTAAGACGATGGATGGTTTTAAAGGCGATTTTAATAACTTTCAAAATGAAAATCATTATGAAAACGGAAACTATTTGAAGGTAAATTTACAATTTACTAGATGATCACCAATTAACAGGAAGATGTATAAACAATGCATGTTCAATAATCTTTAGGTTGCCAGGAGGGGTAGCATCAATACGGACTTTGCCGTGGGGTACTGATGTATTTGAAGCTGTTGTTTTTTCGTTCACGAAGTTCATCAAAAACGGCAATCAACTGTGATGCCAAACATAAGGTATAATACTAATTATTTTCAATGAAACAGTGTTCCTGCTCTACAATGATGTTGGACTAAGTTGTACACGACGAAGTCCCTTACACATAAAAGATATGACCCAGTGTTTCGCAGCAGAATATTGCCAAAACCATTCTTTGTTGTTTTCTATCGTTGCATACTGATGCAATGGATTCTCTCGGTTAACTAGGCTCTTTACTTCATTCAAGCAAAAGGGAGAAACTTCGGGCCAAGTGACCCACAGATACAAGGTCAACTTCCGATGCTTTCCAGCAAATTGATGACACATGCAATAATGGATACTTTTTACCTTTGGGTAAAACCCTGCCATACTGTTTAACAGGCACATGTTAACTTTGTGCCCTTCTGTTGGCCTTTACCTGTTCGGAAAGCATCCTTTCACTTCTAACATCGACACGTCTCAGCGCATCGTCAGTGGTTGGTGAGGTACTTTTTTTTTACCCAGCTACAGCTGATAGGTACTTACCATAGCTGAACGTCGGCATCTAACAAACTGCACCGTTCCGGATTTGCTCTGACCTCACCCCTTGGGTATAACAGTATTGCCTTTATTAAAGTCGTTCAAATCATTCTTCTTCCCTATATCTGCAGCACTCAACCGATGAAAATGGAGCATTTGAGGCCAGCTTATCTTCTCGTATACCTCAGACCGTGACATGTACATATATTACAATACAGTTGCTGTCATTCTTGCCACATATCACTGATCATAATGTTTTAGCTCATCAATTATGAATATCAATTATATATATATATATATATATATATATATATATATATATATATATATTCTCTACATTGAAGCAGCTTCTCTATCGGTTGCAGGTTCCACTGTCTTCAATCGTTCACTCAATTTACGTTGTTTAAGCAAAATGATATATTCACCGTATAATAACGGGATATTGTTTTAAATACAATCTTGATATAATGTAAAGCAATTTATTGTTATACTATCAGGTCTTGTATCCATTTCTTAATAACATATATATATATATATATATATATATATATATATATATATATATATATATATATACACAAACACACACACACACACATATATTTCATAATTTTGTTGCTTCTGATCAGTTTCACGCAGCCATTACGAGCGACGGACAACTGGCTTTTCTCTCTTTTCATTTTACTTATGTATGCAAAGAGATTTTTTTCCTTATTTTTAAGACTGCTCACTATTGATCTCTGATCTTGTGTATGTGTGTTGGTTCAGAGATGTTTTCGGTCAAATCAGTGTTAATAGAGTTCTTGGTGAGGTGTATGATTGATTGGTATTTTTGTCCAGCCTGGTTGTGTTATCGATAGTTGAATTATAATGGGCGGTGGTGTGGTCCTCCTTGGATTTTTCCATTATGGGGGTCCTGGTCTGGGTGTCCAAATTGACAAGAAAATGGATGTTACTGATTAAAAGATTTTTATTTTCTCTGCAATCACTGCAATTTTCTGAAAAGGTCGTTTGGCTACCATTGAAATGCACCAAAACATTCCCATTTGGTAATGATAACATCTGAACTGTTATATCCACTTTTCTCTCAAATTTTTCCACATCTTCCAAAAGTCAAATTAGCAACATTCAGTTGGGTCACTTCACATCCATACAACAAATACACACACACACACACACACACATATATATATATATATATATATATATATATATATATATATATATATATATATATAAAGAGAGAGAAAAAGAGAGAGAGAGAAAGAGAGAGGGAGAGAGAGAGACGGTTGCAAATTTTTGAAGGTGATACCAGTACTTGTATCTAGGAATAGTGATCTCACAAAAGAAGGGAAGCGATAAAACCTTACCACAACTGGTGTTACATCACGAGACCGGTTTATTCGGTTTTCTCTCCAGTCACTGCTGATTTTATTTTCATTTTTATCTTTTAAGGTGGTTTGCCACTCCAAAGCATGCGTTTCACTTGAATATACATATATGTATATGGCACAGATCAGGTTGGCAATACAGAAAAATATAGAATAACGTTCAATGTGCAATGGATTTATTTCATAGAGTTGTCGAAACTTTCAAATTTATTCCTCGAAAGTTAAGTTGTTTAAGAGTAGAGCTGGAAATATATAATAGGATGTGGATTCGCTACACGAATAAGTTTATGTTTCTGCCCTCTCTGGGCCTCATCAGGCGATTTTCTCATCCTATTATATATATATATATATATATATATATATATATATATATATATATATATATATATATATATATATATATACATATATATATATGTGTGTGTGTGTGTGTGTCTCTATGTGTGTGTATGTGAGTGTGGGGGGTGATATAATGCACAGAAAAAAGCGAGAATTGTTAAATTTGAAGAGTAAAATGGAGGAATGATTTTGAAGAAGAACATATCAATGTTGGCACACGTGTTCTCATACACAGAAAAATATACCCATGCAATCTTGTTGTAACGTCCCTCTCTGTGTGCTGACAATCATCACAAAGTCAACGCACATGGTCAGTATCTCAACACTGATTCTCATGGACCCTTCTAACCTCAGATTATTACACCTAACTGAAATAAATCCTTCTTTTGACTCCAATATTCCTCTATTCAAATTTTGATTAACATTTTTACGCTATCACAGCTTTCGAAGCTGAGTAAACCACACATGGTCTAGTGAAGCATGCGTCTGATTAACGATTACCCGTACATACCACAACTCACAATCCATTTTCTACACCTCAGTTCATCACAAAGCCAGGAAAGGGAATAACAACGGATTGAGGAATCATTCCTTCAACAAACCTTCCAATACTGCCATTTGACTTTAAGGTTAGAAGAAACGCATCACTGTGAGATTAATTACCTATGATAGAAATATACGATGTTAAGTAAAATGCGATGTTTAGTTAGTCACTCGATAGAAACTGTCTCGTAATCACCACACCTATTTCTGAGGCAATCAATTAAAAATCTGTGAATATGAGTGAACAATGAAAAACTTACCTCGCCTTTTGTTGGTTGATGATCACTAAACAAGGCGTGGAATCCAAGAGGCAAGCCTAAACGCCGTTGGACATGAACTTACATTGTAAAGTACCATACAAAAACGATCATTGTAAGGATTTTTTAAAATACAAAATGATTTTTTTCCGGACAATGATAATTGAATGTTTTAATTATCAGTCCTGTAACTTCATTGGTATGACCTGTGCATGTGGTGTAATCATATATAGCCAAGAAGGTTGGCAAAACTACGTAGAAGCTGAGAAAAAAAAAACACGTCAGGACTTTTGGTTGACGGTTTCTAACATTTAAGAGCTTGAAAAAAAGCAACTCGTTTTTATTAAATGTTTCTGATGTTCGGTTAGTGTTCACATTCATATTTTACTTCTTTTGTCAGAAACGTATGTGTTTATGCTTTGAGTGCAGAGTTATGTGTGCTATAAATGTCAGGGAACGTTGACAACTTCTTTGTGTTCTAAAGACTGGCACTTCAGCTATCAGATATATTCAATTACAGGAATCGCGCAAAACCATTCAATCAATAGTAACATGAAAGTTAACTGTTTTTCACTCAGTATAGAAGTTCTTTTCAAAGTTGTATGAATAGAATAAATCTGCATATTTAGGTGAGTTTTTCTAAAGCCTCGAACGGTTTGCAAAATAGCCTGACAACAGACTTCAAAATATCTTGGTGACCCTTACATCTTTTCCGAATAGAATATTTTATTTTCTTGATTGACGTTCGTCCAATTATGATAATCGAATCTTTTCGAATGAATTGTATTTTCTTAAACGCTTGAGTTAAGATTCTACGTGTATTTACAATCTGTGTTGAATGTGAATAACGGGTAATTATATCAACTACGGTTTGATTGATGTACAAGTCTGTGCTTTCACTTGAAGTAATTATGTTTTGGTCCCTTGTTGGAGGTATTTGGCGATTGTAGGCGATAATATCTGACTTCGTGATGAAATTCCTCAATGGGAACAAAGAATGATACGGTTCCAAAAGCTGCGTTATTGTTTACACCCTTTTGACATCTCTTTCCTACATTATTGACGATAATACTGAATATCATGAAATTGCCAATATTATCAATATATCATTATGTAATCTATATTGATATTCTTATTCGAAATGATTTCCTGTTTACCTTGAATGTCTTTCCTAGACAACAAAATGGAAGATAGGGTTATAGAACATTGTTGCAGGAGTCAAATCCGTGACTGACTGGTTAGCAAATACTCATAAATATCGCAGGTAAGTTAAACACATGTCAAGAAATGATTCTCGACGGCCTGAAAGGAGAAGATATCGATCTCAAATCCTTACTAGTTTTCTTATGACGACCCTTTGTTACAAATGCATCCGAAGATTAGAGATTTACGGTTGTTTGCTATCGTGAGAGAGGAAACATGAATGAAAGAGAAATAAGGATAGACAAAGAAAGGAAGAGTAAAATGATATGGGAGCTTTGATAGGAGCAATGAGGAGGTACTAGAAATGTAGACAGAAGATGAGGGTAACTAAGTATAAAAAGGGCTTGGAAATGTATGGTTTGATAGCGGTTGAAAAAAAAAACAACGGATGGTTGCATCGCCTTGGTCGCAGCTTGGAACAGGAAGTTGGCCAAAGTTTACCAACCATGACTGAAAGACAAGTCAACAAATCAAACCTATATCGTCATTTATTTTCTCTCTGGGAGTGCTTGTTTTTGATGCAATGTTTATATTCTTGTTTCCCCCTCGGAAAGAGTAACAATTTATGAAGAAAACAAAAGCTGATAAATTCATAACCAGAAGAGATTTGTTAACTATTCGTTCATTTATGCATGTCACTTACGTGCAAGCTTGCATATGCATTGTGTAATAGAAGCTGATTCAAAAGTGCAAAATATCGATGCTTTCAACCTTTTTCTCAATTAGGTTATAAATGAAGTGATTTTTCTCCTTGAGAGAATCCTGCTCTTTGTCTTCCCAAGCCTTTTATGGATGCTTTTAACCGATTCTCCTTGGTTGGACAGAAAGTGAATTTGGCTGCTACAGAACCAGCCCTCCCCCCTCTCTTCTATTTTTCTAAGTCCTCACCCTCTATCTTTCTCTCTGTGAGGGTACTCTTAACTTTCTTCAATCTAGACTGACATATGTGTCCGTCGTTGATCTTGTAACATTCGCCGCAGGTAAAAAAATAAACATAATTTTCGTCTGAATTTCGGAGATAAAAATCATCTCTATTACACACTGATTTACTTAGACCAATGTCTTCGTCTTGGTTGTTATAGACACAGAACTCTGTTTTTTTCCCCTCTCTCTGTTTTACTGCTCTGGGGGTTATCACCTACGACAAACACCTAAAGATGACTGGAGGATACAGTCACATTAAAATTGTGACTATAACAAACAAGATGTGGAATTAGACAAAATATGAAGATGTGGTGCTTAGAAATCTCTGTTTTTAAGCATTTTGCCCGAGGAATCAAAATAACAAGAGCCATATTTAATACAGCGTCCATTTTTCGGCATTCTAAATCTTATTGTTTTTTTCGTTTCAAGTAAGCGCTCCGAACTGAAAAGTATTGAAACAATATACGCCAGGGCTTCTGTCATTAATGCGAACTGCACTGTTTTTAGGCAAAAAGTAACAATGCAACTATATATTTTGGTACAAATGTGATGACTAAAACTATCGAACTCAATGACAAATACATCCTGAGAATGGTATGAGAAAAACTGCTTCTCAACTAGAGCTACAAAAATATGGAAAAGAGTGAAAAATGAAAATATCACATCGGACATAATCGATTTTCCAAATCGAGGCTTCATCAAAAATCGTAACACAATGATATGCTTAAATACAACACCAGCTATTGAAATATCATTAAGGCGTATCATCAAATATCTCAGCAAAGCGAGCTTTACATTGAAGACTGATGATATCAATAGATCATGCTTACAAAAACTAAACGAACTGAAATACACTTCAACATCAAACTTAAACCATACGAATAGTTACTCAAGATAATTACGGGTAGAATGGAGCGTAATTCAAGACAATCTGAGATGTTAAATGTCATTATTCAACTACTTAACACACCCTCATCCTAAAAAGATATATATTCCTATTCACGTAGACCCATAATCAAATTATAAGTGTGTCTTAATCTACTTTAATTATATTCGAAATTTGAGCAATCAATTATTTTTGTAATTAAATCCTTCAGTGAAGTAATTAATGCTCGATTGAATGCATTGATTTGATCCTCAGTCTTTCTCATTGAAAATAGATAAAAGATATTTTCCCATAGATTTTTGGTTGAATTCCCAATTCAGTCCCATGTGTTTAGTTCTCAAAGATATATATGTTGACCTGAATTTACTATTTTAAGTCCCATTTTTGATCTTTTAAGAAGTGATGTAGTCTTCTAACTAGATGGATTTCCTTCTTCGGCAGTCACTGTGACTAGAACCACGTGCATTCTCTTTGCATTACTCATACATACATACATACATACATACATACATACATACAAACACACATATATATTTATTGATAACCTAGTTTTGAGTAATACCCAAATTTTACATTAATCTCTCTAAAGTAGACTTTATTCATGAGAATGCAGTTCAGATAAGCATAAACATACAGGATATCTTTTTTTATGGAAAGGAAAAATTGTTTATCGGATGTTTTTTCACTTGTTTTTTCCGTAATTTTACCTTGATTTGATGATAGAAACACACTTATAAGTATTTTCATCGCATGTATGAATTGGTGTACACTTAGAAATAAATGATATAAAATTGCAACTTATTCTGCGGAAGAAAAAATTCACTGATCATTCGTAAAAGTAAATACGTAATAGTTTACAAACCAAAGTATATTTATTCACTTCTCTTTCTCCCTCCCCCTCTCTCTCTCTCGCTATATATATATATATATATATATATATATATATATATATATATATATATATATATATATATATATATATATGGATAGATAGATATGCAAAAGTATATACATATATATATACATACATGTAAACATATGTAGATATATATGCAGATATACATATATATGTGTGTGTGTATGTATACATAGATATGCATATATATGTATACATATATACGTATGTATGTATACATGCGTATGTATATATGTATTTATACATGCACATATATATACTTATGCGTATATATATATATATTGTGTGTATATATGTGTATATCTATATATATGAGTATATATATATATGAGTATATATATATATGAGTGTGTATATATATATATGTGCGTGTGTGTATATGTGTGTGTGTGTGTGAACATGAATGCTATATAATATGATATACAGCAATATCCGATGTATGATAGGTTTATTCCATAAAGTGCTCGATCTATTCATTATCAAACATTAAATTGATTTAGGGTGCAACTTATGATGTTATCTACTACACAACCACGTTTATGCTCCTGCCCAGTTTGAATTTTTCAAACCAATGATTTGGTTCATCACAGATTTTTACTAGGGCCCCTATTTCGGGTTGTGGGTCTTTTTCTACGCAGCTATGTCAGACATGAGGAAATAGACCGAACCCAAAATGATTGAAATTACAACTCCGGTCATATAAACTGGAAACTCAACACTCGGAAACAGATTTAAGTGAGAATAGAATACTCTTAGTGAGGAAATATACCACAGAGAAATGATGGATCAACCCACATACTGATAACGAGATCGCCTGCGCAACCGTCTCAATTCATAATTTATAACTACCAATAAGCAGGGCATCCCCTCCAAATAAAACGCACAAAAAAAATCAAAACAAACAATGACGGACAAGTGAACAAAAAAAAAAAAAATATGTATGTAAATGAAATGTCTGGAAGATACAACTGCCTAGAAAAAAAAGCCTTCCTTTCCAAAAGTATGTCCACAATAGGAATTTTAAATAAAGTGAATCATTTGCCCAAACTAGCTCAAACAGGGGTGAAAGATGATCGTGTTTGTAAAACAAATCCTGCCTGGATTGATGATTCTGATATTATGAAATTCGTGAAACAATTTTTCTCTAATCTGAATCATTCACTTTAGTATTTCAGTCACAACATGAATTAAAAAAAAATCCCTTGACATTTGAAAATTATTTTTTATTTTCCCATCATATCGTTGACCGAACACAAAAAAATTTTTGTATAAAGTTGCTTCGATGACATAATGAAAAGAATGGTAGGAAAAACAAACATTGTTTTCATTAAATGTTAACTTTACTATCAAAAATGGGAAAATTCATTGAAGAGAGATATAAATTGAGCTGAATGTTGAGCTAAACTAATCATTAGGAATGGCTCTCATATAATCCCCGTGGATAAACATCACCAGATTTAATCCAGCTAGAACCCTTTCTTTTTTGCCCTCTCTCCCATTAAAGGACCTGAATGCATATGTATAGACACCACTCTCTCTCTCTCTCTCTCTATATATATATATATATATATATATATATATATATATATCATTGTGTCATCCACAGACTGCTGTTTCGATGTATTACATCTCTTCAGTGTGGCTATAGACTTTCCATTATCCCGTCCAGTACCACGAGGTACGATTGAAACCTTTGCTTCAGACGCGGAGGCCGATATCTTACCACTGGGCTATGGAACTGGACGTTAAGTAAGGTTTAATTTAAGCGATGTATTTATCTACACAGAATTTTCCCATCCACTAGAGTGCTCTATTAGCATTTACATAAAAAAATGGAATTGACTAACAGGAATCCAAATTCTACAAATTATTGTATTTCAATTCTAAGTGTTTCAACTTCTAAAATCAACTCAGACTTTTTAAAAGAGTGATCGGATATGAGGAGTTTCTATGATGTAATCTTCACTGTTACATCATGACAAGAAGGTCAATTAATTAATAGTATCAATCGGCTAACAAGAAGAACAGAAATTAACATAGAAACCTATTATATGTACGTGTACATATGCGTGTGTTTGTATATATGTGATTGTGTTTGTGTATGTGGATATATACTGCATGTGTCCTCACATAAATATTTGTGAGTTTACAACGTTACCATTTCATAGCTACGTCATTTTTTGTAATATCAAATTTAATCCCATTGATATACAAAGTATACTTATTTTCGAAGCAAACTTACGGACAGGATTTTTATGAGGGAAAAACTATCGATTCGTCCTCATAAAATTCTTCAATATTTAGGGAAAATGCTCCTCTTTCCCAGCTAGAATTCTATGTTGTACGAGATCAGCGTTGTGTGAAAATAGATCCGGACACGCCCAATCTTGCCTTTGTGCCGACAATGAGACCAGCTTAAACACTCATCATCCACATCAGTTGTTGCAGCATCATAAACTCCATCGTTGGACAGAGACTTCCCCCAAAATCCGCCATTACTCACTATCATGGGCGTCCTGGAGCCAATATTTTCTGATTTTGTCAAGTTCATCACATATTCTTGCCGGCCTCTGTTCTGCATACAATATCTTGGGGTTCACATCATAAGACGTGATGTCTAGATATTTTCAGACATTCTTGTAACATGAACAGCTCATTGTCATTGAGGTTCGATATTTTTTTACTCATATTCTGTCATCTAGTAGAGTGTATCTCTTCGGTCCCTCTATGTGATGCTGAAAATTTTTGAGTTTCAATCTTTCTGTTTGGTTTGATGTTTCAGCTCCGTAGGTGACGATCAGAATGCGTTGGTTGTATCTCACCTAGTACTTATCCATTGCTGGAAGGGGAAAATGAATTCATTTCTGTGAGTGTATGTGGGTTTCTGTTTACATGTAACTTAATACCTGAGGCACATATGTTTGCACATTTCAAAGCATTGCTTGCATGCAACATCCATGACAATGGATCACATAATCCGAAACAAGTTTATTAGGTTTTTAAATGTGTGTGTGTGTCTCTCTCTCCGTCTCTCTCTCTCTGTCTCTCTCTGTCTCTCTCTGTCTCTCTCTGTCTGTCTGTCTCTCTCTCTCTCTATATATATATATATATGCAATGCTTCCATAGGAATCGAGCACTCTGGTGAACGGGGAATATATGTTGAATAAATATATCACCTATATTCAGCCTTACTGATCATCCAGATCTGAGGCACAGAGGTAGGATACCGGCATTCAGGTCTGAAGCGAAGATAGGATAATGGATAGTCTATAGCTACACTGAAGAGTTAAAACACAACGAAACAGCTATCTGTGGATGACAATAATATATATATATATATATATATATATATATATATATATATATATATATATATGTATTTATATATATATATATATATATATATATGTGTGTGTGTGTGTGTGTGTGTGTGTGTGTGTGTGTGCGTGTGTATCACCATTATCCACTTTTACCCTCATCTGGGGTGTTATGACATTAAAAAGACACGGGTAAAAGTCAATAAGGATTGTTCCCGGTTTGGTCAGTCGAAGGAACACAACAACAGTTCTTAGGAATACCCAATTCCGGCTTGGCAGGCTTCTCGAAAATTCATTCACCTCACTGTACCAAATATTTTTCTCTAGTCACCCATTTAGGCGTTGATCATCCTCTTTGTTGCGTCCTTGCGGTGATCTTACAAGAAGTGATGTATTTAATGCAATTTGACTGTAACCTTTAGCCTCAGGTAGGTCTTCCTCTATAGTACTTATTGTGACTGCCGGAAAGGCATTGAGTACGATTTTTAAATCAGTTTGTATGACTTGGCGTTGGATTGAATCACGGCTTGTCGGACCGGAGGCAAAGACTCAACTACTCGGCTTCGGTGATCGGTCTCGTCCCGATAAAAATCATCAAATGAGTGCATGTTGGCAATGCATGAAAGGAAGACTGATGAATTGGCAGCAGGAGTGCAGAGCTCCCCAAACAATCAGCACTCCCACCCAGCAATAGGAAAAAAATGCTTCAAGCATTTTCAAAACCATCCCCACTCACTCTTATCTGGGTCAATCAATCAATCAATCAATTCAAATCGGACACAATAATCGATCGGACCGTGAATTGTAGCTTTCAAAGAACCTGACCTGATCTGAATGCGCCATTTTCTTCTTAGTTAAAGCTGGCTTAGTTTGATTTTCCAGGGTGTAACCTTCCTTTTACCCTATTTTGGCTGGCACCACTTGCTTTTTCTGTCTTGTTCAACGAAACGTGTACAGAAAATTGCCAGATTAGCCATTTTGAGTAAAAATAGCTAATACGTCCACTTAAAAAAAAAAACATTTTCGGGTAGTTTATCTGATCAATCTATATTTAAGCTATACACAGGGTTGCCAAGTTAGCGATTTCCAGCTAAAACTAGTTTTTTTTTTCAACTTGTACCATGTTCCAAGGGTTGTAAGAAAGGCCATTTCTGGCTAAATCAAGCTGATTTTTTCCACGTTAGCCGATAAAATCTACGGCAAAAAGGGAACAGAGCCAACATATCATCCCGATAAACACACATGGGATTCAGCCAAACAATTGACCCTCAAACTGAAAACCATGCAACGCACTCATGCGAGAATCGCACTGAACATCACACAGAGAGATCACAAGACAGTGCAGTATACTGAAGAACAAACAAGAGTCATGGATTAGATAAAATCAAGCAAAAAATTCAAATGGCAATTTGGCCACGTTGCAAAAAATTCAGACAACAGTTTGACATCACGACCCACGATAGGAGCGTTTAGAGATCATATGTGAAGATATTGCACCTCGACACCCGACTTAGAGACACCTGGCAAATGTTGAGAATGGTCTAAGTCCTACGGCAGATGCTAATGGATGATGAGATGATCATGATCATGATGGTGATGATGTTGAATTGTACAATATCTATCAATGACTTGTTATATATATATATATATATATATATATATATATATATATATATATATATATATATATATGTGTGTGTGTGTGCGCGTGTGTGTGTGATTAAAAGAGCACATAGTCCCGTCTATTGTTATACCTACTGATTCCTCATCGATAAAAAAACTTTTTAGGGTAACTTACGTAAGTTAGCCTTGTTTCAAAGAAAATAATGTGTGGTATAAAATAATATCTATATACAATATACATAATTCTGTATATAAAATGACATTTATGCATCTATGGCATCAGCTATATAATAAAGGGAAGTGGTATTTGATCGACAATACTGAGGTGCAATTTTAACAGAACTATTTTGTTTTTTAATTCCCTTAAACAATTACATGGTGAACACTGTTGATCCAAACAAGCAGAAATTTATACATTGGACAATAATAACAAAGTTAGGGGGAAGCAATGGAAAAAACATTTTGGAATATTGCATAATTGCAATGATAGATATTTGGAAATTGGTGAGTGGAGTGACACAAAAATATATTGAAAAAGGTTTTTAATATTTAGTGTTTAAAGTAATATATATATATATATATATATATATATATATATATATATATATATATATATATATATATGTGTGTGTGTGTGTGTGTGTGTGTGTGTGCGTGTGCATGTGTGTATATATGTATAAGATATAAAGATATTAGATATAAAGTGAGTGGGAATGAAAAAATGTAGCCGAATATAGCTGTTTTTAAAGACTGATTCAGGTATAAACAATATAGCACACTTGGCAACAATACATGTGCTGCATTGTGCTTGAATCGTTACGATTTTGCAATAGACGTCCTGGAAATACATGTATTGGATCCCTTGCTACCTTCTAAATTAACAAAATTTGATACAATCACCCTCATCAACATGACGATGTGGTAGTAAATGAAAAATTTTGTTTGGGATAAAAGAATGAATGAATGTGTTCGTTCGATTATTTTTCTTGATCAAATGTAATTTTGAGATACGCCCACGTATATGACTGATTCTGTTACAGTTAATATCTTTCACAAATCATCGGTTTTCAATAATTTAAAAACAAATCTCATTACACGTTACAATATTATCATTACTTTTGAGAAACATTATACTTTTTAGCAGGCTTATGGCCAAACTGGACGAAATTGTCCAAAGCTGTTCTCCAAAATGTTGATTGGACGGTTTTTAGGAAGCTGAGAACGTAATGATGCCGTTGGGACAGCAGTGAGATTTCAGGCAATTTTGTTTCTGCACGGGTAATTGTATAAAAGAAAAAAACGTGCTTTTCCAATCGAAGACCATCAGTTTAAGACGCCCATGTGTGGAGCTCAGGTTTATTCTGTATTCTCTGAAGGTGTCATAACAATTTCAAGTATTCCTCGGACTATTGATCCCTTGTTTTTTCTATTGCCCATAATTTTCTAATTTGCAAAAGAGAGGTAGAAGTGAACCTCTGTGGTTATACTGCTCATACAGAGACGACCATACAATGGATCAAATGGATGTTGTCGAAATAACAAAAACAACAACAAAAATCAAACGAACAAAAAAAAAACCCAAGAACATATAACTAAAGCCATGGTTTTTTGTAATCTATTTTTATGTTTGAAAATTGGAATTCTGCATTATCTACATAGCGTATAGATAAAAAAGAAAAAAGAAGAGATTTTTGAAGTATATAGATACGCAGGTAACTTTGAACACATAAATATATGATGGGACTACTACGCAGGTACATGTGCGCTTATACGTGTACGTATATATGATTATAAACACATTATGTGAAACTCTGTTTGATATGACCTCCCGTTAACACAGGATGAATATGCCATTCCCCTTGACAGTGTAAATAGAATAATTAGTTAAAGAAAATATCCTACTACAAAAATAAAGCCACTACCGATGGGTCAAAGTGGTATCACTCTTATCGTTGAGCTAAATAACTCGCTGGTAAATCGAAATAGTTAATGTTTATACTTCTTATATATATATATATATATATATATATATATATATATATATATATATATATATATATATATATATATATATATATATATATATATATATATATATATATATATATATATATATATATATATCTAGTTGTATATTTGGTACGGATCAGGTTTGCAATATAGTATATATGTATATAGTAGTACATTTGGTACGGATCAGGATTGCAATATAGTATGGTATAAAGCAATGCACAATGTGTAATGGATTTTTTTCATAGAATGCTCTATACATTCAAAGTTGTTTTAGAGTAGAGCAGGAAATATAATAGGAAGTGGACACCCCTAGAACACAATTCAACATCCATTTATAGTAAATTCCTTTATCTAGCTCACACCTTTTGACTCATAACTTACAACTACCAAGAAAAACTTACACACTACTTAAAACAAAATGAATAACTCCTCCCACTCACAGTGATACCCACAAGACTATTACCGAATTCCTCAAACCGAAAAAAAAAACACTTCAGTGTGACTTTTATCCCATGCAATACCGCGAGGCAGAATTGAAACCCTCAAGTCGGACCCGGAGGCCGATATCCTACCTATGAACTACGGAACTGGGTGGTCAATAAGGTTGAATTCAAGCTATATATTCAATTTACGCAGAAACACCTCATCCAACAGAGTGCTCTACGGACAACTTTTTACTCTTGAAGTTGAGTTCTTTTAAAGTAGAACTCAAAATAAATAGTACAATGTGGATTCGCTACACAAACTAGCTTGTCCGAAGAGGGTAGAAACATGAGCTAGTTCCTGCAATGAATCCACATCCTACTAAATATATATATATATATATATATATAGATAGATAGATAGATAGATAGATAAAGATATAGATAGGTATATATATATGTATACATATATGCATACACACACGCACATATATATATATATATATATATATATATATATATATATATATATATATATATATACACATATATTCATATATATATATGTACATATATATATATATAATGATATATGGACGTATGTATTTATGTATGTATGTATGTATGAATGTATGTATATGCAGGTATGTAGAAATATGTTTATAACAATGGAAGCATTCACGCATATGTAAGGAAGTAAATCCCTGCCATAGACATCATCGAACGATAGTCAACCAAAAACACTCAGACATCTTTTGAAGTGTTATAGACGAGTGTTTTAGCCCAAGGTATGAAGGCCTTCTCATTGATTGCCTTGATAGCCAAAAGGCCAAAACGCAAAAGCCATACAGTTTCCATAGAAAGTATTGAAGGGGAGTATTTCCACATATATATATATGTTAGTCAGAAAGATACAACTGCTGACTAAACCTGAAATTGTATATTTTGGGGTCAAACGTTTAAAATCAGTCTCATGTTAGTTTTTTTTAAAAGATCTGCTCAAGCGGCCCTTGTTTATGAACCCTCCTTGAATGTTAATAGACAGAGATGATATCGTGTGTATTTGGAACAATCCTTTGCAGAATAAGCTCGTTTAAACATCAGAAAAATCATCAAAAAGTCTTTTTTGACTTGAAAGAGAATTTAACACAAATGCTCTCCAGTTCAGGATCATTCATTATTCAAATTAGGGAAAAAGCACCAACTGAACGTTTATTCGGTACGTGTAGCTCAATAAATAACCCAGGTGGGAATCTTTCACACAAGATATCAAGATCAGAGGCCTTCAAATCATCAAATTTTTTTTTTTTTGCTTGATTCTTGATGGATAGTTCATATATATATATATATATATATATATATATATATATATATATATATATGTATATATATATATATATATATATATATATATGAATATATACATATACACAAGCACACACACACAAACACACACATATATATATGTATATATATTTATACATTTATTTAAATAGTAAATGAGTTGTAATAGTAAATTATTATTTCCTTCAAAACAAATTAAAATTATCGAGCAGTAATATTCACTGAGATACGGATTCACCATTTAAAATTTTTTTGCAATAAATTAAGTGGAAGGAGAAAGTTAATCCAATTCGACTTGTTATCATGGTAAAAAAAATACATGTAGACTTGATTCACATCAGCTTCCATCCTTTACAGATAAAAGGAGAAAAAGATTATAAAACATTTAAAACTAAAACACGCACCACGAAAACCTGAGCTTTTACGATAAACTGCTATTATATAATAAACACTAACATAACACTGATCATATTTGGAGTGGCTTGCGTGATACACGGTCTTTTGTACGTTGGGACTATTCATAGAAACTGACCCAAACTATCAGTTCTTTTCCAGTATAACTGAATGAAAGATATTCAAGAAACAATGATAAGATATATAATGAGCGTACGTGTATCTATTATTGTATTGAGTAGATCACTTATTAAATGAGTAATTGTTTTTTTCAATGGTTTATTACAGAATGTATGCTCAGTTTCACTTGAAAAAAAAGTCAAATGATCATTTAGAGATCTTCTTTTAGTGAAACAAAAAGAAATACCTGTAATGAAGCAAAGAAAGTCTCTTTATTCATATATATATATATATATATATATATATATATATATATATATATATATATATATATATATATATATATATATATATATTTGAATACTATAATATGCACTAATGCAGAGATATGATTGCATTTCTCAATGCATCAATCGGTTTCATTTTCCAAACATTTATCCCTTCCCTTATTTCGAAAATCAAAAGATAATTTCCTTACGATATTTTATATCAACTCGTAAATATCCGAAATGATGTTCTTTAAATTAATATCAAAATATTCAAATATTACCTAATCATATTTTATATCTTAATATGCAAATTGATTTAACAACCAACGACCGACCACGTCGCTAAGAGACAAAAAATAAATTAGAATTCATATTCTAGCTTTTGGCTTCAGTCTGATTTAACCGTGCGTTTTTCCAACTTTGAATTAAGTTATTTTAACTTATTAGCTTGCTCTTCCTTTCTCGCTCTGCGTCGCCCCTAAATAATCACTCTCCTTCTCTTTGAGACCACCCTGGCAAAGAAAGTAGATGCCTTTGACACGAGAGGCCTTTGTAAAACCATGTCCATGGGAAGATCACAACAGATTCCCACATAAACCACCATTTGTAGACAGCGCCTTCCCTTTTCGGGATGTGTCTTGATGCTTCCTATAACTCAAACTACGCATGAAATCAAATGGATACCAATAGGCCAGAGAGAGAGAGAGAGAGAGAGAGAGAGAGAGAGAGAGAGAGAGGTGGAACTACTGTAGATGAGCTGGTAACAGATAGTAAAAAGGGGTCCCCAAATGGTTGACAGAATCTGGAACGACGTCATTGGACTGATGGAGGCCCTTGGTTACCTTGATATCGCACGGCACGAGATCAACTCTCTCACTCACTATCAAACAGGAAATCATTAGAAATGATAACCATTCTATCGTAACAACAAGTTACATTATTTGGATATCCCAAACGAAATTTTCAAAGAAAGCAGCTTGAATCAACCCAAATATAATATTGACGCAAAGCAACATTTCTGGCACTCATCTCCTAAGTGTCGAATATTTTGCCCCAACCCCTTCGAATTTAACTTGCATTATCCCTACACAAGGATAATAAAATAAGAAAGAAATACATTATCCGGTTGCTAGGTTTTAGTATTCAAAGTCTGCGATTAAACTTATGATTATGGGAATAAGCTGTCTACTAACTTTTTAGTTTCCCCCAAAAGTAAACTGCACCAAGCATTGAATGTCGGAGCCGAAATATCCTCTGGTTCCATAAAAAATGAAAGAATCTCTGCCTCCTGTAACGTAGTGAAAGGGCATCATGATTTTATTGCTGTGTCTGTTGACAGTGCCGATCCATCTTCAAATTTCCCCAATCCTATTTTTCATGTTGAGGGTCATAGATTGAACCCAATTTGTTACGAAGCAAAGATGAGCACTCTACTATTTGGCAATGGTGATCGGTACGAGAGTAATTTCTAAGACCTATCAATAAAACAATAATACATGAATCTAGTGAAATCCATAAACCTTTTTTTTCTTATTAAGTTATATCAGTATCTATGCAGTTTATTTTGCACTGTGTTTTTTAAAAGTAATTATTGGGTGTTTCTACAAGATCAGTCGTGTTTATACAGACGTGTGATTGATGATATGCTTTTCGTTCGAGGTGTTATTTTAATTTTCGATTTATATCGATCGCTAGCGATAAGAGACGAAATAATCTGTAAACAAATTCGGCGCTGAGATAGCATGAAATGAGCACTAAACAGCTCATCAAGATAGCATGATTGACATAACACGTAAAGTTGATGTTGCTAATTTAAACGCTGATTTTATTTTATTTTTTGAATTTATGTGTCCATTGTTGCAAATTCAAATGTTTTTTTTTGTCGTTAAATTTTCAAATTTACAAGTTCAGCGTTGCCATTTCAGATGTTTACTTAATTTCTCAAATTTTGGTGTGATTTCCAAAGGTGAAAAATTTAAATAGAAAATCCAAAATATCAATGCTGCGTTAATCAAGTTGAAATCAAACTACAATACGCATACCAACAAACGACTTGAAAAACAGTTCAAATAATCCGGAAATTACTTTGTGAGGTAGAATGTTCCAAAGGAAAACGTTATTATTCGAAAATAGCCATGGATAAAATGGGGATATCTAACTTTTTATAAGGTATGTCAAATTATGATATACATGAATTGTATATGCAATGAGTCATATATAGTTAAATATATATGTATACAAATCTACACACACACGCGCGCGCAAACACACACACACACGCACACACACATACATATATATATATATATATATATATATATATATAATATATATATATATATATAATATATATATATATATATATATAATATATATATATATATATATATATATATATATATATATATATGAGAGCACAATTACATTATCAGATGATTTTTCACGAAACAAATGATCAACTATTTTGACGTTTTGCTCATTCCAAATGTTGTCAAGAAGATGAGTTGCTACTACACACATGATATCCTCTAACTACAACCCACTGACAGAACAATTGTGTCAACATCAGGTTTCTTGTAGCTTCTGCTTTACTTTTTTTTACAAAACTTTGAATGATCAAAACATCGAAATAAATAATCATTCCTTTAAAAAATGATATCCTGATATTGCCAACTTACACTGATATTGTAGGATATATATATACATATATATATATATGTGTGTGTGTGTGTGTGTGGTGTGTATGTATGTGTGCACGTGTGCTAGGAACAGCCAGCGTCGCATGATGTTTCATATTCCTGATTATAAAGTTGGAAACTTCTGTTTGAAAAGATATACATTTTCTGTTTTGATAGATAATTTTTGTCTTTTTCCGTTTATGAAATCGTTCTCTATTGCAGTACTCCCTGTTTTCCAGCTGCCCCTTACCAGTTTCTTGATCTCTCTCTAAAAAAGAGAGAAACTGTTTTGGCACAGTCCCTGCACTGTAGAATGGAACTAAACATAGATAATTTCATCGTTAAATATAAGTATCAAAATCTCAAAATACACAATTATGTTAAAAAAACAAAAATTTAAACATACAAATGTATGCATCATAGAAGTATACGGCATTAACCATAAGCATATTTTTCAAATCATGTCTATATACTGGAATCTCGCACGAGAAATAAGATTTTAGTGGAAGGAAAATTAAAAGACTCGAATGCTATCAAGAAATTGACTGGATATATTAAAAACAAACTTTATTACATTATGTACTGGACAAAATTTATAGGCAAATGAAATTATATAAAATGTGACAAAACATTATATCAAGTGAGAAAATTCCCCCAAATAGCGGAAATATACAGAAAAAATTTAAACTTTGAAATGAGATTTGGAAAGATTGGGAGGAAATATAAGTAGAAACGTAAGCATGCCCTCCTTGGATTATATAACTGGTGAGAGTGTATAGATGAATAAGGAGATTTAAAAATGAATCATGACGCATGGAAGAATGAGAAAAAAACATTACTGAAAATAAGTTGTTGAAATTAATGAATGAAAATTAGTATGAATTACAAAGTATCTTTTGGTAATTATGTTTGTGGTTTTTAAAAAAATCCATATTCGTTGAGACAACCCGTCTTTTTGAACTGGGAGTAGATCGATTGTGCATATGCTGATTCAGAAGTTGAAAATTCTTATATAAATTATATATATATATATATATATATATATATATATATATATATATATATATACATATATATATATATATATATATATATATATATATATATATATATATATATATACATATATATATATATATATATATATATATATATAGTGTTTGTACGTATTGGCAACATCGTTTCAATACTTGACAGTTTGGTCATAAATAATATCAATATAATATCATAATATCCGATCAGATTTTGTAGGTTACATTAGAAATAATAAAATTCTTCTACGTTTGGCTTCAAAAAGAATTCACTCTTTCTAAACAGTTGGTAAGTGTCCCAATTCATAGTTGCATTGTATTTAATATCCTGAATTCAAAATACAACATAATATTTTCATCAACATACAATGGAAAGATGTCAATGTTATGTACTTTTTGCACAAAATAAAGAGGACTGTCATGTATGTGAGAGTATTTGTGTATGAGAGGGAGAAAGAGTGAGAAAGAAAAAGTGTGTGTATGTGCAGTTTTTGTCTGTCCGTCTCCAGGTCATATAAGCACCAAAACAACGGGAGCATAAGTTTTTTTTACATGCTTTTGATTTTTCAATGAGATCGAGATGTTATAACCATGTTAAGTTGTTACTAAATATTCAAACATGTAATTTCAAGAATTACTTTTACAAATAAATTATTGTGGACCACTTTAGATTCTCAAAGTGGGTGCTATCACTCACTTAGGGTCAATAGATGATTGAGAAGGCAAAAAAGGAAAAAAGGTAGTTTGGAGAGAAAGGATGGTAAGGAATAGGCAAGCAGCAAAAAATACATACCGATACTCCCTCCCATGAAGTTGTAAATCTGAATATGAATGCTTATATGTACAAAATAAATGCTTGAATTTAAATTGATTTCCAATCTATAATTTGTGACTGACTTTTGTGTTTGTTAAATTTTTGTGTGGGAACTAAATAAATATATAGCATAAAAAGTGGCAGTAGTCCACAGAGTTTTTTTAAAAAACTGCTGGAATATTCTCTTCTTTATCAACACGTTTAGGCCATTCAGGGTCAATCTGTAAGCCACAGAACCTTAAATAGGAAACTGCTCATTCAAGCACAATCGTATTTCTTTGGTACCATTCGAAATCCAGCTTCTTGGGCCTTTTGACTAAGTTTAAAATGAAATATCTGTTCTTATAAGTTGTTATCTTTTTTGTCCCTGATGTTTAATGACTTTGAAATCAGAGAAAAAACAGTGTAATTCAGTTTATTCCAAGGTTGAGATTTGTATACTAGGGGTTCGCTGAGGAGACTAGGTTAGGGAACATAGATTGGGTTGAATTAGGATGATAATGCTGTCAGAGGGATGCCAGCTGAATCATAATCGGAACCAGTATACTTAGTTTGAGTACCCATATCGGGGGACACATCAAGCATTATGCTGCAAGGGAGAGATACTATTCTTTAATCTCTTTGAGCTAAAAGGCTGAGACGCTGCATCTTGAACAAGACAGCAAGTTTTGCCCTCATTCCATAAATTCACATCCCAACATATGTTTGAAAAAAAATGCCTAGCAATGTTGGGTAGACCTTTGATATTTACGTGACGCTTACGCGGTCCTCCACAAAATTTACCAAGGCGAAAAAAGCAAATTAAAAAAAAGAAGATCGATTTTCTTGAAATTTGAATAGAGTTATAAATTCTGTCTGGTGCCTGAAGCAGTTGGTTATATTTCACCAACCAATAATCGAACTTATATCAATAACTATTTATCAATATATTTATGCGTATTATGCATATACACATCCATATACATATCATTTCATATCATATTTTCACTACCTTCTAACAACATTTTTCATTTACTCTTTCAATTTTTATTGAGCAATTAATTAAATGGTTGGAAAGTTCTTTTTTCAGCCTGGCTGTCATATATATATATATATACATATATATATATATATATATATATATATATATATATATATATATATATATATATATATATATATATATATATATATATAAGACAGAGAGAAAGAGACAGAGAGAGAGAGAATGAATTGACAGAATTGACAGAATTTGAACGAACGATTCCAAATTTAGTTTCAATATAGTTATTTTTGAATTTCAATTTTAGCCTCTTGTCCTTTGTCTGTCAACTTAAGAATTCTATACAGGGGTTGAATTAACTTGAAAAAAACATTATCTGATTTTTTGCACTCTCTCTCCCTCTCTCTTTCTCTCGGCACACGCACACACACACACACAAACATATACATATATATATACACACATATACATTACATTACTAAATTCTCATTAAGAGTGTGACTACTCAGAATGTGATAGAAATAGAAGCTGATATAAGTCATTCTATAGAATGAAGTTGTGATCTTAATTGATACCTGAAATAGCGACTATTTATTAGGAAAAAATGCCAGGACTTATAAAAAAGCAGACTTTAAATGCACTTGGCTAATGGCATGCAAACTTTTGACATATATATATATATGTGTATATATATATATATATATATATGTGTGTATACATATATATATATATATATATATATATATATATATATATATATATGTGTGTGTGTGTGTGTGTGTGTGTGTGTTTGTGTGTTTGTGTGTGAATGTGTTCGTGTCTGTGTTTGTGTGTGAGTAAGTGTGTGTGTAAGTGTGAGTAGACAGAGACATATTCAAGCAATTATGAAACCTGATCTTCCTAATCTAACTATTATTGTCCACACAACTTCCTAAATATCGACATTAGTATTCATAGAAATTTCTATCGGGAGGATTAAAAGGAACCTTTTCAATTAAATCTCATGCGCGTATTTGCTTCGCATGAAATGTATTATGTATAAGTAATCTCACCTGTGTGCAATTATACTGAACATTGAATCTTAATCACTTACACTGAACGTAAAAGACACGACGATGTCATGATAGTTATAATAGTGATAATAGTTATATTGATAGGAAGAGGAAAGATATGACGAGAACGAAGGAGGATGTAAGGAGAAGAGGGAAGGGAGAAGATAGAAATATGGAGATGAAGAGAGAATAGTGGGGAGGGAATGAATCAAGAGGAGGAGGAAGGAAAGCAAAAAAATAGAGAGCATGAGAAGATGGAGGAAAAGGAAGAAGGGAAATGGTTGAAAAAAAATGATAGAAGAGTAAGGAGGAGTCCAGGAAAGATAAGGGAGGGAGAGGAAGAGATATACGGAGAAGTAGGAATGAGGAAAAGGAAAGTAGGAAAAGATATATAATATATATATATATATATATATATATATATATATATATATATATATATATGATAGATAGATAGATGGATAGATAGATAGAGAGGGAGAGAGAGAGAGAGAGAGAGGGTATACTGAAATCTTTAGTCAAGACAGTATTTCAAAAAGCCATCAAATTGAACTTGGAATCGAGAAACGGTTTAACGTTGGGGATGCAGACAGAATCGCAAAGGCATGAGCACCCTAATGGTGAAGTCACTACGATGTCGAATGTAAGAACGCTCCAATACTTGAAGCAGACTGTCAACTGTGACTCAGTGAGAGGGTACTCGCTTTACTTCGTTGGTCCGTAGTCGAATCTACCGCTAAGTCTCCCCAAGGATTTTTATAAGCGATCACAATGGTTCTGCTGAGCACTCAGCGCATGAATAAGGATTGGGGAACCTTTTCCAGAACGTAAGAGCTTACGACAAAATTTCATTGCATAAATGTATAATTGACACATATAACATATTTGAAACGCAACAGTCTCGTTTTAAATCTGCCGACTCAACATGGCGCCCGTTTGCACGGAACGTAAACGACAGCTGCCGTACTGGAAGCTCACAAACAGTCTCCAGCATAAGGGACATAACTTAAAACTAAAAATGAACATACTCAATACTCCCACTGAAAACGTATTTACATATAAGGCTATTTGTGTGACCTGTATGTGAGATGTAAACATACATAGCCGGTAACATCCACTTGATGTATTGAAGAAACCAATGTTGCCAGTTTTAATAACAGTCTCAATTTGAGGTTACTGGCATCGACTTGATTATCATTGCAAATTCATGTATAAAGCAGAGGGTTGGAATAAGAAAGTGTGAATAAAAAGGACACAATAGCAAATTCAAAAGACTAGTCCTGTAGATTAAATTATTGAAACACGATTTAGCAGTTGATTCGCCAAATCTAATAACTAAAGAATTAAAAAAAAAAAAAAAAAGAAGGAAATACGTAGACGGAGAGCTATTTCACGCTTTCATAACAATAACAATATGGCCGTCACCAAAAAACTCATCTGTTTTGTTTTCACATTGATGTTAATTAGCAACACATTACGATATACTTTTTCGTGCATGCTCTAACTGGAACATTCCTGTGATCTTCTTAGTCGGCAGTGAAATGATTAGAGTAATGGAAAAGTACAAAAGTCGGGCAAACGAGGAAAATCTGATGTTACGCACCAGCGGACAATCTCAAGACTGACTTTCATGCATTTGTTTCAAATCTACAATTCAATGGATATTAACCAAGCGTAGCTTATTTTGGCAGCGAGCTACAATGGTCAAGAACCAGTGAGGATCGAACTCACTACATTAGCGAATTGGTCTGCAAAAGATTTGGCTAAATGTGTTAGAGTTGAATAGGGCTATTTTTCTCTAAGCTGGAACTTACTTTCCACATTCTTCATTGTCCACGGATTTGCTCCAAAAGCGCAAGGATTTATAGCCAGATATGTTTGTGTATTTTTCATCGTTCGTTGTTAAATATTTTATGTCTATCTCCCAGCAAGAATTTACTTCTTAGATTAGACAGAGCACCGACCCATCCAACACTAGATTCGTTTGTTTTTTTATGGCAAGTCAAATTTAGGTCGTGGGGTGGGGTACGGGGTTGTTTTGTTTTTTGAATATTAGTTTTTGGCTTTTTAAAAAAATTTTTGGTTAATTTCTGGGGGGGTGATAATTAGGGGTTCATTGAAATATACGGAATTGGTGCACATTCCGAGATTTTTTTAGCTATTTTTGACCAACAATTCGAGGCAAGGGACATTACAATCAGGTAATACAGAGTTGGATGAATGGGCAAGCCATTGGAGAATATCACAAACAATGAGGAAATGAAGAAATAATAAATAAATTCAGAAAATTCAACAATACTCATCTAAATTTGCAGCAATTTTAGTTGGTCTGGGGACTTCATTTTAGCAGAGAAGTGTGGCAAATCCTGGGGAAGGTCTATGTCCAACGACGGACGCTAAAAGATTGATGATGATGATGATGATGTTTGTGTATTGATCAAGTTTTAAAAATCACATGTTTAGGTTCAAAGATAGGGGTTATATGTATACATGGGTGGTAATTTCGTAAGTTTGGAATCAAACATAATTAGGAGAGCTAAGAGGCAGATATTTAATGTTTATTCAAAATAAATAATGAACGTATTCAATATATCGTAATGAGCAGCAGCTTTTCCCCGGTTGTCGTTGGACATTATTCTTCCCTAAGTTTCTCTATCATGGGTATCCTGGAGCCAATACTTTCTAAACTTGATCGTCATGCCATGTTTTATATTACCAGCCACAGTTTTGCATATAGCATCTCGGGATCAGTGATGTGATTCGTGATGTTTAGCGGTTGTTTGACATTTTCCGACCAGATCAGCTCATTGCCATTCGAGTTTTCTAATGATTTTTAGATGTCTGACTCCTGTTTCTTTCCTCTGATATACTGTGTTGTCTCGTGAATTCTCGATGTGACAGCATAATTCTCTCCTGTGCATGTTAGATGATTCTGAGCTTGAAGGACATTCTTTCTCTTAGATTCCATACGTCAGCTTCATAGGTGACTACCAGGTGGATGCAATAGTTGTACAACTCCCTCTACAGGACGGATAGTATTTTTTTCCTTTGGATAGTTGATGTTGCAGTATGAAAAGTTTGCAAACCATGAGTTATATCCGCTTGGTGTCCTCTTTTTAAGGAATTCATCGTTTCAAGTCGATTTAATGATCTATTTTCTTTCAGCTCTGCATTCTTGACCTTGATTGTTGCGTTTTGATTGATACATTTTTGTGGTACGAAATATTAGTTTCACTAAAGTTCATGTGGATACTATTTTCCCCATTTATTTTCCCGAACATTATTTAGAGATCATAGGGTTTCTCAGCCAAAAGGACAGTGTCATCAGTAACATAAAGATAACTTTGGTACTCACAGTCTATTCTGATTCATAGGGTTGGTTTCAGACCATCATCTCAAGGCAGCCTGTTAAGAGTTTCATTGAGCTGGCAGCACGTTATCTCATCCTTTTTTTCCAGTTGAAAGGGTTCTGAGTCTTTCTGTAACCTGATAAAGGAAGTACCGTATCGGTAGATCTGTTGGAATACCCTTAGATATACGCCATGTACGCCTCGTTCTATGATTACATCAATGGCTTTAAGGCTACCTACTAAGTTGAATGCCTTTTTGAAATCGACAAATGCTGCAGCAAGGGGCATTTTATACTCAGTTGCTTTATGTATACCAATTATTAATTGAAAGTCGAGCAATGCATTCAGTATATATGTATCTGTCCTTAAAAGTATTTAGCTACGCATACAAGTAAGATGGACGTGCACTGAGTATCATTTGAGGTCAACTTATACACTAAACATACAATAAATTGCTGATTTTGTAATGAAAAATAAAGGGTCGACCGATTCACGAAATCGACTTATACACAAATATACACTGTATTTTCTTTATTTACCCATATGAAACGGTTTAAGAGTAAGCAAGATTAGTTTTTCTGTTGTCTGGACTTTTTTTAAAATTTCATTTTGGGTGCAATGCACAGTGCTGTATTAACTGAGTAGCTAAAGTAGCAAAGGCTACGGGTCCTGCATTCTCAAGGGACCCACTCTAAATTCTTGCAAGTTATCAATTCTGATTCACTTATTCAGCTTTTGGTATCTTACTTTAGTATTAAATTGCATTCAAATTCTATGAAAGTCTGGGGACTCGAAGTTAGTGATTTTAGCAAATTATCACCTTTGATTTGGATTATTGAGGCAAATATTTACATGCAGGACCCGTTTGGCCAGGAGTTTTGCGCCTTTCACAGCTCCCCCAACGAAATAGCCTTATAGATTGTCGGAATTAGATAGAATGTAGAACCGGAATCTTTTGGATCGAGGCGCAAAATTTGTTTACTTTAGACTATAAAAAGGATCATTACGCTGGCTTCAGTTTTAGCTCTGAAAAAAAAAACTGATCAGAACCAATTTCAGGGCAGGGATTTCGAAGCAATCTTCATGTTGGCTGAATTATTTGAACGTGTAGTGATAATTGAGGAGATAATCCTCATTGATTCATTTCAGGTGTAAGAAATTAAATTCATACACATTAGTTGACACCGCCTTTTTGATATAAATTTTACCGTTATGTAATGAAGTGGTTAATTTAGTTAACTGTGTTTTGAGAAGAAAACCAGTTATTTCCTGTGTAAATTATGGCAAGCTGCGATCCAACCTCAACAAGGTGGAGCTGGAGTAGCAGATGCCTAGCACAGGAGTTAATGTTATTACAGAAATATTATATTTACAATTGAGTATATGGCCTTTTATTTACTCTCAGACGATAATAAATCAACGGGCAAACAAACATACAAGATCGACTCATACACGCGTATATACGATACTAGTCCGCCCTCTTCTCTCTTGTATTGATGTCAATCAAGAAACAGACAAGATTAGCTTTTCCCTTGACACTTTTGCTTTCCCGCCGTACGGTGTGCCAATTCTTCGTTATCGTTGTGTCTGTGAATGATGTCTATGCAGTTCATCAGGTGCGTAATGAGAATGCATGACGAGTAGCGTGCTGTGTGAACGAAGGAAAAGATCAATTGACGTTAATCGTGATTGCAAAACAAACTGAACAGTGAACAAGCAGTTTTGAATCGATTTCCTTGTTTATTTCCCTCCGTTGTCTCCTTCATTGTTGCGTTATTCATCGTTTTTCTCTTTTGTGTATAGATATTGTTTTGCTCATTAACGATGTTTTGTTATCCTCTATGCATCGGTGATTAATCTAGCGAATGAATATATGAATGCAGAAATGAATAAATACGTATATCATCATGATCATCATGAGTCCATTGTTCGAAAAGACCATTTCCAGCTCTTCCCATGACAACCGTGATTGCATTAACCTCTGCCATATATTATTGGTATAACTTTTTATATAATCACTCCATCTTGAATCTGGTCTTTTCCAATTACTTTTGCAGTACCCCTGGGCACAGATCGATGAATCTTATATCTTATTCTCAATCTGTTGTCCTTCCGTCTTCCTACATGCCAAGCCAATCTCCAATCTTGTCACTTAATTACTTGAATACTATATTTCACTTTGGTCCACACACACACACACACACACACACAAACACACACACACACACACACACACACATATATATATATATATATATATATATATATATATATATATATATATATATATATATATATATACATATATATATATATATGTATATATGTATATCTTAGAATTTGTTATATTATTTAAAACTCTTGGAAATGTAGTTCTGTCATACTCGGAGAATGAGTCACTCGACCAACACAGCGTTAATAGAATGAACAATTAAAGACAATGGAACTGCTGCACAAATCGACCCTGCAATTTATGAGAATATTGCATTGCTCTTAAACACTTAGCTTAACATACTCACACAAACACACACACACACACACACACACACACACACACACACTCACACATTTATATGTATATAATTCATTCTGAAAAATCATTCTCGGTGCGATGATCAATCCATTCAATATTGCATATTTCTACTGTCAAACACACACGTGTGCGCGTATGCATACACACACACGTATATATATATATATATATATATATATATATATATATATATATATATAGTGAGAGAAAGGGATGGAGATAGAGGGGAAGATAAACTGGAAGGTAACAAGAATCTAGCATGTTTTCATGGATACAGAGCCCTGTTATTCATTTGGAAATGTCAATCAATCCTCCTCCCTTTGAACCTAACACCATTCGCATAAAACAATTGATCCATGCAATATGCGTGAGAGAGAATCATGTTGAACTCAACATGGAGATATCACAAGGCAGCTAGATATATTAAGGCAAAAACAGGATTCAGAAATATGATAGTAACCTTAAGAAAAAAAGACTCGTGTGACCCTGGGCTGGGTATGGTTCGAAAATGACAGACAACCACTGGACATAATGTCCAATCACAATGTGGATCCCTAGGAATCAGATATGAAACCAGGACCGACAAATTATAAGATGCGTGACTTATTTGATAAGTTCAGATGTGACACCCACGATAGGATGATGATAATGATGATGATACATCCCCATTTGAAAGGACCTTTAATGTTATAATATTTCATTACGATTTCGAGTGTCCAATTTCATATAAACTTGGATTGAAATCAATTAAACGAGAAGATCCATTTCTACGTCTTGGACAACGTAGTACGAACCATATGGACTTAATCTCACAGGGAAGTTAACAACTGAAAAATTGAAGAGGCTGGAAATATTTACCAAAATATTCGATTGTAATAAGATTTTCGATATTTATTTGATAAAGAGTGGATTTAAAAAAAAAAAAGATATCATTCTAAATATGAGAGAACAAAATTATTCCTTTATATGGTTTCCACCATTTTGAAGGATTATCTCATCTTTGAATCGCTGTTTCCTTTGTCCTTTACTCATTTAACAGATGCATCCTTTGAGATATCAGTTGTCTACCCTTTTGCTCAAAAAAGTGCTCTCAAATAGCTCTAAATGTGTTTGTCTTTAGGAATGAACAAAATAGAAGATTTAGTACAATATTCACCTTCTTGGTCATTCTCCTACTTTTATTCGATTAATGATGAATTAGGCTTTGATCTGGTGAGAATATTTCTCCTCGTCATTATTACCGATTAAACTCTGTTCAAACAGTTCCTTGAAAAAAAGGAAACATCAATATCTTGAAGGATCTATCCATTGAATGTGTAAAATTCAATGAATATACTGAAGTATTAATAAATCGAATCATCAAAATGATAATAAATAAGGTTGGCATTTTCTTTTCTGATATATGTAACGAGATAATATTTTTTTAAAATTCGTCCTATAATAGATAAGTATTACACTTTTATTGAAATTTAATGATATACTGTTTTTTGCCTGATTCGTAAATTTTTCAGTTGTCGATTTTCAGGTGAAAAATTCGGTTCATATTTTTTCTCATACCTATAGGACAACTATATACAGATGATGACCTGAGCGAGAAAGAAATCTTACGCAATAAATCAATAGCACTGCCAATTTTCTACGAGAGGAAGTCAACATCGACTAATAAGAACATCAATTTCGAGACTAAAAAATAGATGTAGAATGCTGTGCATTGAGTAACTTATACTATTGAGCAGAGATATTGACAGTAACAACTACACTTGAAAAACGTATACAGGCTTTTGAGATTTTGAAAAATGCTGAAACTGTCGAGAATCGATGCAACAACAAATGTGAAAGTGCTTCAAAGAATGAATGGAAAAAATAAACAATCAACTTCTCCAATGAAACAGAAATGTTTTGAACATTAAAAAAAAACTGAATAACATCTACGGATCTCTCTATATATATTAACAGGGAACATAGTACAGATTGCCCAAAGTATAACCGGCATAATACCTCGAAGAAGAGTGTGCAGCATGAATATGCACTGAAAACAGGTATGGACGGGGGTAAGGTGAGGACTACTGTGTCATGCAAAGTCGAAAGGCATGAAAACCGAAGAACCAAGAGAATGTGCATGGCTTTATACTGCGATGGTGGGATATTCAAGTGTCATCAAATAACTGTAACGGGTTTCAAACATGTGCACTTACTCACTCTACCATTTATATTGGTATAACTGTAGTACTAAATGGGTAAGAGCTATCTATAATCTACAGCAAGGAACAAAAGATTCTAAATTATTATATAACATAGTAACTGTCAAAAATGGTGGGTTTATCAACACTGGGACAACTTATACAATAATCCATTTTACTAACAATATATCTATTCCAAATAATATGAGGGTCAAATTTTCATTTTATTCAATTTGAAGCAAAAAAAAAATATATATATATATATAGCTAAAATTTTTACAGGGAGTAATTTAGTGAATTTGGGTCAAGCTATCGAGAGAAATAGATTTTTTATTGCTTGAAGATACTGGCTGAACATTTTGTGTAATGGCAGTCGGGGTTGCGTAGTAAAGTCTTAGGTCAGAAATAAAGAGGCGGGCAAGTGGGTTATTTGATGGGGAAGGTAGGAATGTTGTTCATCTCTCTTTATTCACTCTCTTCCTTTCTTTCTTTAGTTTTTAGAAAATTTATCATAGGTGTGTGAGATCATTCTACCTTATCCCCATAAATGAAGTGATAAGTCAGTCAACCAGCAAAACAACACATTTTATTTGGACTTTTATGCAATAGTATTCCGTTTATTGCATCTTGGAACTACGTGTTATGGTGACATTGACCTTGCTCATTTTATCATTTTTTATATCATGTAGAAACTGAGCTGGTGTTGAAGATGGAGCGTTATTAGACTGACTATGCGTTGCTACAATCATGTTGAATGTGTGAAGCTGTTGGTGGTTTTTTTTTCAATAATGAGACCACCGATCAGCGGTGAAGTATTTATCTCCGGTTCTGTAGGTCTTGGGTTCGGTCCATGGTCAAGTCATCCCAGATACTTTGAAGAGGGTACTTGATACCAGTCTGCAGAGCACTCAGCTGGGAGAGTAGAGAAATCAGGTCGGGCTATGACAAGCTATGCCGCCAAAGATATACATGTGGAATAGATAGGTAATTCTGCGTCATAGTACAAGGAACGCAAAGCCCTTTACTGAGTGATACAATTCTGGACTATAGATATTAGTGGCAGATATTGAGAGACCAAAAATGATTATGTTGGATATAACCGATCTATACGGTAATCACACACTCACAAACACACGCACATACACACACACACACACACATATATATATATTTTCTAAATAACTTCACAGCCTTAAACATTAAATAATTATTTTGCGTTGTGTGGATTGCTATGACCATGTGACCAGTGCAATCATGCAGTTCATAGTCTATCTGACAATATTAGAGTGAAATGACATTTCAGAAAATACTATCAAAATTTAGATTTTTTTTCATTTCTGTTTTGTCGTTTAGCCAGTTCAAACTATATAAAAGGTGATGAAAAAAGAACTCAACTGGAAATATCATTTACTGAAGGTTTTACACATATGTACTAATCAATTTGTATAGCTATCAATCTATCTTGATTGTACATAAAAATGGCTATGTATCAATTTACTAACGCATTTATAAATTCATGATTTATGCCTTAGATTTTTTTCTTATCCCTCAATCTGGTCTTTTCTTACAGCGTTTACTGTTTTGGTACATGGGCACCAATCATTTAGCTTTCTTTTCTCTGTTACTGTTAAGTTATCTTGCTAAGCACCCACCTCGTTTCTATTTTTGCCAGTTAATTATCTAGATATCTTCCAGCCAAGCTGATCAATTTATATCATGGTAAACATGAATTCTCCCTTAGACGCATAATACGTTATTTTTTTTCTCAATATCTGTACATTTTTCAATTTTCACACTACTATAGATATCTTTGTGTGTGTGTGTGTGTGTGAGGTGAGACAGCTCGACTAATCAATAAGCTGATGAAGTGAATGAGCGTTTGATTGACAGTCTATGATACCCAGTAGCCAATATGCAAGCAAATCAAGGATGCAATAGGATTGTTTTTTTTCTGCTGCCTTCGTCTAAAGTAGACTTCTCAAATTTGACATGGTTTCCTTTTTGCAGCACACCTTTTGTTCAGGTCGGTTTAGGTCGGCGTTTAAGAGGTGACGCATTGCGATTCGCAGCCAGCAGTGTTATTGATCTGTCTACCTTTTACTTCTGCCTTAGACGAACCATTTGCTTCGGCTTTGTATCGTTTTGGCGTCTTTCGTCTTCCTTCTCGTTTAGAAAACATTTTCCCCTATCTTCTACTACCCATCTTCCCGCTGCATTCACTGGCTTAGCACACATACATACACTTACATATATACACACACAAACATACACACGCATGCACATATAAATATATGTATATATTTATATATATATATATATATATATATATATATATATGTATATATATATAAGTGTGTGTATAAGTATATAAGCATATATGATATATATGAGTATATATATATATATATATATATATATATATATATATAAATATATATATATATATATACATATATATATAATCGTATAAATGAGCATATAAGCAAGTATGAATATATAAGAGTATATATATATAGATATAGATATAGATATATATGTAAATATGGAGAGATATATACATATTTAGACGAAAGGACAGAGGTGTTTATATATATATAAATATATATATATATATATATATATATATATATATATATATATATATATATATATGTGTGTGTGTGTGTGTGTGTGTGTGTGTGTATGTGTGTGTGTGCGTGTGCATCAAGACGACGGTTCCAAAAATTGGTATCAGCCATTCAAAAGAAAAAATGCTTAATTCATTTGAAAATAAAGTTCTGGATTTGAAAGTTATTTTTTCATAACTAAATTTTTATGCATTTGAAGTTTGGTGATAAGACCGAAAGTTTAAATCAATTACTTTCTGACTTAATCAAATATTTATTTTTCAAGAAGTGGTCATCACATTTTTGAATCACACATTTCATATATATATATATATATATATATATATATATATATATATATATATATATATATATATATATATGTAAAAAGAGAGAGAGAGAAAGATAGAGTGATAAGAGGTTAGAAAACACACACATACACACACACACACGCACACACACACACACACATATATATATATATATATATATATATATATATATATATAACAGAACACTTTTATCAGTGATCGGCTTATATAAACTCATGTTTAAAAGAAATTGGGGTCACAGCATTTTGCTAGTATAATGCAACACAATGTGCATCCATTTGGGCCTGGCTTCAGTTATAGTATTCATATATATATATATATATATATATATATATATATATATATATATATATATATATATATATATATATATATATATATATATATATATATATATATATACATATATATATATATATATATATAAGCGTGTGTTTGTACGTAATAGAGAGGGAAAAACATTAACAAATGCAGTTATGTGGATCTGTGCATCAATTTAAATACTACGTTATAAATACAAACAAAAGCTAGCATTCATACAAGCTCAAGCACTCACTCTCATGCACAAACAAATATAATCGCTCACACACACACATGCATGCATACATGCATATATATATATATATATATATATATATATATATATATATAGCGTTTTTGTGTACATGTCTATGTTCTTCCCTCTTTGTATTCTTCAGAAATGCTATTTAAATCACAGTCCCCTGCTGATATGCCTACATTTGCATGAATTTGCATCGATTCCAGTCCTCTGATTTGCATGAACTTGACATTAACCCAAGCGCCAATGTATCGAAAATGTTTTCAGTGTAATACACCAATAGTTCGATCACATGTCCCCAAAAGATTTTAATGTGTTGCAAAGCTGCTCTTTCCCTTCTCCCATATACAATAAACAAACACTTTAATATTTTAGCTGTCCTTTTTTTCATAGAATCACCTTTCTAGCACACTTTACCATCTTTACACAGCTTGTAAACGATAGAGTCAACCAATTATATTGACGTATATTTAGATGAAAAGTTTCTATACTCAACTATATCTATGCACTCCTTGTCTTTCTGATCTCCGTAGCCATGCACAGCTCATACCCTTTCTAAGAAGACCTGCGAACCAATACAAAACTTCTCGGTCCCTGTTCACAAGATATATCAAACTATCTTTCTAGTTTACTTTTCAATTTCACAATGAACACAGTGTGTCAATTTGAAAGTTTCGATACCCAACTGTTCCTGAGAAACCTTCAAGCCCTTTCCTCTTGCCATGTAGATCCCCATGGTCTTCCAAATCCCGGTATCATTTACCAACTGCGCCTACCTCATCAGAGGCCCCAACTACCAAGAGAAAATCCATCCGTTGACTTATACACAAAACGCTTCATCAATCTCCCTATCTAGGTTTTAACCCAACTATTTTCATAAAATCCAATTTTCTTCAAACTATTCTTCTAATATATTTTCATGCATAACTCCTCGACTACTTGAAAACTGTAAACCAATAGACCCAACTTGTTTTTCTTACAGTTTTCAAGTTGATATGGTTGGCTGGCCCAGATGGAGCTGGATGGCAGAAATTCCGAACATTTAGTCTTTATTATGTTAGAAAGAATTTTTTTTTCTATCAAAATCCCCCTACAAAAGCTTTTTTGAAGGGAAGTTTGATTTCCTTGTCAGTTTATGCTAATTTATTCATTAGTTCGCGCTCCATTGTTTTATGAAAACACATTTTATGGTAATCAAAAAAGAAATAAAAACGAGAAAAAACTAACTCATTCAATGATTACTACTTATTCCAATTCCTGGTTAATCACCACCAAAGTGGCATGCTACCAAAAGAGGTTGGTAACAAGATGATTTATATTGAGTGACAAACCGGACATATTACTGGTTTGTTGTCTCTATACGACCTGCATTTCTAACAGAGAGTATTTAAACTTGTTCTTGTTAAATAATGAACAAAGTCCTTCTTTGCAACATAAACTTGCTTCGCTGAGTAAATGTGTGAATATCCATTGCAGAACCAACTAGTTGCTTTTGCATCATAATTCATTCATGAAGCTTCGTCAATACAAAACCTTATCAAATGAGGCTTCAGGCTTCATTCTTTTGTGAATGTTCATTTACGAAATTTTCTATACTGAACTGGAAACATATCAGGTGTATTCTATCACTAAGACACAAGCTTGTGATCAATGTCTTTTGGCAGCTTACTTTGTTAGTGGTCAATTGAAAACATTTGAAAAAGGACTGATCAATAAATAACTTGATGATATCACCTTTAGTTGGACAGTGATCATTGCAAAGTTCGGAATCTTGAGAGACAAAAAAAAAAAATTATGATACCAAACACAGACTAAGAGACCAATTTCGCATAAATTCAAGATGTAAACTGATCCCTGCACTAAAACAAACTATTCGGGAGGGGTATCATAAAAAGAAATGATTAATTGCTAAAATGGAATAATAAGTAAATGATCATATTTCAAACCATGTAGCTCAGTTGGTGCAATCAGCGCAGGCAATATATAGATAGCCACCCTGCCAGACGGACTAAAAAACTGAGAAATCCTTTGTTGATAGTTTTAGCAAATGTTTTTGTTTACACATATTTAATAGTATGCATCCGATTGGAGCCATTACCACACACACAAACACACAGATATATATATATATATATATATATATATATATATATATATATATATATATATATATATATATATATATATATATATATATATATATATATATATATATATGAGTGTGTGTGTGTAAAAAAATGGGGCAGAGTATCCACATCTCCAATCTAATATTTGAAGATGAGGATACCCTCTCTTTTTTTATGGATATGATTTATGATCGTACATACGCTCACATGATTACTTAAATACATACAAACACATGCACACGCACACACACACACACACACACACACACACACACACACACACACACACACACACACATATATATGTATATATTGGTATGGATTGAGAAAGTAGATCACTACATCCACCTTGAACAACGTATCGCCACAAGATCCTTGAAAGAAAAAGAAATCAAGCAAAGACCACACTAGGATGGCAAGCCTTTGGCTGGGCAAGCTCAACCTTCAAAAACAAGAAGATCCCAGAAGAAAGGTGTATAAACAATGCATCCTCCCAGTAGTCTCTCCTGGAGCTGAAATATGAAACCTAACCAAGAGATGCATCTGCAAATTTAGAACCACGCAACGTGCACATGAAAGAATTATGCTGAGCCTCACATGGAGAGACCACAAGACAGCACAGTACATCTGGGAAAAGACAAGAGTCAGAGACAACACAGAATCCATTACAACACTAAAACAGCAGTGACCTAGCCATATTGCAAGAATGGCAGACGAACGATGGACATCGCCACTCACGACATGGATCCCCCGAAATCACATGCGCAATCGAGGCCAGCAGAATATTAGATGGAGGGACGAGCTACAAAAATTCAGAAAGTGCTGGCTCTGCGTTGCCCATGATAAAGAAGTGTGGCAAATCCTATGGAAGGTCTATGTCCAACGATGGACGTCGAAAGACTGATGATGATGATGATGATGATGATGATCCTCATTTATGCTTACAAACCAGTCAAAATTCCTCCGTTGACTGGATCTGACCACCAAGCAGTAGATTGCCAAACCCTACCTTGATATATGATAATATGCCCTTCAGTGTTGAGTAAACTATATGAAGTCTAGCACCAACATTTCTGAAATTGTCAGTGAGAGAACTCAGTTTTCACGAGATGAATTTGGTGACTGTAATACTATGCAAGGCACCAAAGTTAAAAGCAAAAGATATGCAAACTAAGGGCCAATCTATCATAGACCCAATATCCCTTCCATCTATAAAGAAGTATCTGAGAAAAAAAAACTGTTGAAAAGGTAGATTTTCAGCCCCCTAGCACCAGTGGTGCGGTCAGTACGAGTAATACATACATGGGCAATAGACAGACAACCGGCTGAACCAAGTTAAAAATAAGAAAAATCTATATGGACAGTTTTTATGACTGTTTCTGTTGACTTCCAAAGAGTCTGTGACAACTGAATAGTTTTTCTGTACACTAAACCCATTTTTTTCCATTGTCTTAAGAATATCATAAAGAATGTCATTGGAGGAGGCCATCAAATTGATCGGCAGAAAAATTGCGTGAACGAATATAACAAAAAGTAATCGGTTTTGATATTTGAAGACAACTCATATTCTATGAAAAAACAGTTTTTTTGCTAAAAATAAATGATTTCAATAAATTGGAATCTCATTGGTATGGGGGGATAAACCTGGAAAGAATACACGGGCCAGAGTGGGAAGAACAATTTATCATCAAATAAAATCTATGTATGATTTATGAAACATTTTACTGAAATGAATACTACATCAAAAATAATGCATTGATAATCTATGATTGGGCTATGCGTTCAGCCTAAGAAGCACAGTTAATGTGATTCTTATTGATATTGTGAGTTTATTAATATTAACATTATGTGTGTTTATTAATATTAACATACATCAATAAATAGGATCAGTATAAAAATCCACACGAAAACAATGGTAGTTTTAGCCATTTCACTCTCTGAATGTAAATTCTAGGATATTGCTATATCAAATGTTTCCTCACAATGATATTCACAGCAGCAACAGCTGTAGTAGTGGTGAAGTCAACAGATTGGTTTTTGTGATCATAGATGATTAACTGTAAACTTCGATCGAATGAATAATCCACCGGAGAAAGTCCATCACGTACTCCACACTTGCTGCTTAAAAAAGCAATTAATTCTAGTAATTCTCAACCACAACCACTAATTGAGCAGCTGTAGCGTTAAAATTGAAATTGTGTTAAAGGAATTCCATCATAGAATAAATATGGTCGGAATAAATTCCATTACGGACATCACAGGCATGTTCCTATGGTGTAAGGTAGAACATAAAAACATGTAAATTCTGGAGAATGTAGCTGTTATTTTTAAAATCGCCAGAATGAGGCTGTCAGAAAGAACTTTTTTTTCGAAAATCAAAAATATCATATCTAGAAGGATCATAGTTGTCAATCAATATATAAAGGCTAAATAAACAAATAAAACATCTATGAGTCAAATGTTTCTGAAAGAGTGCAAAGGGTTTCTTGAGAGTATTTGCTTGTTTGTTTTCCTCGAAAATCTCTTGTCAGCCTTTATTAGTTGGCAACCAATGGGAGAAAACTTCCTTGCACATGCAAAAATATATACTCTTCCGTTAGGTTATTCAGCCAAAGGTAAGTCGCAATTGAGTTAGCTTATAGTTCGTGTTATCAATGCGCTTTTTAAGGACCGAGCCTGCTAATTCCCCATCCCGGTGAGGAGGGTAATGGACCAAACAGAGTACTTTGACGGACATTAAATGCCTCTACTTTTCTCATATTGAATTGCTGGATACATTCTGGTCACAATCCATACACTTTTGTGTGAAATAAGTTTTTCTTAATCAAATCATTAGTTGAACAATCTACCTATATATGTTATCACGCATATACTGGCACTGGCATCCCTGCAGCATAGCCTTGTTATTGCCGTTTGATATTTTAGGTGTAAATTATGATGTCTCTGGCCCTTGTTCTACGACATCTGAAGAAGAGACATGATCGTTGTGAATGCAACGAGTAATGAAAGAAGAATTGTCTATCAGCGCATGTGCGGTAAGGTGCCTTCGAATTGATTGTTTGGTTTAATCAAAGCAACGCCACTATCTTTTGAAATAATCAAAATTGCTGGATACTCTCCGGGCACACCTCGAATACACATTACGTGCAAAAGACGATTACCTAATTGTAAACTCTGCGGGAGAGTAATTAATAGACGGCGACGAAGGGCCGGAAATTAAGCTTTTGATGATATTTTCGAATGTCATTTCTAGTATGTTTATCAGCATTCTACTCCCCTCACTGGAAAAAGGATACTACTTTTCAATGGTTAATGCTCTGAGAGCAATTGTTCATTGCATAATAATTATAGAATATATATATATATATATATATATATATATATATATATATATATATATATATATATATATGTGTGTGTGTGTGTCTGTATTTGGAGTAGAATGATATTTCTGACGATAAGTAAATTTTATGCATTGAAAAATTGGGAAACACTGGTTATTTTCAAATATCTATTTCTTATGATGAGTTTCGTTCACGAGCAACGCAATCAGATCAGTTCTCAAACCAATCTGTTGACGTTCCTAAATGCTAGTCAACGAAACGCGTTATCAGGAATGAATTTATGAACATAATTATAATTCCAATTTGTCAAATCATATAACTATATGGACGTCAAAACCCTATACTCTAATATTAAACACGATGAAAGCATTCTAGCCCCCGAAGAAGCCCTTCATGATAGAACAACTAAACAACCAAGAGCAGAAACAATGACCACCCCTATGCAGCACGTTTAAACGTTCAATAGCTATAACTTTAATAATATACACTTCCTTCAGATGAAAGACTGTATAATGGGCACAGTAGCAGCTCCCTCTTATGCTAACATTTGCATGGGCAAATTCGAAAAAAAACTCGCACATATACTCGGGAATGGACGAAGATTGCATCTTAAAAAAAGGTACCACTTTCAGAAGCATTTTGAATTTGAAGAATTCGCTCTATATATAGAGAACTCAGCAGACACAACCATAACCTACAACAGCATTCATTGAACAAGGATAATCCCTAGGGATAAAAAAGGAAATAGAAATGGCAACAGCAATATCCAAAAAGAAAATTTTAGACTCACAAACAAAAATAAACTTGATCACACACCACTAATAACCACTTTCAACGACACTGTCCCACCCTTAAAACATATCAACAAGAGATGGAATATCCTCACACTCAAAACGGATCTCAAAGAGATATTTGTAGAAACATGTGCCATCGCCTACTGCAGACCCTAAAACATCAAAAATATGATTAGCAGCAACACAATAATAAACATTAAATTCTCACATAACGACATCCCTAAAACCACTTGAATCTTCCAACAGTGTGATAAAAGAAATAGTCTATGGTGCCTTTAGTATACCAACACCATTACTAGCTTTACCACTAATGGGACTTTTTACAAATACCATCGAACTAACAGTCGTAGCGCAAATATTATAACCACCTGAAATGCAATATATGCAAATAACAATACATAGGTATCCCTGAGTGGCAATTCAAGATTAGACTCAATGATTATTGACTCAGAATTAAATCTCAGAACTATGCCAGTCCATTCCCCGTAAAACTACATCTCTGCACCATGGATAATTTTGCCAGAGATGTCAGATCCACAATTTTTGAAAAAAATCGGAAAAGATACATTCACTAACATAACTAAAATTCTTGAAAGACATGAAGATACGCGGATCAACAAACTAGAAACTCTCTCTCCTCTAATGGATTAAACACTAAACTAAACAACCCTAATCACACAGGTCTCTAATATCATAATCTTCCTACTAATAACGACCTCACATCCACACTGTACCTTCTTATATATACAAGGCCTGATATAAATGGACATGTATTTTGAAAATATATGCGTATAGACATGAAACACTATCAAACTCTGCAGATATCAGACACACAAAGCTAAATCCACCCCTACACTTTAAGATACATGCATAGATAGAAGCCTTTTCGGAGAGTGGATACTCTATATAACAATACTGCGTTTTTGTAGCTTGATACAATCTGATTCACCATTACATTGTTCGAAATACCGTATACTGAAGTCTTTGGTATAATGCCAGAGGTGTACATATTGTGCTCTCTGAGTACCATCAGACATTAATTCGTCTTAACTATTCAAAAAAATTACAAATTTGAAATGTGAAGTCATATGGTATCGGGAAACAAATAATCTGCTTCTATTCCAAAATAAATCCAGTTTATTTTTCATTATACTTTGATGAGTTCTGCAGCTAAAAGGTTTCAAGAATTTGTCCACCCAAAATAAGTTTTACCTTCAAACCTTGTTTACAAAGTATCCTTCAACGTAGATCCATTGGTTTGTAAACTGTGCTTTCAAAATATTCTCTCAAAATTCCGTTCACGTTTTCTGTTTGAATTCCCTTAATTATTTGATGAGGTATCCTTTTTGTTAAAATCATTTACATTGACTTTGATATAATTGTTTTTGTTGGTTGGAAAAAATGCTGGATAAATGTTGCTGGTGAGTTTGAGATATGACCTTAGTCCACATTCAACTTTTTAGTGAGCAATTAAACATATTTTTTTTTTATTCGTTGAGCAACAACATCTATTTGTCCTTTTTTGAAGATGATATTTCATAAGACAGACAACAGAATGAAAAAATTGGAAATTAAAACCTCTGGTGACAAGCCTGGTCATGATCCTCCCATCCATTCCACCTGAAGATTATTACTGCTACTTACATATATATATATATATATATATATATATATATATATATATATATATATATATATATATATATATATAATATAAACACAATTAGTACGATTGCAACTATTTCTCAAAATGATATAAGCCGTGTGATATTCGTTGCGTACATTTTTATAGATATGTAAGACTTGGGGAGACCAAAAGGAATTTCCAATTTCAAACTACGTAATTTTCTGAGGATTGATCTTGTTATTTTTGTTAAGGTAGGAAAAATAGTCAACTTGTTGGATGTATGTATTCATGTATGTACGTATGTATATGTAACGTATGCAGCACTGAAAAGTCATGAAGAATTAAACACTCGATCCTTATTATTTTCTGATTAGTTTAATCCCCCAGAAAAAAAGTTTTGAGGAAAAAGGTCAATTTGATTTACAATGTAAAATCTTAACACTCCGACTAACCTGGCTGCAAGCAATGAGGAATGAATGAATGCAGGTATTTACGGATGTTTTCTCAGTCTGGCTTCGTCTGGCAAGACGACAAAAACTTAATACCAGCCTAACTGACAACAATAACAACAGAGTTAGTCTCAAATCTCCCCAACTGCAGTCATTCTTTATGCAAGTCTTTTTTAAATAATTGTATGGCTTAGTTTAGTCTGGTAAAGGATTACACCAAGGGGGTACCCAGTATAATTCAAATTGAGAACATTAAAGATATCCTGCGTTACGTAAAGCTGTGACGAGATATGTTTTGTAATTGTATACAGCAGTTATGCATAATTTGTTTTCTTTGATTAATTGTGCTTTTTATATAATATTTGTTGTATACAACTTATTTCATATGCCTGGGATCAGACTTGTTTTGGACTTACTTATCTTTCAGATGTTAGAATATTTGCCATTACAAGTTGGAATATCACTCTTACATATCATCTGATCATCTTCTCTAATATATTGACTTCCTATGCTCCTGTTAAGCATAACAAGTTTATCTGAAGTTTTCTTAGACAATTTCAACAAGGTCTTAGTACAAATGAGAAGATAAAAAAACAGTACACGTTCGATGCATGAAGGGCCGGCTATGACACTTTGTAGTGTTGCTTTGGACTTGTTTTGTCTTTTACAGTTTGTGATACTAATGATATTTTACGTTTCCAAAGAGGTGGGTTAAGATAATCATACATTTACCGTAGTCAGAATGAGTTAAATACCTTTAAAATTGGTCTTGTGTCTCATCTTTGAATTCTACAGTGAAGTGAGATTCGATTTCAAGAGATTTGAGATTTTGGAACATTTTGGTTTTTGCTTTTAGAATTTCGGATGAAAGTTATTCAATCTTTAATAGTGATCCCTTGCAGTAAAAAATGATGATAGGTTCATCAATTACAATGACAAAATAAATCACTTTTAAGAGATATATTTCGTGTTTAAATTTCACTTTGTATGGTTTCGTGGTGTATGGGATCAATGTACGGTGGTGATTGGCTGGGGAAGGGAGAAATGAAGAATGAGTTGAGTTTGGGAAAGTTCATGGCTGTGAAAATGCTATACTTACTGTTCTTTGTGGCGGATGACACATCAAGTAACAAAATTAATTGAATTATTGTAGTAATGAATGTCGTTTACTTTGCTTACGATATAACTGAAGCTGGTTCGTACATAGTAATTTGAATGATTGACGCAATGTATTTTAACCGGAATGTTTTGTGTTCGTCTTTGGTAAAAAAAGCAAAGAACGAAATTGATTCACGATCAAGAATGGTAGCTGTAGTATCAGTTTCAGTTAAATTAATAGGTGCATGCACTTAATCAAATACATACAGCTTGCTGGCTATGTATGTGTGGCAACAACAATCTGAATAAATGGAACTGGTGGCTGAAAATCAGATACTTTTTATTATCTAGAAAAATAAAAGCTTTTTTTTTTTTTTTTTAAAGAAAAGGGCTTTGGAAATCCCATCAAACAGTCTTTAGTAGGGGTTTTATATCAAAATTTAGATTTATACTTAACGTGTCGCTCATTTGTGTACGACAGTATTGACACCTTTTGTGGATATCAGACTTTCCTTCTAGTGATCAAGGCTCAACAAAATGCGAGATAAGTAATCTATTCATTGATCTATTCTATTGATCACCCTTTTCCTTATTTTAACTGATCATTCCTAACTAGACGTGCTATAATAAAACGTTTGTTACCTAACAGCTTTCATTGAGTGACTAACCAAAGCTATTATGATGATAATGTGTACACATTATATTCGTGTTTTGCACGTATATTTCAAATACAAGCAGAGCATTAATATGATTTCTTTACGTTTAACAAAGGCCAATACAGATAGAAGTACAAAAGAATTAGTCACATTCTCAAACATAGAAAGGATGATTGATGTCATTTATCAGACTAGGCCAACATTAACGCGAGACTGCATTTCGTAGCGATTTCTCTTTTCATTAAATCTCATAAAAAGATTTTCCCTGAAACTCATAACAACAAAAAGGCCATCAATAACAACAGCAGTAAGCAGTCTTTCAACAACAATAATGATTCCAGGAAATATCAAATGTCACGAATCGGGGATAATGAGACGAGACATTTGATAAAATCATAAAAGAACACAGAGAAGTATTTAAAAAATTGTTTGGTAGAGACATTTCTCTATTTTGAATGAAGAAAACGACTTGAGCTCGACTCTATGATAATTAGAAAGCACTCAGAGACTGCATACCAATGCCAAACGCTACAATAACTAAGGAGGAAAAGTTGTTGAGCGAGCCACCCTCTAGCATAGAGGCTTGCGAGTTCGATTATCACTAAGAACTGATTCTTTATCATGACACGCGCTGTTAATTTATTTTACTCACTGCTGGAGGGGGTCCAGACAACTTCAGATACAAAAAGGCAACAATCAAGATGAATGTAAATAGTAACCAAATATCAATGATACGGCTTACATTACTTCACCTGATAAAGTGATGATATTTGATTACCAATACTAAACTATTAGTTATTAACAAGGATGGCGGAGTAGACGCCGAGATAGGGGATAAGTTTAAGGGTTTTATCTTGATTTGTGCATATCATTGAGTTGTAGTAGTCTAATGATGAGAGTGGTTGCGCACCATTCTCTCATAGCCAGGGTCCTGAGTCAGATTCTCACGTTAAATTTGTTTTTTTATTCAGATCAGTGCTGAAAAATTAGTTCACTCACCGGTGAAGGAAATCCAAACCAAGTTTAGTCGCGATAAAAAGCAACACCAATGAAGATTGAGATAAAAAGTAGCTAAAATGTGTAATAATGAGCACCAGTCTATTAAAAGATTAATATCATCAAAGTAGTCAGGATTATTGTACATTTTTATTAAACTTATAAATAATATCATTAAGTATAATTATCAATCATTATATTATTCCAGATAAGTAACTTCTGGTTCGTAAAATTAATTTCCTTTATGTGCAGTTGACAAATATGTGTGTTAAGGCAATGGTACTTTGTTTGACAATAAGTTGTTCATCCTTATTTTTCCTCTCAAAGTTAACATACTTGTCTAGAATGTTTTGCTAAAAGGCAACCATTATCTTATTCTGAAAGTTGCATACACGATATCATTGATCTTCCATTGAGACAAGGTTCCATCACTTATTTTTGTGCATCGGGTGATTGCAGTGTTCCATTTCAATGACACGCATTTCATTGGTGAATTAAAGGGCATTGTTAGGTCTTGTTTTCTGATATCATTCTTTGAGCACAAAGCTAAAGATGTTTATAGTATATAATTATTCAGTAATTTTAGGTTGATGTTTGATATCTTGACAAAATAACAAGAGTATTGATAGTCAACTTGGAGACACTCAACTCAGGACATATCATTGCGCCTCTTCTATTTTCAAAAACAATCTGTTAAATCCTCTTCCAGGATTGTCATAACTACCTACTTTCATTTTCCTTAATCTTGCTGGCTGTCTGAAATCTCTGTTAGAAAAATAATGTGTATTCAATGGGGTTCAGGGTTTATAGACCTGAGTGATGTAACTCTTTTACCAAAAGCCCAGCACTAAATGAATCAGTTACTCTGTCATAGTGAATGCAATGATCAACCAGCACTCAAGTTCTCTCAATGTCGTCTCACTACCGACCCAGTGACCTCACGGGAGAGTGACTGTTTGTAAATGCACAGTAGTGTATCCTCATATCAGTTGGCAAGAACAATTGAGGCTGTGCAAGCAGTTCTTGGAAGATTAAAAATATATATTTACTTTCAGGATAGACATGGACTACTCCTTTGTCAGTGAGTGCACATATGAACGATCGTTTACACAGCCATTTCGGTGGACAGAGCGTCTCAAATAATAGGATTGTGTAATCCCAAGATATTCTGTTCCTTCGTTGATTAATATATCTGAATTACTAAGTGAAATTTCGATACTGCACGTATTCTATATACCACCTGTGCACTGATTATTTATGTCCCGCAAGGAAAATCTGCATGGCTTATTGAAAGAGACATTTTCTTGAATTTAGCACTTGACCAATTTCTCTGAAGCTGATGGAAGTCGATTTTTATAAAGTAACCACACAGATGTATGTATGCATGTATGTATGTATCATCCCCTGTTTATACTCTTATCAAAGTATGTTCCAAGTAATTTTTAGTAAGACCCACTTCCGGCTTACATCTCCTGGTATTTTAGGTACCAAGTTAGACATTGTTTTGCTTTGATGATCTCTTATATATATATATATATATATATATATATATATATATATATATATATATATATATATATATATATATATATATATATATATATATATCCAGTCTATATTATCGGTATACGTCCGACTAACAGACATATGAGCTACAGGTTCACTGCACTATGAGTGTGTGTGTCTCCGGGCGCTCCTGGTTACATTCCCAGGGTTGCAATATCTACAATCCACATGAGTGCACCACTAGGCATCATATAAGAGCAAATCTATTCTTTAGATGCTTTTAAATGATTTTTCAGATGATTTTAGATAATTCTACTAGAAAATCTTTTTTTTAGATCCTTTTGGATAAGTTTTTAGATCATCAGTTCTTGTGCACACGCAGTCCACAGTGATTCATTTAAGTGAATATAGGATATCACCGTACAATTTTATCTGAATTCGTTATTCTGAAATAAAACGTTAAAGGAAGATTATCTAAAACAAGGATCGTCGAAAAATCATCAAATATCAAATATGCAATTAAAAATCCAAGTCCAAAAGAGATGGTTACCGTGATGATCAATGAAATTTGAGGTGAGGGAATGAATTGTATTTTGTCATTGTCTAACCAAGCTGACTGTTGTAGCAATAAATAACAGATAGTATTATAATCGTATAGATTTGATGTAAATTTCGCAAGTAAATCTTCTGAATCATTAATGACCTACTTTTAAACATAGCACTTGTCTAAACACATTGTTACTCGTGCTCGTATACAATAAATAATTAAAGAATTCCCCACAACCAAAATGTATATCTCTGTTCGCAAATACCTATAAGCCTCTCGGCACTTTAATTAATTCGTCATTCATTCAAGTGGAGCTTGCTCTATCGTAAGTATGAAACGGGTAACTCATCCACTGAAGGAAATAAACAGCTGAGCTTCTTTAGTTTACAGACACAGGATTCTTGAGTGTTTGCTAACTCTCAGGAAAGGGTTATCTTGAAATGTTTCCTGATAACGTATAGAATACGAACCGTATTCGCATGAATAAATATTGATTTTCATCGTGAGCATAGAAACACCCCAATTTGGATGCAATAAAACATTTGAAAAGAGGACAGACGATGAAAGTAAACTTTGATCTAGTACATTCCTACATCAAACATATCATCATACGTTTCCAACACCGAATGTGTTATTTTATTTTTAGGGGGACGTCTGATTTTCAAGCACGAGGTTGGGTAAAAGAGGTTAAAGACGATCTATATACGGTTTGTTGTCACTGTATTATCTATCAATGTGATTCTGAATCTGATTCTATCAATGTCAACTCCAACAGAACTCTAGTATTGTTAACCATTGCGTATTCCTTTCAGAAATATGGGTATGCAGTTTGATAGACTGCTAGGTTGAACAAAGTATGGAAAAAGAAACAGATACACATCTTTATATCACTGTAAAGATTGGAAAATTGGGATAAAATCATGCTCTCTTACTGTAAAAAAATACGAAAACAAAACAGAGAGAAGAACCACATGTCTCATGCCTTAACATCTAACAACATTTGAGGATATCTGTAACTCTATGTGTATCCATCGTGAATACTCGACAAATGGTCATTTGACGTAGTCGACATTCACAAGATATAATAAACAGCACACAAGACGGTGTAGTTTGGAGGCCAGTTTTTCGCATTAGCTTTCACCAAGAAATCTAATCAAAACTGAATAAAATACAAAAAATCTCAGATCTTTATCTAAATTTACATGTAAGATATATAAATTGGTGAAAGTAAGAAGGAGTAACCCAATTACTCGGAATCAATTTACATTACAACTAAGTCAGGCTGCTCCACACCCTCTCCCAACCCATGCATATCTAGAACAGGCACTACTTTTGTAAAAATGATCTAATTGTTGGCCTTTATCCAAACTTACACTCAACTCCTCCTAATGATAGTGAAATATGTCTGTCGTTAAAAATGTGTAAAAATAAATTGTTTGAATCAGACATTTACCAAAATTTAATGTTTTAATCAAATAATACAAAATCAACTCAACAAAAAAAAAATTGACAAAAAGAAAACATTTCGCCACCGGTATTAGATATTACATATTCTCGAAATGCCACGTTCAGTCAAAATATCATAATTAGTTGAATTATCAATTAATAGTATTGTGTAAGTACGAAAGTATAATGGAGAGATAACGAGACAGCACAATACATCAAGAAAAAAATCAGGAGTCCATGACATCATAGGATCCATTAAAAATAAAATGGCTTATGTTGTAAGAATTGCAGACAATGAATAGTCATCAGAACTCACAACATGGATCTCGAGAGATCACATGCGTAATCAAAACCAGCATAATACAAGATGGTAAGATGAAATTGACAAATTCAGAAAGTATTGGCTCCCAAACGCCCATGATAGCAAATCCCAAGGAAGTTCAAAGTCCAACGGTGGACATTAAAAGGATGATGATGATGATGATGATGATGATGATGATGATGATGATCATCATCATCATCATCATCATCATCATCATCATCATCATCATCATCATCATCATCATCATAGATATTGTATTGATGCATCTCATAGTCAGAATCACTGGATTCAATACTGTGATTGGGAACAGAACTCATTGAGGACCAAACTTACTTCACAACGTGAATAGTATGCTAGATTAGCAAGCGAATCATCGGCCTGGCGACCCACTTTAATATTTCCTTGGTTATACTCACAGCAAATACTCCAGTAAAATGTATTCCAAAGAGAAGCAGGAGATAGAAATAGGTCTGAGAAAGTCTGTACAAACGTAATTCGTTCCTTGTGAAAATAACCACTTCAATGCAGGCTTCAAACGACACACGTAACTCAGTTTCGCTAGCTTCCGTAATTTTCCGCTTCAACAAGACTGGCTGAAGGGTAGTTCAACACCAAAGGAACACAGGATATTATGCTACCTTCTCAAACGTTTTTTAGCGAAACATCCAAGGTCTTGGTATATGAGAGCAAACTGGAATTTAGGGAAATATGAACAGTACACATTGAACGAATGCGGTACGGACTTTGCAGGCAGAACGTTTTTTGAGCAAATACATCTACATATCCATGTCTACAATAAAAAAAAGGTATTCAGTCATTATATCCGTAACATTTCCGTCATATATACTATATACATTTTGCATGTGTGTCTGTGTTTATATGTATGGGTATTGTTACGGGTTCTGCATGAGCTCCTTCTAGTTGTCAGACATCCCCCTTCAACCGTTGCAGAAAGGAGCTGCATCTCCTCCATAGACCATGTGTATCACATGGGGACCTGCAACAAACATGGTGAGCTGTCAAAAATCTACGCTTGCAAAGCCAAGACCTAATTCCCCATTTTAATGTATATTTATACTAAACTGATCCCTTACTTTGGGTCCCGCAGCATTCACATTTGTTTTCCTCTTCTGTGATCACTACTCAACAATAGACAAAAGAGAAAAAAAGCATTCATTAATCATCCATGCTTGAATTTTATTGATTGATCATCCCAGCATCAACCAAAATACATCGATGAGTAACTAATCAGCCATCAAATTTTATAGTTATTAAGGTAAGCAATTGTTTGAAGTCAATCTGGATTTCACTTAAAGCAGGAAAGTGCGAATCATTATTCCATATGGACATCTTTCGAACGAGTACTATCTGCAGATTATGTAACAGGTATTTGATGCAGTCTGTATTATGGACGCCGATCGGTTGCTAAGGAGAAGAGATCATCTTATCCAGTCTGTTTACATTGAAAATGTGGCAAAAAAAATCGGAGTGTATGATTGGGAATCTTCTTCATATATTCAAAATTGAAATTGATTGGTGTTTATGTGTTATGCCATTTTGTTTTTTCTTTTCAAGTGTGTGCGTGCCCGAGTGTGTGTGTGTGTGTGTGTGTGTGTGTGTGTGTGCGCGCGCGTGTGTGTGCTCACTTTTTTTATGATAGATTTTTCTCTTATTTAAAAAGAATTGAGAAATTTTTGCAGTCAAAATCAATACGAAACTGTCTTTTTCCCTTGAAGAATAAACATTACATATTATATAATTCTCTTGAAAAATACGAGAATACTTCAAATCATGTTTTAATGATTTGTAATTTCCTAAAACCTGAAAACAAATAAAAACGTTGAAATAATAGTAATCATTTTTCTTTTCCATGTAGTAAGGTGTTCAACATGTATAAACACTAAGAAACACCTAATGTATATCTGGACCTGGAATTGTACTGCACTAAGGTCTTTCGTGTAATACCTCAAGATGAAGACCCAAAATATATTAGAGGATTGTGAATTGCAAACTCTGAACAGGCTGCACCAAATTGATCTGCCGAAATAGAGAATTTAAAAAAGAATTATGAAAGAATCAAAATGAGAGCGATTACCTAATCAACTTCCGATTTGCTGACGATGTCGTCCATTTTTCTAAGATCCTTTATGATCTCCAATTGATGCTTCACAAAGTGAATGAAGATGGTAAAAAATTTGGTCTCAACAAGAACTTCAGTAAAACAAATGCCTTATATAACAAACATGCAGTAGACAAACGCACGAATATCGAAATCTTAAGCGAAGAACAGGAGAAAATAGAAAATTACTTCTTCAGACAATGGATCTCCATGAAATCCTCAAATGAAGAAGAAATCAGGCAAAAAATCCCACTCGGATGGCAAGCTTTTAGTGGAGAAAGTTCAACCTTCAAAAAAAAGAAAATCCCATCAGTCTTAAAACTAATATATACTCCCGATAGTCAAATATGGAGTTGGACATAGAACCTAACCAAGAACTTGGCTTACAAACTGAGAACCACGCAACGTGAATAAGATGGAATCATTCTCAACATCACATGGAGGGAACACAAGATGGCACATTAGGTGTAAAAATCGGTTTGGAAGATAATATAATCCATTAGAAAAATGAAACAATTGGCTAGTCATGTTGCAACCCTGTCGGACGACCGTTACGCAACATTGCTCATAAAGTTGATTCCCAGTGATCACATGCAAAAAACGTGACTGGCACAATATAAAAGAGTGACACAAACTAGACAAATAAAGAAAGTATTGGCTCAGTGACGCTTATGGTGGTGAAGTCTGTCGAAATCTGGGGAAAGTTTTTATCCAACGACGGTTGCTACACGGCTGCTGCTGCTGATAATGATAATTGAATGAAATCAAAAAGAACTGATTCTGTTGAATACCAGCAGCGTTGTATGTATGCCCAAGACAAATAATGAATAATCATAGCATGAAAGAGCAAAAACACATTGCCCAAAGTGCCATGTATAAAAAACAAGCAAGGGAAAAAGTTATATTCATATATATATATATATATATATATATATATATATATATATATATATATAATCAATTGTATATATCAGTTATAAACACTGTTTACTCATTTTCCGTTCTTCTGTCTTATCTCTTTACTCTCTCTCTCTTTCTCTCTCTCTCTCTCTCTCTCTCTCTCTCTCTCTTTTCTTTCTTGTATTTTTCAAATTCATCCCAAGAATCGTTTTTTTATGAAATAACGACGTAATGTCACATGGAAGGAAATAATATCCTTTTCTATCTCTCTTTTTATACTTCCTCTTATTAGGATAACATTTTTCTTTGTTTGATATGAACGTTGTCTGCCTTATTTAACCGCTCTCTCTTCAGGCAATTACATTCCTTACGAATGCTGTTGATCTATTCAAATCCGTAATTCAACGTTACATTTGTGCTTTCTGTAGAACTGTCGACTTATACTGCTGTTAACAACCATCTCAGAAAACTGAGACTACGGGTTTTCTTGATAACATAAGCAGTTAAGTATTGTATTTTAGAAACTGACAACCAAAATTGTCACCAGAACATAGATTTCTATTTGTTTACAAGTTGGTTTAGCTTGCTAAGTAAGTATGTATCACGCGTACATGCCGATCTTATGTTGTTGGGGGGGGGGTCAAATCCAAACATTTATTCCTTAGTATGTCTACAAAAAAGCTTCTCCCTTCTGAAATCCCTCCCCAAAATAAGCTTTTACCGTAGGAGGGGGTTAAATTTGCATTTTTAGGTTAAGTTTAGGCTAAATTGATATCTTAGTTTGGGTTTTACTTTGCTTTTGTTTTTTAAACTAAAAATGTTAGTGATCACTGCACGGGCAGTTGCTAGCAAAACCAATTCCCGACGTGTTAGTTCAGCCTGCTTATGACACCAAGTATTCTCCCGTGATCATCCGACTAGGTACTGACCAGACACGACGTTGCTCAGCTCTTTTGATGTAACAAGAACCGATATATCCGACAGTATTTTGTCGTAACCACTTAATTTGAAGATGACGTTCCTTGATCGTAATCCTTTTGCCGAATGCTTGCGTGCCATTTTTAAAGTCCCTGGCATAACACCGGGGGCACGCACTGTACTATTCGGTCACAGTGATCAGTAATGCATGAAATAAACCATTTTATTTAATTTGGCTTTTCATTCTCCTCTCTATCGATTTTCCTTTCTTCAGAAAAAATATCAATAACATTTTTTCTTGACACAATATTACAAAACGTTTCATCAATGACCCACATCACGTATTTTTTTCTCGTCTCTGTATTATTCAATATATCTGAACCGTTATCGAAT
>OY735198.1:84793862-84838862 GCA_963457665.1 Thysanoteuthis rhombus
CCAACATTTTTTTAAAGTGATTCTTCTATTATTCTAATCATTCATACCATCTCAAATAGGGTTGTAAATATTGTAACTCATTCATGAATAACTAAATATACATATATACGTGCAATAACGGTTAGATGAATCTAAGAAAAGAGGGAAGCCAAACTTTTTAGTTATGGTTTATAAGTATAGTGGTTTTCAATAATCCTAAACTGGTTTTATCTTTGTTTTCAGAACGCTCATGTGATTCTGTTTATATATATATATATATATATATATATATATATATATATATATATATATATATATATATATATATATATATATATATATATATATATATATATATAGATAGATAGATAGATAGATTGATAGATAGATAGATAGATAGATATTCAAAGAAAGCAGTTTGATATACTCACATGCGATGTTATCAGCCGTTTGTTGTCAAAATAAATCTTTGTGATGATTTGTTTATATCTTAAATAAAATCTTACTCATCCTGACCATGTAATGAAGGATCACATTACAATTCCAGAAAAAGTAGCGTAATGAATATTTCAATTGCACAAAATGTACGACAAATTTCAAGTAAATGTAAGTTTTGGACTACTTTGTTATGAATATTATCTATATAATTTGATGATGCAGTCAGTGTACATTAGCTTACTTACATTATATACAGAAGTATATCATGGCTAGATGTACAAACTTCATGAAAATTAGTTTACAAATGACTTACCACACCTTTAGATTTACAGCTTTTTATAATTTTGAATTTTTACGAAGAGACAACCAACGTAATCAGAAACACTCACACAAATACGCACGCTTATGATTATGTATGTGGCACACACATACTCTCTTTCATGCACACGCACACACACATGTTCAGAGCCATATTTACATATATATGTGTGTGTGTGTGTGTGTATGTGTGTGTATGCTTCTATGTGTGTATGCTTGTGTAGTCAAGAACATTTTGCAGCTGTAAATACTAAAGATATGAAAAAAATTCTCAAATCTATATCATTTCTATCAATTATTTTAAGATATTTTCTAATGCAATGTGCGAGAGCTTTTCGATGGGTTTTATGTTTAATATAAAAATTAAATATTATAGTACTACGTGCGAATTTTTGTTGTTGGATACTGCAATAGTAACTGATATGGATACGATATCAAACAATATTACTTAGTGGACAATACGGAAAATAGTATGATTTAATGATTATATAACTAAAAAGTTTACCTTTTTGTTTTGCTGTTTCGTCGTATTTTAAAGTACCTACTACTTTGTTCTCAAGCAGCATGAGCCATTATCTATTTAAAGTAACGAACTTTTCAATACCTAATCATTTTACATTACTACTTTGACAAAGCCAAAGCTGAAACAACTCTGTTCAATGAACATGATTTGAATATCACTATTTTTGTACTGTTCGCTCAATACATACATATATATATATATATATATATATATACATATATAAAGACTATATACTAATTGGACTCGATACATTGACGACCTATCGAAATAATTATTTTGAAAACTGTCCCATTCGTATGAAACAAATTGGTAGAGAATTCCAAGAATAATTTAAAGCTCAAAAACTATTCTTCACGGTAACAAAAACGACAGCAATACGACCGACAAGAACAATCCTCACTAAAATGGGTAAAAATCATATTCCCCGACTCAAACTCATTCAATTGACGTGAAGCTCTCTAACTGAATTCATACGGTATATATATATATATATATATATATATATATATATATATATATATATATATATATATATATATATATAATTGTTCAAAGTGTATGGAATGAAAAATCTGCAATGATCATCTCCAGTCGGAATATGTTAAACGTTGACTATGCCGGAGCCAGTCTTATATATTCATTAGTATTATCAGATTGTAAAAAAAAACGAACGAATTGACAATGAAAGATTCAATGAAAACACAACGAAACAGAGTAGGTTCTATCAGATCGGCTAGACAAAAACATAAAGGTACGAGCGACAGTGCATCTTGCTACTACTACTTGTGCAGAGAGTTTTCAAGCTGCTGATATGAATAATCCCCGGCATTGTCATATAAGAAAACATCTTGTCCTACAGAAATCGCTAGAGTCGGTGAACTACCAGTGTGGGACTAACCGTATAGTAAAAATTGCGTATATTTCAGGCATTGCAATTTGAACTGCCGTTCGCTAAATGGCTGCAGCTCATCTTCTCTCATTGAGAGATTCTGAACTTGCTCTCTTACTGTAGTACTATTTTCTCTTATTTTTGCGAAGGACTGGGTGTTTAAAATGAACAGTTTCAGCTTATTATTTTCTTCAGTTTCAGATGATATTTCATATGGTGATCAATTAGAGTTTGCTATCTGTGCAAGACATACACGATGCATAAAAACGAGGTTATTTGAAACTAAATTCATAGCTGCAGTACAAAGATGAAAACAAAAATTAAAATAAAAGGAAACCCAGCATTTGTATTGTGTAATGTCACGCACTAACCAAGTGCATTCTAAATAAGTATATCATTCCTTTAGATTGATAAATATACACATAGTTATGCCATCATTTAGAGTAAGATATGAATATGTAATTTGAAAATATTATCAATAATAATAATAATAATAATAATAATAATGATAATAATAAGAAGAATAATGACAATAATAAACTATTGAGACTTTAACACTGTGTTTCGCAAAGGACGCTCATCAGAAGTATTTTGAAAACACAAAGGCCTTTTTTAAACTTTGTAGCTCTGAAATCGAGAATCACTAATCCACATTGCGATTGGTGACGGTAGCTTAACGTACTGAAATCAAATCAAAACATTAACGCAGCATAGTTGCATCAAATAAAAATATATAATATCCACGTTATGAATTAAAGAGTCTATCGTGTATTGTATTAAATTTCTACCCGGTGGTTTGTAAACGGCCCTAAAGAAATGTTCACGACCCTGGTTATTTTTTGTTCGGGTTCATGGTATCACAACTTTATTGAGATGTGTTATATCAAAATTAAAATTGCACATGCACATACGCACACATATACCACATACAGAGATGAAGCATGCATACACATCCATAAATACTAGATCAACACCCACACGAATACTGCAACAATATGCTCTGGCTATTTCTATGTGCATACGTTTCAAAATAGCCGTGAAGGCTATCATATATTTCCTGCGCATACTTGCACATCGGCAATCCCATACATATACGTAGAGCATTACATTTTCACACACATCTTCCATCGACACCTTTCTTCTGAATTTTGTCAAAGACAACTGTATTGTTGAATTCAGACAATATGTTTGTTGGTCACAACGATGCCAATGCCAGCACCGGCAAGTAGTGACAACATGCAAAACAAACAGGACTGACATGCAAAAATAAAAACGATTGCAAATTCCCTTTTTTAACTCAGGTCAACCTGTTTTGCTAAAGCTTGCCAATTGCAGGCAGGACAGGGATTATTCATCAAGATGTTGAAATGGGACACGTAGTTTTGGCGTAATATTGTATGGAGAAATGAATTTTACTCTGTTTACTCTTTAGATTTTAATGAAGAAAAGGAGTGTGATTCTTGTGCAAACGGGCTTGTGTTTTGTTTTCTTTCTCTGAATTAGTGACTCCGGTATCAAGGAATTTCTTGTATTTTTCTTATCACAGAGGAATTGAAATGAGATACGTAATTTGGAAATACAATTGAATTGATAAATCATTTCTGTTTTGTTTATGCAGTAGATTTTGATGAAACACGGATGTTTGACCCTAGGGCAGCCAACTTCATATAAAAATCAAATCTATTAAACCAAACAAAATAATAAGCTGTAATAATTGCTCTCCCCAACCGCTCTTGATATAACAACGCCACATGCTAAATACTTACATCCGTGCGTTCTCATGAATATATCCACGTATGCGCACACACACACACACACACACACACACACACTTAGGCACATATTCTACCTTAATATGTACACACAAGTATGGACTCGTATACTCACATGTACCATTTTCCACACACATGTAATAGAATTTGTGTGTCTATGGCGTGTTAGTGTATTTCTGATGTAATGTCCTCAACTGAAGAGTTACACCGCGAAGTTTCACATGTTAACAATTTTAGATAATTAAAAATGTCGAAATATCACAGACAACACCTTTTCGCAGATAAGAATGACTTTATCAATATTTAATGTGAGAAAGATTTTGGTTTTATTCTATGATGGGAATTTTTTGAATTGTAAATTAACAGCTCTCGCCGGCCACTCATTAGAAACCGTCATATGACCGACGTCTTTCGGTAATATGCCACGTTGAGAGCGATCAATTAAAAAAATTAAAAAGGGTGATAAATGGATATGTTATTCTTGTTATTTTGCTGGGTAGTGATAACTCAAAAAGTCAGAAAGTTCAGGTAACAAGCGTGAACACTGCTGAACCTATAACATGGGATTGATTGAGCATAATTTCAAATTGAACGTTCACAAAAAATGTTTTTACGGGGGTGACCCTCCGCAAAAAAATATGGAAACGTAATTTGTTTATTTGTTAGACACAATAAGGCGTACGTTTTAATCTCACTGCCCCAATTGATGCAGCTCGTACCCATTTTACATAAATACTTAGCCAGCCACCCAGCCTAACTTGAAAAAAGATACTGACAGTATTGATGGCAGTTTTATTTGTCACCTCCTGAAGCTTTCATCACAGAGTTGCTAACTAAGATCTAAATGTGTCAACAGCAACGAGAATTACATAAAAACTCAAATTTGTAGAATGCGTGATTTTGGAAGAACGTGACTTTGGTGTAAGAAAATGTTCGTTTACTTCGGCAGAAGCCGGATATCTTTTCTGTCAATCGTAAAATGGTGGCCTTGGGTGAGAGGATGTTTTGCACTCAGTAGGTAAAAATAATTACCAAGTCAGAAAAAAAAATCTCAAAATTTTAGGAATCCTGATTTCAAATCTTGCAAGACCATCCATAGCCTTGACTTTGTGCCGAAACTAAAACAAGCCTACACACTCATCATAACAATAATTGTCATCATCCTTTATGCATCTGTTGTTGGGCATATTGTTTCCTTAAGATTCACCAGATCACACGATTTTGGGCGTCGCTGAGCAAATACTTCAGAACTTGTCTAGTTAGTCACACCATCTTATTTTTTGCCGGCCAATGATCAATTTTGGGGAAGCACGTTATGAGTTGTGATGCCCAGCGATGGATTGACATTAAAGCAACATGACTGGCTCATTGCCATTTGGAGATTTTTTTAATGATTTCTTCAACCCCTGTATTTTCTCTAATATATTTCTGGTTTGAAATCCCTCCATGTGTCGTTGGGCATGATTCTTTCATTTACATGTTGCATGGTAGTAAGGTTTTGCACTGATATTTTGGTTAGGTTCCATGTTTCAAATCTCTATGTGATTATCGGGAGAATGCATCTGTTGTAGACCCTTCTTTTTATGACTAATGGGATTTTCCTTTTTTGAAGTTGGGATAGCTTTGCCAACCTAGAGTGATTAATTGCTTGATTTCCTCTTTTTGGGAGGATTTAATGGATATTTGCTGTACTAGGTTTCTTTTTTTCATTTCGAGCATCTGGATACGTGCCTTCTTTCGTGCAATATATCTTCAGGTTTCAATGTTATTTGATACATCGAAATGATTGAATTTCTGCCGATATGAGTGATTCAGGAGTGGGTGCAGGCCCTGCAAGGAGACAATGTGGATATATTGGATTGGCCAATATGTAATTCGGGTGCAATGAGTAAAAAAATTTTCTTGATTCAAAACTGAATAAGTTAACATGAAAATATGATTAATTCTTAAATAAATAATACAATTAATAACAGATTTATATGAATATTCAACAATATGAGGCCTAATGCTTGAATCATCAATAATGTAACTTATAAAAGCTTTGAGGCTATTGCAGTGCTTCTGGATGTTTCACAATAGAAGAATTACTAAAATACCCGTGAGTGCACCAACTTTTATATATATATATATATATATATATATATATATATATATATATATATATATATATATACTACTATAAATACAAGGAGGATAATCCTAAACTTTTTATCTGAAATCTACACTCAATTCAGGCTGTTTTATTGTGTGAACAGACATGAAGTCTTGAGGGTGTCTGTGACGTAAATTACATTAAAATGCCACAATAAAAGGCAAATTGACGGATGAGATCAATGCAATCAGCGAAGGCAATTAGCATGTTTGCTTATTATGTATTTGTGTATTTTTGTATCATATTTCCAACGTTGAATCTGTTTTATTTTTGTACGTGAAAATCAAATTTTTTAGCTATTGAGGTAAGGCAAAGAGTGAAAAAAAAATGGTCACGAACCAATCATTTTGATATAATTTACTTTAAAACAGTGATTCCCAAAACGGGCGCATCTATCTTCTTTAGGGCAATCGAAGTCTCGAAGGAGGCATTTGAAGGCAAGGAGTGGTAGAAGGTATCAGAAGACAGTAGTATTGAGGTTTGGTGGTGGGGGAAAAGATAAAAAACGGAAAAATCATCCTAATCACACAAGGCCTATCCTCTACATAAATTTGTATATCAAATAATCAAGTAGTTTTAGATATTCTCTTTGAAATCATAACTTTGAACTGAATAATAGATGCTTAAATTGAAGAGCCAGTTGATAAGGATTCAATTTTCCATGTTTCGATGCATCATGTTGCCAGTTTTACAGGGAGTCGAGCTGTTTGGATATTTGCTCTAAAAAAGTGTTGCAAAATGTTTAAGACAGATAGTTCTAAACAAATGCTTTGATATCCGTCGAAATCATTAAATTTTTCTGCAATCATTCAATACTCCCTTAGATTTTTGGCGATTTCATAATGACATTTTTAATTAGTGATGATTAAAATAAAGGTCGACAAAGATGTTGGTACTGTTTGCCTTGGCAGATATTGTGATGTAGCTACAGAGGTTATTTTAGCGGTGATTGGGTTTGGTGTGGCCAGGTCTGTGTCGGTGAGAGAAGAAACAAAGAAGTTAAAAGATAACGCATCATAACGAAAGTGAAAGTAGACGCGACTCAGACTTTGTCCGTTTGTTTTGGTGGCCTCTGGCGCCACTTAGCAAATTGTGGCTACATCTAAGATGTCGTCAAAAGTACCATGCTGTGTTGCGTCGTGCCCCCACAGAAGTCGCGTCTCTGTCGAGAAGCTATCAGAGGAACGATTGATTATTTCAATAAGATTAAAAGAATCGTTTTAGTCCAGACTAGTCAGTCTTAAAACTAAATCTTATCATCACTTTTCCTTCTACTGATTTTCTCCTTTTTTCTTTTCTTACCTCCCGATTCCAATACCAAAAAGAAAAATGTGTATCCGCGCAATGTGTTAATATGATTGTAAAAAATATTGAGCAATAAGATATTTTGATAAAAAATAGACAAAAAATAGTGGCTCAAACTGGCGATTTTGAGTGCAATTGTGCCCACATGTAAATAAATTTTGTAAAAGACCGTTCAATTCCTTCAATATAGTTTTGTCTATTTCATGTTAAGTATTTTTACTTATCGATTTCCCCGACTATAAGTGAACATAGCGGAAGATAAAGTGAGTGACGCTGACTCAGGTGATTTTTTGCCCTCAGGTCTAAATCATATATCGCTAACAAATTGAGTGAGTAGTAATGTCATATATGTAGCCTGAAAAGCTAGAGCTGAATCCATTGCTAGTGTGAAGGTGCTACTCACTACTTGTTTTTGTTTTTGTCGGTATGCTTCCCAAATTGAAGAGTTGACAGGTTCCAGTTTCTTTAGTAAGCCAATCTATCGATCAACGAGAGTGTGCCAATGAGGCCCGACACTTCGATTTTAGCTGAATCTTGATCTGGTATTCCTTTTGAATAATGATCGATCTGGTTAATCCACATGCACTATTAGTTCAAGTACATTTTTCTCAACTGAAGAGCTGATGGGTTCCAGCTTTCATACTTGGCCTATCTTCCGATACACGAGAGTGTATCAGTAAGACCGTAGCACGACGTTGTTTTTAGCTGGATTTCGATCAGATAGTTTCCCCTGTATTATGTTCGATATAAGTAATTCAATTCAAGTGCATTAACAGGAAAAATGTTTGTTGTATAAAAATATATGTTTTCCTCATCATGGTACGAACTCATTGATGTACCTAATTATCCATCGATTATTTTCATTTCTATATGTTTGCTTTACACTAACTAAACAATTCCTTTCTCCCACTCTTTCAATGTCATTACTGGCATCCTTATGATCTGCCTGGAATTCGTTTTGGTGCATAGTTTTGTCTATTTAAATTTGTCCAACAGCATTTTTTTCACTGTGAACGATGAAGTTTGTGGGGCAACCTAATGTACTTTTCACTATCAAGTCTATTTTGCGAAACATAAGCCTAAATGAGATGAGAAGCTTGTTGTATGGTGAGCCTAAGAAGGAACACTGGGTGCTGCAGTCAGCGGAAAGGTTTTAAATTGATCGCTATTACTTCCCCTCTTAACGACAACGTTGCTTTGACACGGTTATGGTTCATATTTGTAGAGTAATTTTGTTAATCATCAGATTCTGCAAACGTTGCCATTCTAGAATTCCACAAAGGTTTAAAGCTTTAAACACTAAACATTAAATAACTTCGTCATTTTTTGTGTCGATTCAGTCACTTATCTCCCCTTATCAGTCAATGCAATTATATGATTTTCCACGGTTTTTTTTTAGCCTGCTTTACACATACTTTATATTTTCTTTTGCTTGGATCATCAGTTGTTTATCATGTAACTGTTTCAGGGATTTTAAAAAAAGGTATGATAACATGGCAATATATATATATATATATATATATATATATATATATATATATATATATATATATATGTGTGTGTGTGTGTGTGTGTGTGTGTGTATGTCTGCTTGTGTTTGTGAGTGTTTACATACGCACACGTATATATATTAAGAAAGATGCATACGGATATATGTGTACGTACGTTTGTGCGAGATTATGTGTGTATGTGTGCATGATAGCGTGTATGTGTTAGTGTGTGTAGGCAGACAAACACGCACTTGTATATATATAGAAGAAAAAGAGAGAGAGAATGTTTATGCGCATGTGTGTGTGTTTGTGTGCAGGTGTATGTGTTGGTGTGTCGGTGCATGAATGTGCGTGAGTGTTGATAGAATGGAGAGAAATAGAGATCAGTTGAATTCTTTGCTATCATTTGGCGCTGGGGGAAAAAAAACAATCACTTTCGTGTATTTTCATATGAGGAGAAATCGGTTGGTGCATCACAAAGATAGATAATGTCACGCATAAACTACAAAATTGTTTCAAAATACATAAACAAACGGATGAAATTCATTCTGGTAGTTTTAGGCAATGTCTTCGTCTAAACATTTTGAAATAGTATTGGGACCCACAAACTGCGACGCATTGATTTTTGAAGACCTGTCATCTTCCAAATGTTTACCTTTAGAAATTGATACCTTCTCCCTTCATCCACTATTCATCCTAATTGCACGACAAACAGAACTCGCCTTGAGAAATCTCGATGGTGTCTGACCACGATGTTCAGTTGGTAAATACTTTGAAACTAAATCATTTGGTATACAGTTCGTCCTGCTACTTGAATCTGGGATTTCCAAATGGCAAGAACCATAAGTACAACAATATGTCCTCCATCCCTGTTAATAACATTAGGATGAGAAGGGATAAGAGGAACTAATAGTCTTTTTTTGAGTCAAGTGATTCTCAATGAAATAGAATATTGTGATGTAGGGATATCTTGCAAGTATAATTTATTTGTTCGTTCAGATAGTATAAAGGTTACCACGTGTGCTGCGCACGGGAGGAGTCCTGGGTTCGATTCCCAGGACAAGAAAAGAGTGTTGGAATCTCATTATCTGGTCAAATCTCCGTGTGCACTCAAAAGCTAATAGAAAATACTTCAAGCCGTGTTATTAAAGTGGCAGTATCTGTTGGGTGGATTTGCATACTGCCAAAGGGGTGTTCATTAAAATGTGTTGGCATAAAGTCCTGGTCTTGCAAAGATCAACTGAACTGACGCATGCAATCGAAACTGGGACTTCATCACCGATCTCTGTAATCATTTGGTGTTGTATCTATAAGACGTGAAGCTTCACCTTATTATTTTCAAGGAAAGATTTGGCGTCTATTTGTCATTTTTAGCTGTTTATAACCATCTTTGACTTTTTTCAAATACAACGATATCATTATCAGCAAGAGAAATATCTTGAACGGAATATTCTTCTTTTAATGACATCACATCTTTATGACTTTATAACCTTTGATATCTTGACACTTCTCCTGTATTACCTATTCCCTTTGTTTAACAAAGGTTGGACTAACGGACTGACAAAACATCTGATCGACCGACTGTAAACCGTCTAATAGAGATATGTGAACATATCTAAAAAAAACCCAAACTTTCATAAGCTAATAATGCTGTGGTAAAGCAATTGCTATTTATATATTCAGGAATGACCTCAGCACTAAATTTTTTTTGATTAGGGAATATTAATCCGAGTTTTGTGAGATTATCGTGGCAAGATTTATAAAACGCTGGGATGTAGAGGACGGTACGTTTTATCCCGATAATTACTAAAACTGCAAACTCTAGACATTACATTCCTTCTCACTTGTTTTCGTATGAGCATTCAAAAAATGGATGATACCAGTATGTTGTGAAAATATCCATCTTACTGAAAACAACTTATATGTGAAAGAAAAGAGTTGATTAATGTTTCATTATGTTATGTACTTCTGGGTGAAATATTTTTTCAAAGAATTCTTAAAGATTTGACGAATGTAGAATAAGATAACCCTTCTCACATTTTTACCTGCAGAGAATAGCAAGTGTATATATTTGGAAGGGATAACTCCACTGCTGCTTACTTTTCACAAAAAATTGTCCTACAGTATAGTTGTGGACACTCTTCAATTATGAGAGAAATCAACCCCGGGCCTTTTGTTCGTGAGAGAGACATACTAGCCATTACTCTACTGGAACGACCGATGGACTGTTCAAGCAAGCAATTTTTTTTTCATTGTCAAACTTCCGCTAAGATTGGATTTATTACAACAATGACAAATTCCGTCACCTGATTAAGACTAAAAAGTGAAAGGTTTGAAATGATGATTAGCGAGGAAATGGGAAAGAGGGATTCAAATTATTTTCTTATAACATCATTAAAAAAGAGAAAGAAAGAGTGAAAGAGAGCGGTTAGGGAACGGAACAGAAAGATGGCTTGAAGAAAAATAAAACAGAAAGAAAGAAAGAAGTCGGAAGATATAAACACTAGTATCCAATGAACTACTAAATTGCCTCAATGTATATCTTGAGTTGATAAAATTTCCATTGTCCAGAAAAAACATCTAACGATACTATTCTATCAAGTCGCATCCCATGATCAATTTTAATTATCTTTTTCAGTTAAAAGACAAATGTTTCACAGAATTCAACGTAGTTTAAAAACTTATAAGCTTTTCTCAGACAAGAGTTTGTCCCTGAACCAGCCAGTCTTGTTGCTATATGTGTCCCTTTATATTCAGTTAACAGTCCTCATCACCTCTTATGTGAGTTGACCTGAAACTGATTCTCCGGTGCAATTCGTGACATTCCATTAATGTAAATCTAAGTGAAAATCGATTCGATCTAATATCGTCTCTTCACCCATTAACAACCCACGATGGTGGTGATTAATAGTCATACATTGTGAGGTAAAAGCCCTTGTTCATTGTGAGATAACCCATGCATTTTATCGTGTGTATAAAAGCCCTGACTCACGGAAAGTAAACAGTTGTCACCAATCACAGGAAAATGGGTTTTTACTGTGAGAGCCCAATGACTACAACAGGAAAAAATCCCGTTCTAAGCAATGCATTGGTTGGTCACTGTTATCTGGCAAATGCTCATATATTTCTATTTTAAAAATTGACACTTCCCACCAAAATGGGCCAATGCTTCAATATTTGTCCCTAGCTTAACACAAAGGTTAATGTGTTGATTGCATTTCAGTGGTGGGTAGTTTCAGTGACAACAAACAGCCGGTTGATTACGAGTCCAAGAAACATTAAATGTTTATACCCATTGGGTACATATCTTTGTGATTTCTTATATATAAATACACACATATATATATATGTAATTAGCTTTGTTTAATGTAGTAGATACCGAGAACTGTAATTTAACATCAACAGCAGAGAAAATCTGTTTTCATCGTTTTCCGTTTATTCATTTCCAATTGAGACAATATATGTATTATATATAGATATATATGTGTGTGTGTGTGTGTGTGTATTTGTGTGTATTTGTGTGTGTGCGCGCGCGCACGTGTGTGTGTGTGTGTGTGTGTGTGTAATTGTGTTATCTAGAGACAACTGTTCCGTTGTATTACAATTCTTCAGTGTGGCTATACCTTATCCAATATCTCTTCCAGTACCGCCAGGTAAGAAAGAAACTTCCGCTTCAGAGCCAGAGGCTGTCATTATACCCTTACTTACGCAGAACTTGACGGTCAGTACGACCGAATTAAGTGATATATTCACTTATGCACAATTCCCCACAACCCAGAGTACTTTATTCCAGAGTTGGAATAGCGTCGCTACAATAGCTTAATATGCACGAGATGCCCTACCTAAGAGTGCTCAACCATAAAGAAGGGAACGACACACAAAAACACACACATACACACACACATACATATATATGTATATATGTGTGTGTATGTGTGTGTGTATATCTATATATATGTGTGTGTGTGTGTATGTTTGTGTGGGTGTGTGTATGTTTGTGTGTGCATGTGTATGTTTGGTAAAATTACAACCGGAAAGCAAGAGAAATTTGAGAAAAAAAATCACCTGTTGTAAATCTTATTTTGTTTGTTCACGGTCCTTATCTGTGCTGTTTGCAACAAAACGTCTTTTGACCATAACCCTTGGCCTTACTGATTGCCAAGCGAAAAAGATTTTGGTTTCACTTTCAAAGGTAGGTGGTATGACTCTGTAGTGGATCGAACCATGGCCTACCAAACAAGAATGAGCAATCTATCACAGGTCCACAGTGCGTGTAACTGAAGCTAATAAATCGTGTCAGTGATAACATCAGTTTTGTCGGCACGTAACGTCGGCAATGACCTTTTAGGAAGCAGACGAGAAAATAATGGGTTTTATACTTTTACTAAACAGAGTCATTTTCTACAACACCTGCACAAGCAGCTGTTACAATATTGTTTGGATTTTTCAAAAGAACGTAACTTATGCATTGTATTTATATAAAATTCATTCGATAAAGAACTCAGATTATTTGATGTATGCATATTAAGTATTCTATGAATCCATCTGTCGAGAGAATTCGTCAATCAATCTATCTTAATTTGGTTATCGCTATCCATCTATCTATCTATCTATCTATCTTTCTATCTATCTATTAATTAATCTTACTCTCTATCTATGTTTCTTACTTTGTAATCTACTCAGCTCAGTTTGTTTGTATTTTCATATATTTCTATCAGTCAGTTCGTTTTCTATCTACACATTAATCTGCTTCTTTTTTATATATCTTTGTAACCATCCATTTGTATCTATCCATCCATTTTTCACCTATCCATCTATCTATCTATCTATCTATCTATCTATCTATCTATCTATCTAATCACAGTCTGTTTCTATCCATTTATCAGTTTTTCATCTATCTATCTTTCTATGAATCTCAATGTTTCCTATGTGTCTATCTACCTGTTTCATTCTTCCTTTTTCTCGTTCTTTCTCTTCATCTATCTATCTATCTATCTATCTATCTGCCTGTTCCTTTCTATCTATCCATCTGTTTATACAAACACACATACACACACACACACACTATATATATATATATATATATATATATATATGTTTGTGTGTGTGTGAGGCTCTATGTATGTATGTATGTATGTATGTATGTAGCCATCTATCTCATTTTGTTTCTATCTGTCCATCTATCTAGCTAGTTATCCAGACAGTAAACACCAAACAAGTGCAACAATATCTAATTTTTTCTCAAATGAGATCTTATGAAATCCCAATTTTAAAAATAAGTATGATATGAGTGATGAATTTCGAATCCTTAGGACATTTTTTTCAATATCATTTTGTTTGCAGATATAGAAGCATTTCAGCGATGCAGTATTACCTACGATGTATTCAGAAGAAACGATACCGTGGCTAGGGGGTATAATGGCTGCCTCTGCTCCAGGGACAGTGGTTCAATCTATCGCCAAAGGCATTGAAAGGGGTGCTCAATGTCTCTGCTAAACCCTCGGCACAATGAATAGGAATTAACGGTAAATCACATTAGATACACAGGTTCTTGTAAGATCACGTAGGCTCAGCAGCATCGAGCCAGGGCAGTGTCTACATGAGCCACATGTATCTAACCTCTTGACACACTCGATGGGGTTATAAGCAGAGCTCGATGATACTTATATACAAGTATTAGCAGAAAAAATAAGATAAAATAAGAGATCCTGTAAAATGTAGTAGTGGTTTTTAAGTGAATTCCAACACATAGAGACATGTTGAAATACTTACAGTTTCATATATTAGATAGTTTGTATCATATCTAAGTTGACCCCACTGCCCCCATAAAAGAGTACTTAGTTACAACCAAGAAAATTATACCGCTTATTATAATAGAAGTTTATATTATGTACACCAGATATTTCCTTTCCGAAAAAAATGGTAATGTTGATACTCAAATCTCGCTAATGGCCCTTGTGTCGGTAGAGAGCATTGTTTTGGAAACTGCTATGCACTTTGTGTACGGTTACTGATATATCTGCTGGCTAGCAAACAGACACAATCGGAAGACTCGCCTGTCAGATTAGATAGAAGCCCAGACAAAGGGTGTGTGCTGTAATGTTTTTTTTTCCTCCTCTTTTCGTCGGGAATGGTACGTACTGTTTAATAATTTACAGGATTCTTGAGGAGAAGTTATGGTTAGTATTGTTATGCTAAAAAAATCTCAACGAAATGTGAAGTGCAAATATATATATATATATATATATATATATATATATATATATATATATATATATATATATATATATATATATATATATATATATATATATATACATAAATACATACAAATAGTTATCTTTCTTCTCTAAGGAAATACTGCAGGTACAAGAATGCGTTGTGAGTCAAACTTTTCATAGGTATATATGAATACCTGTCCGTAGGCTCTCTGTCTGTCTGTATATCTGTCTGTCTGTCTGTGTCAAACACACTCACACGCATGGAAATATAGGCAATAACACACAGACAGATACACACACACACACACACACACACACACATGCACACACACACACACACATGCACACACACACACTACTGAACGAGATAAAACAACAGATAGCTTGTTCCACCCTTTTTATATCCTTCTACACTTACCCGTCACAACCAATATACATATTTATTTCTCCTGCTGATGTGGTTAAAAAGAATACTGAGCAATCAAACTTACACATAAACATAAATATACGTACACACACACATACACACACACACACATATATATATACACACACACAGGCAGCTAAAAAATACAAAAGAACAAACATCCTACATTTCTCTTTTCATATTTTTCAACACTTATCTATCGAAACCAAATACATATCTCCTCACGCCGATCTAGTTGGGAAGAAAGCTGAGACATTCGTCTGGCGTCAGCTTGGCTGAAGAAGCTGTCAGGAAAAACGGCTGAAGCTGTCAGGAAATACGTCAATGTGGTAAAAAAGGAAATTAGTGTCGCCCTTTTCCTAGACTGGTTGCCTTCCTATGTCTTGAAAGCAAAATTTGCCGGGATGTTTGCTCACCAAAGTTAGTTGGGGGGGGGGGAATCACTTGTTTCTCAATGAAATTGATTGTAAAATGGACATATCGATAACTTTGGTCGCCGACTCTGTTGTCCGAGTCGTTACCGACCACGCCAACCGAAGAGGAGGGTGGTAAAGCTAAAAGGGTGAGACTCAAAAAGAAATGAGTTTATTCATTAATGACAATTATATAGTGTACAATATTATCAACTACTTTTTTCTTGTACCTCAAGAACAGACACTTCTTACTATAATTTCCTCACTTCATTCCCTCTTTTTCCGTTTGCTGATTTTTTTAATTCTTCTTCATTTTCATATCTTCATTCTCCTCCTCCTCCTCCTCGTTCTCTTTTCTCTCCTCCTCTCAAACCTCATATTCTCCTTCCCCGACCTTGTCCACTCTCAACTGTCTCTAAATACCTGTCCCTATTTTCCACCTCCTCTGCACACATTCCTACTACATTTTCCTTTCACAACTGTAGGTAATTTTTCCCTGTTTCGACCTACCCCTAATTTCCAAACCCAGTCAACATATTGTACTACCTCATCATCATCATCATCATAATCATCATCATCATCATCATCATCGTGGTCGTGGTCGTCGTCGTCGTCGTCATCATGGTCATTGTCTGCAGTATTATTGTCACCACAATCAACATCATCATCATCATCATCATCATTGACACGTACTTTTTTCTTCTTATTCGTCGGCTTCTCTTTCTTTGTTTCTGTTTATCTTTCATTGCTTTGCCTCTCCTCTTTCCCCCTCCTGCTGAATCCTCTTCCTTCTTCCTTTCCTCTGTTTGTCCACTATCTAATTAAATGACGCCATCTAAAGAACATCCTTACAACGTTTGCGAACGTAATTAGTTCGGCCAGACATCTTCATTTCATCATCACGTGGACATCGGTGAAAGAAGATGGAGAAGCAGGATGTTCAAGGTTGGGGGAGGGAGGTGAAGGTCTCAAAAGAATCAGGACCACCCACCCTACACTTAGTACGGTATCCTCGACTTTGAACACACTTACTTCAATGTATTTTGATAATGATCCTGTCACTCCTGCCAAAACTACTATACCAACGGCGAACATGACAACAACGCATTTTACAATGGTCTCGGCGCCAAATACTACCACAGTTATTAAAATACGATTTTATTGCTATTGTATATATACATGTAAGTCTCATTGTTTTCAAGTTATGCTTTCATCCAAGTATGCATGGGAAATTTTTCGTAGGAGCTTCCGGTTTTCCAGGCCCGTCGAAGCTCTGTCATGTACCCAACAATGGTCACTTATTTAGGTATTGACCAAGCTCAACGTTGCTCGGCTTCAGTTATCTTATGAGAACCAGTATATCAAATGTAATAAAAGTTTGGTATTTTGTATGACTTGGCGATGGATTGAACCACAACCTATAGATATAAAAGTAACATAATAAATTGAACTTCTAACATCAATGTCGATGGTAACATCTCGATTAATGCTGCAAACGAACCAAAAAAAATCTCACAGTTTTTTAGTAGTCCCTTACTAGGAACCCGGTCCGGAAAAACGGATTTGACTGATCGAGTTTAAGATGAAACTGCATACGTTCACTTATGTCAGGCATGAACCCATTGAAACTGCATCATAATTTATACTACACTGTTCTCAGCTAAAAGTCTGCATGTATAGAATAGATATTCATTATGTAGAAATTAAATAATAGAATAAGTTTATTATTTTTTTTATTATGCCCTTAGCCATAATATTTACAATGAATGATAATTTGATACTAACAGCATCTAAAATTTAACATGATTTACGAATTAGACTCTCTTGAAAATCTTATCAGACACTTTCCAAAATATCCTTGTAAGCTAATGCTCTCTCCATAATTTCTAAGCTTATCGAAAGTATTTTTAAAACTTTGTACACAAGTGCTATGTCATACATTATTAAGCAACATGTTCTAAAAATATATTACTCTATTTCGAAAAAAGAAATGTTGATTTGCTTCCATTCGGGTAATCACAGCAAAGAATATTGTTGAATCATTATTTATAGCCAGGGGAAAAATCACTTGGATTATGAATTTTTTCCCATGAAAATTTTCTTCCATCTTTCTTCAATCTGCAATCGTATCAATTATAAGCAAGGATATCAGTAATATTGCATTTGACTTCATTGTAATCTTGGTAAGTTTCGAATTGTCATTAGTTCATTATCTAGATCGAGCTCCCTTGGATCGCAAATAATTGTACACATCTTGTCAATTTCAAAAACTCGGTAATGAACAAGGCGAAGGGCAATGAATTAAGAATTAAGAATGAAAAATAAGAATACAGAGAAATTTGCTTATAAAAGGTGATGGGAACAAAAAAATATTCAAATGATAATAATGATGATGATATACCTCTGAATAAACAACCAAGATGAGGATAGTACGAATAATAATAGAAATAAATGACGATAATGTTGATAATGATTTCAATTATAACGAAAATAATAATAACAAAACAATAATTATAATGATAATACGCATGTTCTGTGATAATTGATGTAAAGACTCTAAATAAGGAAAGTCAAAACTGAACTATCATCAATATGACTACTACTACTACTACTACTACTACTAATACTACTACTACTACTACTACTAATAATAATAATAATAATCATAATGATAATAATAATAATAATAATAATAATTAATAATAATTTTTTGCTTTCCTGATTCTAGCTGTCGGGCCATTTCTGACGACTAAATGACGAAATTCTTACGTTTCCATTTCTCACCACAGTATCCCCTCAAACCCAAGCAGTACTCTGGTGAATATAGTCTCAACACTTTTGCTTATCTTCAGCTCCTAAAGCGACGTTGCTTTCTTTGGGAGAGTTTCCAGTGCATTTACCATCATTTACCTTACCTTGACCTTCATGTCCCACACCCTTCTCTGTTCTAGAGGTGGGCACTAGTACTTCCCTAGATTTACAATTTCATTAATATTCACTCTGCCTTCCACAGGCAAAGACAGGCCTATGATATTGCAGGTAATTTTTCAATTGTCCAGACCCGTTCTTCCTGCTTTGTTTGGTTTGTCGCTTTGGGTGTTGAAATTTCAGAGTAATTTGTGGTTTCTATTTTCTCGGACAGTTTCTAGTTTGGGTTCGTACCTTTTGTCTACATGGTCAAATTGTATTTGCTCATTATTATTATTGTAATATGATCGACAACAAAAGCAGCAACAGCAAAAACATTAACAATTATCTGTGCTGACTACGTCATAACATCTTTGCCTGCACTGAATTCTGACCCAAAATTTGGTGTGCAATGAATGCTACTACACATCAAGAAGAATCATAATAATAATGAATACGATGATGATTGTGATGATTATAATGATTGAAAAAAAGATAATTACGATTCATCATCAAATCCAGTTCACACGTACAGTTGGGTATTTGTGTGATACAAAAATTATTAGGCTAAATGATTCATCATGTTGACACTGTACAGTCAGCAAATACACATGAAAACATAACACATTTATTTATGAATTACTCCTTTATTTTGTAAATAGAAGATGGAAGATAAACATCATCTTTAAAGTGACATCTTTCTTTTTGAAATTGTTTACAACTACCAGGACTTATTTGTCGTATTACTCCGATCCAGCTTCAACCAAGAGCGTCATCAGTGAACTCAATTTTATTAACGTATTTCCTTCGGGTTCTATGATATTAAATTTTGCGTTCAAACGATTGGGAAGAACGCCAATAATATCTTTCAGATTACATAATAGGAAGATGCAAAAGTTCCAAGCGATATCTCACACAAAATGCTAATCTGTTGTGAGAAGATGAGTTGAAGTTTATACAGCACATCAATGCTTGCACAATCATATAATTGTTGTATGCAGTTGACAAGCTTAAAGACTCTCCTATTTCCATTCAGACTGAAGATGATTACTATGTCTTTCTATTTCATAAGCACACAAAATAATGATGAATGAATATAATTTTGTATGAATAAATCTAGTTATACGAATGAATAAGTCCATTTATATTTCTATGATGAATGTTAGGAAATATGTATTTTGTCAATTCAACTCAGTCAGTGAAACCGTCTTCTGGCAATCAAATGGCCGTGGGTTCTATTCATGGTAACTGATTTAAATATAAGAATTATACATGTCACGATATTTGAAGTTTGATTAAAGTCAATTTTCTAACTTTTTCGTTTCACATTATGGAGGAATCCACTCAATACGAATATGGTAGCTCCAACGAGAACCTACCACCATGCATGCTCTTTGGATCAGCTTGCATTTGAAAGAGGATCGGGTGCACAATCTGGTCTTAGCTCGGCAAGAGGCCCTGTTTATAGGCAGTTGAGTATAGGCTGGGACAGTTGCTAAACAAAATTGTGGCTACATACAGCATCTGGTATTACAATAGTGTCACCCATCTGGATCATGACATTGCTCGACATCACTCAACATTGGTGATCTTTGAGAACTGGTGTAGCAAACACAATTTGACCGTATTCAATATTAACACTTCGTATAACATAAAACTGTTTTTGTACAATTTCTGAGAAGAAACATCATTGGAAATAGTATCTAATTTTACAATCTTTCTAAGCTAATTTTGTACGTTCGCTTTTTTTATGATTTACAGTTTTATGCCTGTCACCACACATGCGACAACTGCGATTTTGTTGTATATTATTTACTTTGGTTTTCAAGTAATTCCATCTTTGACACTTGTTCGTAGCTTCTAATACTAATGATTTTGTTCCTCTTTTTTTTCTATTATCTTTGTTAAAACGTATTCACATCATTTCGTTTGGAATTTCATTTGTTTTGTCTTTTGAATTCTCCATGGAGTTGTTTCTTTCCCCATTTTTTTGGCTTCTGGCTCTTGAGTTTTTCAGCAATCAATAGTTGTCAATTCACAATTTTTGTTGTAGTTCCTCGCTGTCAGGATTATAACTTCTTTATCTACGCGTGTGTAGTCAGCTAGCCTCTTCATTGTCTAGGGAAACTTAAGTCCTTTTTTTCTAGATAACGGCATTTCACGTACATTTTTCTGTTTCAAATATTGATTCTATCATATATATATATATATATATATATATATATATGTATGTATGTATGTATGTATGTATGTATGTATGTATCATTTCACATCAATACAATTGTATGAGACGAATGGACTCTCCCTCTCGACGCTCCTGTTGTTATCAGTATATGCACTAACTTCATTATCGCACGAGTAGTAACCTGTAACTGTTAGTGGAGATCAAGTGACACGCATCTTATTTATTTCTGCAATTATATGGACTTTTAATGGTTTTTAGTAATGATGCCTTCCGGATGGTTTCAATTTCTTACTAGATTTACGATCTTTCCAAATTACTTTGATGCAGTTCTGGACATGTACAACTGCGTCAATAATGATATATACATTTGTCCTCTTCATATTCAACGGTAGCTTTTGAATTTGGGCAAGATCCATATAAAGATCTAACCCTTTCATTTTGCCTCAGTGATTTGTAAAGATAACAGCAACTACAATCTGACAGATCTTCTTTTCTCTGTTGACGATGTCAAGATCTGGAATCAGCAGTTTTTCACTGTTTTTGTTCAATCTATCTCCGCTAGAAGATCAAATGATATCCACATATTGACACCTTTTCTCTCCTTATCTACAGAAGCAAGATCTGGGATTCTAGCTATAGATGCTCGACTTCGATTTCAAACTTCCGGACAAATTTATGTTTCATTCCTCAAAACAGATCCAGTTTTATATTTACAATATTTGCAACATTTCAAAATCGTAAAAAGTATACATAAAAATTTGATTTGACATTGACAAGTACTGCACCAAAATTGAATGTTTGTTTTCATTCAAATTCACTCAATTTCAAAAGTATTTTACTTCAAAATGTTTGGGATACATTTTGCACTCACAGCATATACAGATTTCCATGGTCAAATCCTTTTCGTTTGTACAATACATTAAAGATCCCTACTCAAGCAATGCCGTCTATTTGAGAACTAAATTTTAGTCAACATGCCGCATTTTTCGATCATTTTACAGGTGGTTCCATCATTATTTTCACCGTCTGCATTCTCTTTATTGCTTTCTCTTGTGATACAATTGTTTTTGTATAATTTTTCAGTTTCTTTCAACCTTACAACCATACTCATGCCGTTCCAACTGAGATTTCCTCTATATATCTCTTGAAAAGTCCAACCAACCAGCCTGTAGTGCACTACAGCTTTTCCTTTGTTTGACTGTCCGTGTTTATGTATGTGTATCTGTGTGTCCTGAAGCTCCTGGCTCAACCCGGGGGAGTGGGGATACGACCTTCAAAATACGAGTTTGTACATCATCAAGCACCATCTTATCGAGTTTTTATGTTTTTTTCAAAAGCGTTTTCCGATTTCTCTGGTCATTTTTGACGGATAATGCCAAAACCTTGTGCTAATATTTGTTTTACATTTTAAACAAAAAATCTCACACCCTCATTTTCGGTAAATGACCTATTTCTTTCTCCCAAATCATCTTGAATATATTTTTTGGATAATTAGTTCTTGTAGTCGTACGGGCTACGGTGATTCATTTATGCAAATTACAATTATTATTATTATTATTATTATTATTATTATTATTATTATTATTATTATTATTATTATTATTATTATTATTATTGAATGAAGTATTTCGAAACACTTTTTCAAATCGAATTTGACAAGTTTCCACCTTCATCATAATTTAAGTGGTTTTCACACAACTTTCCAATTGGGTCATTGTTTTAATGGAAAGAGTTAGCAACGTGGTCAGAAAATGGGAACAAGTCTTCGGTGAGAATCAAACTCAGCCCCTCAAAAAGTGGTCTAGCGGAGTTCACGCCTCACTGCCCGTACCTATCAGTCATTCAAGCTAACTCTTAATTTTGATCACGCTGTCATTTGTTGCTATAGAAAGTGAAAACGAATTAAAAGTTGTAAAAAAAAAGCTTGGAATTTAAGTTAATTGTTACGAAGTTCTATGATTGCCAATTAGTTCTCTCGTCAGTTTCAAGCTTGCAAATTTATATTACTTTCGTGTTGTTATTTTGAATTCATGAGTCCAGTGTTAACAATATTCAGATATTTATATTTATTTTTTTGTTATTCCTCAATGTCCAGTGTTGCCCATTAAAAGGTTGTTTTTTAGATTTTTCCGACTTGAAGAAACGAAAAATTGAAATATCACATAAATTGGCGCACCCTGTTTAGGGTTTTCACAACTTACAATTGCTATTACTCGTTCATTCGTCCGCCTTGATAAATCCATAATTCCCTCGATAGCAAAGCGAACATGCAGAATAGTCCCCCAGAAAACAAGCCCGCGTACATTCTATCGGGAAGATCTTTTGGTGCGAGGCTCTGTCCATTATCTTCATCATCCTCATTTTACAGTCTGCATTTCTTGAGTCTTTTTCTTGACTCTTTTGGGTAGCTCTCCCAATATCTCATATAGGATATTAATTCCTTTGATCATAATTTCGTTGATGTATCCAGGTTTTAGAATGTTCTCTTTTTTTCTAAAGCTTACAGATCTTGATGATTTGATATTTCGAGAGGTGAATGTACAGACTTGGTCATTGTTTATTTGACGCACATGCAGTACACAAACCTTGCCTAGCAGCGTCTCACTGCTGACTGAGTAATTACCTGTGAGTGTCTCTTCTAGCAAGAATATATGTGATTGATTGCCAAGTTACAGCATGTCAGCAAAACCGGTGTCCGACGTATTCAAAATGGCTTTATACTTTCAAGATTTATGTCTGTGAATTCAGATATACGTACTAAAAGGATCTAATTGAAAATTTGAATTTCTACATGATGAGACATTACAGGTTTTCTTTCATTGCAAAAATCAAATTCAAACTGCTATCTTTGAAGTGATCGTATCATAAATCATAATTTGACAAACAAACGGCCTGAGTTTGTCTGATTAATAGTAAAAACTGAAATAGGACTTTTATGATTTTATGATATAGTACATAAAGCGATATTGATAATGTTATCTAATAAATTACTTATTTTGGTTGCTACTGAATATTTTGTCTAACTGTGACTATTGAGTTTTGACTTCATTTCTGTATGTTACAACATTGACAGGTGACAATAACAAAAAAGAAATCAATGTCACAGTGACATACATAAAAAGCTGTCGATGAATCCCCTCTCACTTCTAATGCCAATCTCAGGTTGATCGTTAGTTGTAAAGTTTGCTGATCTCATTTACAGGAACTGCTTTGAATGCAAAAATGAGTCATACAGATTTAGAAATTAATTCTGTTTTGATTAGCTTTTAGATTTTAAAGAAGCAAGAGAGTTTGACCCCAGCACAGCCTAACTTGTTTACTCAAGAGTATTTGCAATTGAGTTACCTGGCTTCTGATGCTTGGATTCTCGGGACGAAAGGTTTTCCCGAACATTGACTAGCACATTTGGTTCCTCAATAGAGTTATTTGATAGCAGAACATTTCGATCTTTCCAGCTGCACAGGCGAAGAAAAGCGGAAAAACCTATCCCTCTGTGCAAACCTGGTATTGACAGGGTTCATCCCATGAATGTATAGATGTTGCAAAAACCAGCGTATGTTGGCTTCTCGGCAAAATAAGTGAGTCAAGCTAGTATAGATTCCAGCTTGATGTGATTTTCTTTTTATTTAGCAAAGCAAGCATCACAAAACAACTGTGTGCATAATACTTGGTTCGTCTGAGAGTTTGGTTTGGTGTACGATTACGCCTATGAACTAAGTCATCCTAGTTAACCTTGAAACATCCTCCATTGGACACAGTCTTTCACCAAAATTAACTTGAACACTTTCTATTGAGGGCATTGCAGCAACAATACCTCATCCTTATATTCCGTTGGATACAATATCGTTTATAATCTCTGGATTTCCATAGTCTTAGCCATGCCCAGCAGTTGACAGACTTTCTTTGCTGTATGACCTGCCCATTGCCATTCACATTTTCCAATGAATTATATCATATTTATGACGCCTGCCATGATTCTTACTTTAAAATTGACATTTCTGGAAATTACATTATTAAAGTTGGTATGATTTTTCCTTGCAATAAAGGTTTTCTCATCTTTTTGTATGTATGCCACAAAAAAAAAGGACAGTGACAATCAGAGATCTCTCATATATGGAATATATTATATTATGCATATACACACACGCACACACACACACAAACACACACACACACACATATATATATGCATAAATATATGTATATATATATATGTGCATATGTATATATATATATATATATTCATATATATATGTGTGTGTGTTTGCGCGTGTGCGTATTAGTGTATATGTGTGTGTTATCAAAAAATAGATATATGAGCACTCTATGCAATAAACCCATCGTTTATCGGATATTGCATCATATTTCATTATATTGCGTTCTTGATTTGTATTGTATTCTCTCTCTCTCTCTCTTTCTCTCTCCCTCTCTCTACATACATATATATATATATATATATATATATATATATATATATATATATATATATTTATATATATATATAAAGAGAGAGAGAGGGAGAGAGAGATGGATAGATATATATAAAGAGAAAGATCGAGCGACGGAGTTAAAGATTGGAGAAGAGATTAAAGGAGCAAAACATTTACCGTCTCTTTTGATCCATCTATTCACTCTCGACTTTTAAGGGTTGGTAGTTTCCCTTCACTCATTGAGATTTCATGTATAGATATATTAGAGATTAAAATATTGATATAGACGAGAAATACATTCCCACTTTAGTATATCATAGAGTAAGTAGATTTCCATCTTTTAAAATACATCCCTAACAGATCTATTCGGTAGGTATGCTTGAATCAACTAGATTACACCAAAGTTTAGGTACACATACACATACCTCAATATATATATATATATATATATATATATATATATATATATATATATATATATATATATATATATAGCAATGCTCTTCAAACGATGGAATGGGGAATTGTGTGTAATGTATAGCTTCGTGTGAACAGGGTAAAATGCCAACTTCTTGGTCTGAAGTGAAGTTTTCGATCCTACATTGTGGTACTGGTAGGGTATTGGATAGTCTATGGATGATTCAATTACACACACACACACACACACACACACATATATATATATATATATATATATATATATATATATATATATATATATATATATATATATATATATATCATCGGTTTGTATCACTATATATATCGGTTTGTATCGTATATATATAATCATAAGTATATATATATATATATATATATATATATATATATATATATATATATATATATATATATATATATATATGTAATTGATAACTGTATCATCCATAGATGTTTGGTTGTAAAATAATTCTTCAGTGTGTTTATGGACTCAATATCCCTTCTAGTTCCCCTATATAGGATTGTAATTGAAACCTTTTCTCCGGTCTGATGCTCTTAGATGCTCTACATAAGCTCTACGCAGAAGTCAGAAGAAACGACTTGAGCGATATATTTACTTCTACATAATTCCCAGTCTTCCTGAGTGATCGATTCCACAATTAGAAGAACATTGCGTAGTTGCTTATAGCGAACTAGTGCCTTACGTAAAAGTGCTCAGCCTTAAAAAAGACAGCGTTAATTATAATCAATAATTGTGTCATCCAGAGTCGACTGTTTTGTTGTCTTACAACTCTTCAGTGTGGCAATAGACTCAATATCCCTTCCAATTCTACTAAGTAGAGTCGAAACCTTTGCTTTGGACCCATGTGTGTGTGTGTGTGTGTGTGTGTGCGTGTGCCTGTGTGTAACAAAACAATGAAACAGGTCGACAGAGTAAAAAAAGGTAATGGAAAATGTTGAGCTATTTAGGTTTGGCCATGTAAATAAATGATTCATGCATAAGCCGGAGACTGTCCTAGAAAATAAAAATAGCAAGAACGGTTAGAGTTTCATATATACACCAACCAATTCCTCCAAGCGAAAAAACAATGTCAGGAAGGTGTGAATAATATAAAAATAAAATAAAATCTTCCAGATCACAAACGTTTCTATGTCACCAAACAAATCGGTGAAAATGGAAGATATATATATTTATATAACGCAATGCGCTTTGGCATTGGTTATTCAGTGTAATGCAGGAATCTGAATTTACCTCCCATGTGGGAAGCGTAGCCTTAAATGGATGGAAAGTTAGAATAGGTTCTGACTGGACAAAACTATTTATATGTACTGACTCGATACGATAAGTGCAAAAGGGCATCAGTACTGCAGTTTGATGCAGAAGATAAATAGCCACAGATAACAGCCGAAGACAGTAGCTGTAAAGACATATCCACCCGGAATTGATCTTCATATGCACGCATTTTGTATCTTTATTTCCGTTTGCGCTATTCTGTTCACTGCTTTGAAAATGTGGAATCCTCTCAGCTAATATGAAGAATAGTCTAGAAGTATTTTCTCGCGTAGCTTGTTTGTCTTCCTTCTCCCAGTTTTGCAATTTTATTGTGGGTGTTTTTCGTCTGTTGCTCTTCTCTTCCTGCAGCTTAACCTGACCCCTAAGAAGTCATGCAATGTCAGGTAATCTAAAAAAAGTCCATCAGTTGAAAGTTAAGAAAGTGCCTTAAACCATTTCAAATACTGGAAAGGTAATGTTTAGGTAATCAAAACTCAAACTAGACTCTTGGACAGTAGACCAAGGAGTAGTTGGGTCTGCGAATATACTGAAGACGATATTGGTGAATCCAAAAGATTCACTTTAAAACATAATACAGTAATGAGCATCAAGCTCAAAAGGACATACACATATATAAAGATTTGACGACATCTTTCGAACAACGGAACACATCTGGATCATATATTTTCGCACAAGGAAGACAATGACAGTTTACAAAAACCGATGGGTGACACCGATAGACTGTACAACATTTCCCGTTTTGCATCTCAAATAAACTTTGTGTAATATTAAACTTCGACAGCAGGGAGACACAAGCCTACACCCATCAAGGCTGTGGATTGGCTACCATCTTTTAGTTCGTCTGAATTGAAAAATCCCTATTTTCGCCTCTTTTTCTATTGTGAATCCCAATCACTGACATTCATAAATTCTCACACATATATCTATCGGTACGTAACTATTGACTCACACACGCATACTAAAAAATGAGGTCAAACATGATGTACATATCATAATAAACAACACTTATACGTACATGTATACACACACACTAATACACACACACAAATATATGTGTGTGTGTGTGTGTACATGTATAACATGAATAAAAGCATTCGAGCATATGTCTAATCGTTTGATGCACAAGAAAAGCTTCAAAATATTTGCATTCTGCTTTTCAGAAGACTATTTAGTATGCAAGGTCAAAATAAAAGACCGTAGGACAGACAGTAATGTCAGACATTACGATTGAAATTATCACGGTACAAGAGGCTTGTTATTTACTTCTGAAAAAATTCAGAAATTCTCATTGCTAACAAACAAAGACAAATTGTACATCTGTATGGAAACATTGTTTTAGTCAGCAAAAATACCAGAATATCATGTAGCCTCGTTGTCACTCGAAGATAATACTGGTATGGAAATTTGCACCTATTCATTGAAAATAAACGTTCTGAGGATAGATATTATTGAAACAACGATGCTATTCGTTGCATCATGGTTATTATTTTGAGCATCAGTCTATAAATACTATTGCAACTCGTATGGGGGTGTAGATGGTCTCACATTTAACGACAGTACGAGTTCTAAGTTAGCACTTAGTCTGCATCAATGTCCTTGGGTGGGCATCGTATTTATTCATTTTCCCAGCAGAGCAAAATGCAACACAAGGTCAAGCTTTACATGGGGAAAAATTTAGGTACCAATCATAAATAGCACCAGCTGACGGCAACTGCGGTCACAAAAGCGTCAGGACGAGCCCGAGTGGTGCCTCCCAGTGCAATGGGACAGCACCGCCTCGGGGTGAACTGCTCCATGCAGCTGGGCCAAGTAATGATAGGAAAACCCAAGAATGAATCCAAAGGTTCCCAATGCGTTTAGCAATGTGCAACCCTACTTGTATCCTCACTTGTTTACGTATTCCATCTGTGCACTCAAGCTTTGATGTTCACCACAGCGCAATCTCGAACCCATTCGGTTGGCAAGTGTCAGTACCAACGTCTCGGGCTATGCCGTGGAACGGATACAACATCTCTTTATTTATTTTTCAACCAGAGCAAAATGCAATTCAAAATCAGGTCTTTACGTTGGGAAAAGGGAGCTCCAGCGGACACGACATTGGTTGCTAAGCAATCGTGGTTGCTAAAGCAACTGCAGTCACGAAAGCGTCAGGATAATCCCAACTTGTTCCTTCAAGTGCAATAGAACAGTGCTGCCCCGGGTAGGGGGGGGGACATATCCCCCGCAGCTGGGTTGATTAATAATAGGAGAGCCCAAGGAGGTGTCCAAAGGCTCCCAATATGCGTAGCAATGCGCAGCCCCAGTATAACGTCATTGTCTAACGCATTGCACCGACACACTCAGTCTTTGATACCAACCACAACGCAATCTCGGGTCAGTTCGACTGGCAAGTGTCAGTACTAGGGAACAGATACTACACTTTGCCAGGGAACAGATACTACACTTTATTCAATTCCGAAAAAGGCAGAAAAAGGCATGGATCCATTGTTCTGCTATCGTATGGGTGAATGGCAAAACAGTGCGTGCTTTTTAGTTCTATGGAGCAGGCCATCTTGAACGTTGCACTAGCACCCCCGTGGTGTTCAAAATCCAAGATTGATTCGAACGATCTTCAGTTGTCCAAGGATCTTTTGAGAAACAAAATGAAAATTGATACCTCGCCCAGTAATGATAGCAAAATAATAATAAAAAACAAACAACAACAACAACAACAACAAAAAAAAAACACAAGAACATCTGCGATGAGCTGAGGGAGCTTATCTTCAAATTTCTCTTATAATCATCATTACTCTTGTGAATATAAACACAAATATGAGTAATGTTGTGGAAGTGTGCATATTCGTAGATTTTTTCATGCTCTTTTTTTATGCTCTTCCAAAGAGTGAAAACATGCGTACTGTTAAATTGCTTAAAGCTGTATCATAAAAAAATAAGATGCACACAATCAGACAAAAATTGCGACTGCCATATTTATCTCGAAATGGGGCCATTAAAATCATGGAAACTTGCATTCTTGTAGTTTTTTTCAATGTTTCTTTCATTTGAAAGCGAGATAGCGATGAACTGACCGAACCTGTGCCTGTCATTTTTATTTCCAAACGACGTCTAAGATGAAACGACATTTGCAGTTTAGTATAATTTGTATTTCAATGAAGAAGTCACTTTTTCTGGTCTTCATCGGATGATCCAACAGAATAACAAAATCTTATTGAATCTAGTTTCACTGAACCTAAACAGAGGTTCCTATTTATGCTTTGGATGAAAAACCCGTTTGCCTGTTTCTTTTCTTATAAAAATGATTATGGAGAAAGGAAAGGTCAAAGCATGTTCAATTTTAGAAGAAGATATTTCCGATATCAACTCCTTTGATTCATCAGCGCGATTGCGCATGCGCTGCAAGAACATAATTATTCTTTTATGTATCTTTAACCATTTGTACATTTTTGTTTTAATTCCTGGCGCTCCTTATCCTCATACATTTTTCGAGATGCCAATGTCATCCCAACGCTAATTGGTGTGTCTCAATGGCGTGTATTGAGCTTACATAAAATTTCTAAAACAAAGTTAATTTTCAAAAAGATTTTCAGAAGGAGGTTCTGTTTACAGTGTAACTACAATGCTAAACAGGAGAATTATTTTTTTTCTGTTTCCAGTTTCAAAGTATTCGGTTACTTCCCTTGTTGACATGAAAAACTGTCCGTAGTATTTTTCATGATTTAGTTATATGGCTACCCAGCAGCGCAATCACGATAGCAGTTCTTTCAGGAAATGCACCCAGTCAAGTTTGTAACTAAGATCCTTCCAGTAAAAACATGATATACTGTATAGTTACCATTATCATCATTTCCGTCACCATAATTATTGGTTCTCCCCATCCGCCTGGATTATTGCCAAATTCAATGCCATCATTAGTTCAATTGTTATTATGTTGAATAGAGTATGACTCTTATCGTTTCTTATTAAACGACAAGAATCGGCATTATATATCAAATAATACATATTGCTTCAACTTTCTCTAAAGTCACTTATCTCCGCATACAGGTGGCAGCAGTATACAATGCCACTAAAGGTACTGCTAAGGCAGAGGCTACTTTCACAGCCGTTACCTGTTCCATGTTTATACTTCTAGTACGGAATATATGATTCTGCCAACCATTATATATCGTCAGCATTGACTCTACAGCAGAAGTCATTCAGCTGTCAGTCCCTCAAGGAAGAAAATTACTCATTGGATAATACAACAGCATCTTTGTGAATAATAGGGCTACGATAAATAAACCTGTTTATTACTACGCCTACTACAAGTTCTACCAATATTGCAACAGCTACTACTGATACAACTAATATGACTACTTCTGCAGCAACTCACACGTCGCTCCGAACTACCCATAGAATCTTTACAGGTAAACTTTATCGGAAGTATTATTTCTTCAACAAGTTCGCTATGCGTGAATTTCTTTTCATGTGTGATTTTGGTCGATGTATAGTCCAACAGCTACCAAAACGTATGAAACTGTATGCATTTTGGCATCTATCTATCTATCTATCAAAATCCATATGAATAAATGATTATCAATTTGTTCATATGTATGAGTATATATATATATATATATATATATATATATATATATATATATATATATATATATATATATATTTTTTTATATATATATATATATGTCCGTATCTGTGTGTGTGTGTGTGTGTGTGTGTGTGTGTGTGCATGCACAAGCTGTTGAGCTGGATCAAAGTGACACTGAATTTATATCTGAATTGCATGGTACGTTGGTCGATCTCTGTTCTCAAGGTGTATGTGATTGGTGATGTGCATTGACGAAGGAGAGGATTAATTTGAAAGATTTTTTTGTAAAATAAATACTGTTCCATTAGGCTGCAGACTTACTGATGCACCAGATTTGTTGTACTCATATCTATCTATCTATCTATCTATCCATCTATCTATCTATCTATTTTCTCTCTCACTCACTGTCTCTCAATATATATATATATATATATATATATATATATATATATATATATATATATATATATATATATATATATACAAATTTGCACTAAATAAAATATGTATATCATATACATATATATATATATATATATATATATATATATATATATATATATATATATATATATATATATAGAAAATGATTTTCAAATATTGCAAAGAGTGCACGATACGCTTGGAGAAATTCATTTCAACATCGCTTTACAGCTCTATAAATGACAAATAAGGGATAAGTTATTCAATTTTGATTCGATATTTTTGATTTTTGAATAATTTTATCAATTTTGTGGATGAGGTTTTTTCTTCATTTTGCATGTATCGTAGAATTCTTACTTAGATAAGTATAGAAAAACAAGATATTCTCCATAGATACCATTATAATCATTTCCGTCACAATATTTATTATTTCTTACCATCTGCCTGGATAATTGCCAAATTCAATGCCATCATTAGTTCAATTGTTATTATTTTGAATGGTAAATAACTCTTATCGTTTATTATTAGATGACATGAATTGACATTATATATCTAATAAAACTAATTGTTTCAGCTTTCTTTAAAGTCATTTTTGCGTACAGCGTACAAGTGTATATATATATATATATATATATATATATATATATATATATATATATATATATATATATATATATATTGGGTTATTTTTGAGTGAAGTGTACTCGATATCACTGCTACTGCATATGTAACTAGAAGAGTGTAAACACTTTATTTAGTAAATGCATATTTATTATTTCATTTGCGAAATCTCAAATTTGGATTTAATAACATACATTCAAGTAATCGTATATCTATGCATACCAAATTACACGTACACATGCGCAAACATTTTCAATATACTTTGTCGTCTGATATTTGTAGAACTCGCTGTCACCGTCTGCCAAACATCGTAACTACATGTATCAATTTGACAGAATTATAAAAAAAAAATATTTGCAGTAAAAATGAACATTGTCCTTGGAATTTAAACCGATCATATTGGTAATATTCATCAATTCATGAGAATATGATACAAACACTTTTGTTATCTACAAGTATAACCCTCTAAGTGTATTTCAAAGGGTCGTCTGTATTCATATGTTGTCTTTTAACACTTTGGTCTGATAGGTCGGAAGGTTAGCTTTTGATAGTCATGTGTCCCAAATACGTATATACAGTTTGTTTTGTATTGGGAACATAGTCCCTAAAAGTGAATGAAAACTCATAAATGACGTTGGTTTAACCAATGGAATATTCTCCTATCAGAACACGCTGTTGCAAATTACAAGATTAGCATTGTGAGAGTAATAAGTTGATTATCAATCTTAAACTTTGTCGTTGTGTGTCGTATTATTGGTCGGATAACAGATTCACCATGTTGTAATTTCAGTGATTCGAGTTAAAGAAGAAAATATGGTTATTTTTTGTTTTTGAATTCGTTACTTGTGTTGTCCTAGAGTTTCTTTGCAAACAATTGTATCTGGTAGTCAACAGTATAGCAAGGAAAACCGTTATTTATTAGCCTGTGTTTAATGCTCCAAAGTTCTCTTTAAGATACCGTGCGAGAAGAAGATATTATATGAGCTCCGTTCATAACGTTATTAATAACATTTTATTTTGTATATGTGTTGGAATCTGCTGTTTTAATTGATGTGAATATTTCAGTCTTTTGAATTTTTGATATAGGGATGTAGCGAACGTAATGTTATTGGCGTCAATTATATGGTCTGAAGATCGAAGTCTTTTGTTGTTATTTGATTAAGTGTCATTGAGGACACAATCTATACGAATGAAGTTCCAAGCCTGATTAATCTCTTTTAATTTGCTAACTTGAATGGAAATGCCTCTGACGTATCAAACATAGACATGATGTTTGGGCAGATGCTCGAAAACAATTTTTCCAACAATGGACATGTGATAATTAGCTGACGTTTGATCTAGTTTCACAGGCAAGTAGGAGTTTTCAGAGAATAACAAGCAAAACTAAAACGCCATAGGTCTATTGTACATTTTGTAAGCGTTTGGAAAAAAATCCTGGGTAGATCTTGTGCTGTATTGTGAAAGTAAATACGGAGAAATAAGGTCACAGTGTTCTGGAAGCTGGTAAATACGAGTGAGAATTTGAGAAATAATCAGTCTCAGAGGGGAACCTGGTTTATGAACTTTTACAGCGCTGCATAAATATTAATGCAGTTAATCAAGTTGTTTAGTGCAATATCTCAACATTTTTTTGTTTTTTTGCAGAATCGATTGTATTAATATGATTCTTACGTATGTCAGTAGTATTTTCCTAATTTCGGAAATTGGTGTTGTAATTCATGACAGAAATGAATGAATAAAGGAGGAATTGCTCCCCGAAAAAAATATATATTATATGTTGCATTATATCAAATTGAAACTTTTTAAAATGATTCCCTTTATTACACGATGGATGTCACATTTGGGCTAGACAGCATGAATAATTAGAAAAAAATAGAATAAGGGTCTCCTGCAGGAATCGAATCTATTAACGATAGGGGTGGCTGTTTAAAAATAAATTGCATTGTATCATATTGAAACTCTATTTGAAATGATTTCCTGTAATCACCCGGTAAATGTATCATTAGGCCTAGTCATTGTAGCAGTGAATGAATCATTTAAATCAACACAAAGTAACCTTGCCTAATGAGACATTAACCGTAAAATAATGGATAAACGTGATTTATAATAATTTCTCAAATAAACACAAAAGACTGCATTGGAAAGAAATAATGGAGCAGACATAGAATGTGAATAAACAAAATTAGAATTTTATGCTGAAACAGTTTTAAGGGCCTTTGTGTTACCCATGACTGTTCAGCTGTGTAAACCAAACATCATAGTCAGCAGCAATGGATCACATAAACACAATGACACACTAAAAAATCATGAGTGACCAAGGTTTATCAAGTGAAACAAAATCATAAGAAATCGGAAGGGTTTTTCACAAATCAAAACATACTTTGGCTGCAACTAATCAGCCCAAAGGAACAATAAATGCATACATGTATTTTATGGTTACAGAGTGATGTTTGTCCTATACATCTTGAACATACATGGGTTATTAACCTGCGTTGATTTTTGTGATATATATATATATATATATATATATATATATATATATATATATATATATATATATATATATATATATGTATATATATATATATATATATATATGTATGTATGTATCAGCTGAAATAACTATCTAAGCTAAGTAGAGTATTTCTAAAAAATACAACGCTTTCAGTGTCGTAAAATAATTTCCATCGACTCAATGTATTCAGCTAGAGATTTAGGGACCAAGAAAGGCTTGGTTCTTTTAGAGTTCCAACAAATGATGAGTAATTATTTATGATATCAGTCGAGATGCAAGAGGAGAACCGCTGTTTGAAAGGCATATTGGAACCCTTCAGTAAGTCCTCATTGATGTTTCAAAATAGCACCACAATATCCTTTCCCTCACTAATGCATCTGCTTTGACTTCTGACTCTTTTTTGGAAGAAAGGTTTCTCTCCACATTTGAACCCTGGAAGTTTTAGGAGAGTTTCCCTTCATTTTTGACCCCTTAAAAGGAATCACAAATGACTACTGACTCTTTGAAAGGCTGCACAGGTCTCCTTTCACTTTTGACTCTTTGAGGTCAGGAAGGTTTGCATTCACTTTTCATCTCTTGAAGATGGAAAACGTCCAATCAGAACTCCACCTAAAAAAAAAAATTAAGAAAATACGTACAAATTGCTGAAGTACTTGTTTATGTCAGGTAAAATATTTCAGATGGAACAAAAATACTTCAACTCCCAGACATGCGAGGAAAAAACTTTTGACCCTTTAATAACCTCTAACCATGCAATGATTAAAATACAGGTTACCTTCACTTTGAATCTTTTCAATTTCAATCCTTTTAAAGTGGATGTTCCATTAATACTGACCACTGAAAAGGGGGAAACGACCCCTTCCACTTTTGACACCTAAAAAGAGGCAAAGGTTGTTTTTTGTTTGTTTTTTTACTATTGTGTGTATGAATAAGCATCCCTCCACTTTTGAAATAGGGTGAGGAGTTCTCTTTTGACCACTCGAAGGACACAAAAGGGGAGAATGTTTCTCTTCATATTTAAATTGCTACATGAGCAAAAAAATTGCCAACTGAAACGCTCAGTTTTCCCCCAAATCTCTTTCTATAGTCTCTGAGTATGTAAAACAAATTTATTGTGGTGTGATTGTGTTCATTTTTTTTCGTAGCATGTCCCATGGGTAAGATATATGAGCGACATACACACACGCGCACACACACACACACACACACACACACACACACACACACACACACACACACACACACACACACACAAACATGCAAAGACTCACACACACACACACAGACACACACACACAAACATGCACGGACTCACACACACACACACATACACACTCACATACACACATATGTATATCTAAAGATTGTTCAGTGCTTCATTAAAGATTTTACATTTTCCTTCAATTGAATAAAAATTGAATGAAGGTTCCAAGGTGTTCTTTTTTTTTACCATTTATACCTATTCGGAAATATTAGCTCCGCCTACCTATGTGTGGGCTGACCTATACTGTGACGTTATCCAACGGCCCTTGGGGTCAGCTATGAGATTTAAAATGATGACGATTAGACTAAGCAAGTTCAGAAGTTTTTGGGGTTCATGATTCTAATGGAATCGTAAATCTTTCATTCCTCTTCATTCAGTTTATTTCACTTTGTGTTTCATCTATTCAAATTTTATCCATTTTTTCAAATAGTTATTACATTAATTTTCAACAAATCTCTTAATCTGTTGTCATTTTTTTGTATCTCTTTCCCTCTGAGTTTTCCTAATTTAATTTTTTACTTTTGTCACGCTGGTTACACTTGAAAGCATACTTTGATAACCATTTCTAATCTATGTTGCACCCACGGAAAGGTGCCTTTTTCATAGCGTGACAGACAAATACACACTTGTTTCTCTGCATTATTATGTTTGAATACGCTTGAAACGATTTCGTTTCAGACTTTTTAAAAAAATTGTACGAGTGACCCGTTTTTGTGAGGATAATATTTTATGAAAATAGAAAAAAATAGTTATTTTATGCTTATTGTCAACAAATATCAAACTTTTCGTTCTAATTACTGACAACAGCAGATTTCAACGATATAAAATGAATGCATAAAAAATATAATTAGTGAATTATTAGATATTGCAAACATCTTGAAAACAAACATCACTGTCCGGACAAAAATACTATTGGACAGAATAACCAACGCCAAAGTCACAATCTTGGTAATGATACACTTCTTGTGTTGAATTCATATTTTCAATATTGGAATGGTTTATCTTGGCAGGATCTCATGTTAGGGATGATCATTTACAAAAAAGGTGAAAAAAAGGTGAAATTCATTTAATACCAATTTTCCACTTTCACAGAAATAATGTCCAGCGTATGTCTTGCAGTTAGAGCAGATAAAACGGGAGGAAACTTGTACGTAGTTTTACTTTCATATCACGCTTGGAATTTTATTGGTTGTTTGATAATCGCAGAGAAGTGTGAAAAAAATTCGTAGTAAGGATAATTAATATATATTAATATATATCAATATATATATATATATATATATATATATATATATATATATGTATATTTATATATATATATATATATATATATATATATATATATATATATATATATATATATATATGAGCTATTTGCTTGTTCTTTAATTGTGCCTCACATCTACTGAAACTATGATTTTTTATCAATAAGATAGTTTGCATATAGACTGAAAAGGAGATCAATTAAGACATAAGGCTATTCGAGGTTGATTTCGGAGGTCATTCAAGTTAACCAGATATTACTATAATCCCAGAATCAAGGGGTCACGATTTTGCACCGACGATGCTGAACTTTAGCAAAAGTGTACATATCGTCATGGTGAAGAACGAAATCTATGTGATATTGGCTTTTGGGCTCATTCAAGGCTACCAAAGGTGATTTCTGGTCATTTCAAAACCATTATCTCAATTTATGACCCCATTTTGACACCTATGAAACTGAAAATGGGCACTGAGGTCTCCATTTCAATAGAGGTTTCATTCATATGCTATGCAGTGTTGATCTCTGAGATCATTTTAGGTCACTGGAAGTCATTTCTAGACAATTTCAAGAGTTGTGAGCATCAGTTTTGCACTAGGGATACTGAAATTGAGCGTTTTCTCACATTTAACGTAACGGGCGATGCAAACTTGACATTTGAGGTCATTTCTGGTCGTTTCTGCTCGTATTTCTAAGTGTTTGGCAACAATTACACATCTATGTAACTGAAAATTGGCATAACGGGGAATCCCCTCGTGGCTGATATCATAGGCAATATGATATGACTTGCAAGGTCATTTGAGGTCACCTGAAGTTATTTTTAACATTTCTAGTTAACTTTTCATATTGTTAGCCATAATTCTACTCGAATAAAACTGAACACTGGCACACAGGAAAACTCTTTCGTGGAGAATGTGACTATGATATTGGAATCATTCAGATCACCATGGGCATTTCTTATCATGATGCTTGCCACAATGATGCTCATGGGATGCAGTTATTTCCCAAAGGAATACATCGTTATACGGCACGGATTATAGATAATGTGAAGTTGATGCTTAAGGTCAGTAGTGGTCATTTGAGATTACTCCTGGAAATTGTAACGAGGCACAAAGACAATCTCCAAAGATTGGTGGCATTTGTATGACTCGTGTTTTCCCAATAGACAGCCCTATATTGGTTGTTTTATTGTTGGCTCCCAAATCAATGTTTTTATACACAAGAAAAAGAATCGCGTAGTGTATCAATAAGTCCTGTTAAACTAAGCGGCAACAAATTTTGTTTTTGTTTGTGCATCAGAATATCTATTTCATTAATGCTATTTTTTCACGGCTAATTGGTTGAGCCGTGTAAAAAGGAATGTATCAAAGAACATATTTACCTTTTTGGTTATATTATGAGTTATCTTTTCTTCCGGGCAAAGCCAGGTATTTTTGCAAGTATGTATGTATATATTTCTGAGTTAACGTTGATTTGCATGCGGGTGGGTGTTTGCTTTGTGTTTATCCGTGTGAATCTACGTACGTATAAAGCATGAAGATCACCTGGAATGACGATATTGACCTCTGTTTTGCTTTAATATTCCTATTTGAATCAAATGATGTCTTTCCATATATTACTCTGATAATTTAAAGTTGGTATTTAATTTACCGACTGAACCAAACCAACATTGAAAAGGAAATAATGAACCACCATCACACATACGCTGTGATTTTGGCGATCATTAAAATGTTTAAAGGGGGTTGGGATAGTCAATTGATAATTTATTTCTCTTACCCTTTGTTTGTAGTGAACAATTCAGTATAAACTTTCATTGCATATTGAAACCCAAGCCTAATCTTATTTGGGAAAGGAGTCTTTAAAAATATAGTCAAGCCATTTCCCCTACTCATTGAGAATAGAGTGTGTGCATAATGATTGACAGTCCTGGGCGAAAATGCATGTAAATGTCCAAACATGAGGATTACTTAAACCTAGCGACAATGACCGCACTGGACTTTTTTGGTTAGCTAAATTTTATATGCAGAACGCTCGATGTAATCTCTATAACATTTACACATGTTTCTTTTTTTTTATTGTTTTACCGGTATACCAAGTGTTGATTCTCAATCTTTGTTGGAGTGATAATACAAATCTTTCTGGTGCACTTCTTTGTTTCTGATTATATGGGTTAATTACTGAACTCTTTGTGAATCAATGCTTTATTTTGAAGACTTTGTACCACATGCTATAAGTAATTACATTTCATTTGAAGCTAATGATTTTTCGTTTAATTGTTTGTTTGTTTGCTCCTAAAAATGATGTATTAGTGAGGTGAGTTTGTTCGTACTTGAGATATTTTCGGGTAATTTGGTGGATGAATCACGCCCCCCCCCTTTTGAATGTTTTTTTTTTTCAATAAAATCTTTTTCTTAGAGATCGTATGCAAAATTGTGGACTAAAAATAGATGGCGTGACTTTTGAGATGATGCTGATGCTATTGCTGCTGCTGCTGATGATGATGATGATGCTGCCGATGATGATGGAAGTGGCGGTTACACCCTTTTAAATTTGATTTAGAAGTCCACCGAAACGCCTACATCTAATATCTAACAGGTCGTTTTCTCTTCATTTAAAATCTATTCATGATGGCACAATCTGGTTCCTTCGTCTTGAATTAATGATTTTGTTTGATTTCCGAAGGTAGGAGCTCCATTTTTCTCTCCTTTAGGCAAGTTTCTGGTTTGTGCTCAGATTACTTAAAGGGGACATAACAACAACTATTGTACTTGCCGAAATTACAGAACAGTAATGAATATCAGTCGGGATCAATTGACGCTAATTTGCTATTATATCCCATGCCCTAACTAAAAAAATATTTTAGAAGATTTCTGTAATGCTATTGTTCGGATATATCCAGGTATTCTCTTGATTTCTAGGTCTTCTGAACTCTCAGTTAGTTTTTTGAACTCTCACTCAAATATTTCACACCCCGTTTTGATCTTCCAAAACCCAAACTGGGAACATTAAGGAGTCGGAATAAGTGACAAATACCCAAGTAACCTCAGATTTGCTGACGAGCTAAATAAAAGAAGCAAAAGAGTTGGCCTCCACATGAGTCTCAGCAAAATGGATGTCGGGTACAGCAATGTATATCGAGGGCAAAGACATAAGAAACAAAATAGAAAGAGCTGTGGGAGAAAAGAGACTACTACATCAACCTGCATCTACGATTTTCCATGAAATTCACCAAAAAGAATAAATCAAGCTAAGAATCTGAGCGGTTTGCAAGCTTTCCGTTGAGGAAGCTCAACTTTCAAAAACAGAAAAATCAAACTAATCCTAAAAAGAAGGGTATACAACTAATATATCTCCAGTGGTCATCTTATAAGCTGAAACATGGAAATTGACCAAAAGATTGACCCTCAAACTGAGAACAATGCAAATTGAATATGAAAAAAACACGGTCAAGATGGGGAGATCATAAAAAAACTCAGCAAATTAGAGACAAGACAGGTGTCGGAGATATCAACCCTTGAAAACTCGAATGGTGATGGGAAATAAATGCTGCAAAAACAGAAAGTAAAATGGAAAAATTCAGAAGTTATTAGTTCCATGATGCTCATAAAAAAATCTACCAAATCTTTGGAGGATATGGCCATGTCCAACGACGGACGCTAAGAAGCTGCTGCTGCTGCTGTTGTTGATGATGATGATGATGATGATGATGACCAGGGCTCTGACGACGATTTTTACTATTGTCAATTTCATGTTCAACAATTTCTTAGGTTTTTCAGCAAGGATTAGATTCTTTTTTTTTCATATTGTCCCGGTTTCCCTATTTTTCTCTCTTCGTTTACGTAGCAAGCAAAAGTCACCGATACATTCTTTCCTTTCTGCACAGTACATGCAGATCTGGTCCCTTGGCCTGGATCAAACATGATCAGCATTTATACATACATCGTTGGACAAAATTCACCAATAAGATTCACTAGACCTATCAATCGTGGTGTGGCAGCCAATAACTGAATTTGTCCAAATTGTAATGCTATCTTTTTTTCTAGTCCCTATTCTGCACATGGCTTTTAGTATTACACATTGTTTTTTTCTTATGTCCAACCCTTTGACTGTCATTATAACTGAACAGACTATGACTATATGGATTTTCTAACAGGTTATAAGACATCACTGACCCCTTTTCTTCTCTAATATAATGTGCTGTCTTTCAATATCTCATTATGCTGTTTAGTAAAATCCTCCTTGTGAATTAGATTTATAACTAAAACGCACTTGCTTGCATAGTTCCCTGTGAATCTACATCCTTTTTAGCCATGCCTTTTTCCATGATAATTCAGGACTAATTTGATGCATTCGCTTACTGCAGGGTTGTCTACATTTGTTTTTTCCCTCTGTTTTACCATTCTTACCCTTCGTATTGCAGTTTCTTATGGAGATTTTTCAGAGTGAATCAGTTTTTCCTCTTTAAGATTATACAATGTAGCTACATGAATGGCGATTCATGTGCAATCCCACGAGCTTGTCATCATGTTTAGATTCTAGTCCTCGTGTATTCTTGATCTCTTTATCCGTCTTCTTGTTCGGTCTATGTGAGTTTTTAACTGTTTGTTATTAACCTACCATCACTCTGTCTTATACACTCTGTAAGTCTCTTGTTTGTTCACTTGAAGCAATACACAATGATAATGAGTCATCCCCCAATCGCGTTTCGTTTTAGTTATAGTCTGTCGATATCATCTCTCAGGCACGGGACTGTATGCATTGTCAACTGTTCGCTAGTCAAAGTTTCTGAGTTCCTCTTTTGTCCCATTTAAAAAGGGCTCGGAGTATATCACAATGTAATCTGTGTAATTATTTATCTGATCAGGTTTCCGCTCCAGGGTTTGGTTCCTTGTATTTTCGTTGTTAATCTAAGGTATTATGTTTCATTCATCTTCCACGGCTTGATTGTGTATCTCTCTGGAATTCCGAAGTACTTGTAGTTTTCTTTATTGTTGAATGCTCTGATGGTTTCCTGGTTGAGTAATTTGATTCTCTCTATTGTTCATCTTTTTTCCTTGTTTGTCAGCAACATTACGTATTTTACCTTGCTAAACTCTATTCTAATGTCTTTACTGGTGATACTGGCGAATTGTATCAGGGCTTGAAATTATTTTTCTTTTCTCTTTATTTTCTATCACAAAAGATGGACATAATCTACTTACACCATTTGATTCAGCTCCGTCTATATTTTCTGTTAGATTTTAATGAAATATGGTGCAGCAATATCGATAACATTGCTAATGGTTATGGAAATTGAGACTTCTTTCTTACTTTGACCCAATAAAGGTAATTTCAATCTCCCTGCTTTTATTATGAAGTTCTCAATTTATGTTGGTACTTTGCTGAGTTGGGGGATCATATTGGAAGCCTTTCGTAATCTATGCACGTCAATTCTTCTCATTGTTTTACGTTTGAAAATATGACTATCTATGAATAGCATTACGGCACTTCCTTTGGTCCCCTTTCAGCCTCTTTTTCTAATCCTCTGGAAGGAGTCAGCGGTTCTCAAACAATTCAGTAGATTTATTCAGCTATGTGTTTATTTAGGATTTTCTTCATAAAGTGGTGAGGATTTTATCGTTCTGTATATGCTAACAGTTTTATTTCCTTTTTATGGGGTTCTCGTGATAAAAAATCCTTTCTTTTTGTAAACCATTCAGGATTGTTTAGCAGTTTTGTCATCTTTGCCCATGTGACTAATTCCAAATGTTCTTTCAGAAATCCCATTAAAAGTTCCTTACGTTTATAAAATGAATCTTACAAGAAAAATGCTATATTGCGTGTCTCTAAGCAATTTAAAAAGTAATATGTACAGAATAAATTTTCTTAGTCACTGAGCTGTAAATTCCTTAATATTCTACGCTGTTTGTGAAAGTCAATGCCATATATTTAAATCAGCAATTATTTGAAAATATGTTTGTGAAGTGCAGAATATATGGCCTGCTGACTCTCGCGTGTCTTGGGTGATAAAAATATTGTTTGGCAGAAACTAATCATCCATTTCCCCTGTTTAACACCTGCAGGATGAACTGATTGCACTCTTTATGTTCTCATTCAGGTGATGAAACGAGGAATTTTTAAAACTGCAATCTTATAGTAATACACTGACTATAAAAAGTATCTAATACATTTAAAGAGTTTCGTTTTAATATACTCATGCATTCCCTGGCTTTGCAGAATATGGGATAAAGATCTCCGATTCGATGTTTAATGTTGTTTTCATTTTTTTATGGGACTCCTTCTACTCTTTGTTACAATCTCGGTCACTTCTCAGATTAAATCAAAACGTTAGAAGGTCTTCAACCAAAACTGTCAACATGGGTTTCTTCAGGTTTCCAGGGGCTCTTCCTGGCTACTTATATATGTTCCACTGGCAAAAGACACACAGATGAGCAAGAGGTCTGGAAACTTTCACATATACTTCCTGCTATGTTAAAGAAAAACTTTCTTTTCAGGTTTTTTTAAAAATTCTCTACTCAAAAAACTATTCCAAAGAGTTGTTAAATGCAAAATAGAAATGTATGCTAAACTGGTCACTTGTCCTGCGTTCAATAGAATCTTTAAATAAATCGAATATTTTTAATGATCATGGTCCCCAAAAGATAAGTCTAGTCATTGATCACCCGTTTCTTATTTTGATTGACCACCCCCAGACACATACACGCAAATCATGTGGCCAACAGACATCAGTCACGCAACAATTTCCCTCGAGTGACTAAACTGCCCTTGTTGAAATCAACTTTTTTTTTAATGTATCAGATACGTTTTGCAACCACTTTGTTTAGTAAAGGATCAATTTTCTTATTCACTGATCCATGCCTCCTTTGACATTTGATCCGGTCCTCAAATGCCAAGACCAACGTGAATATTTGAATCAGCAATTAATAAACTGAATGAGTTTTCAAAGAGTGAAGTATAGAACATAATTGCTGCTGAATGTGACGTGTCTCTAGTGATAAAAACATTATTTGGCATTGTTTAATCATCCAAAGCGTTTGTTCTAACACCTGCAAAAGTAACTGATTGCACCGATTATCTTTTCAATCAGCTGATTAAGTACAAAATGTATACAGCTGCAATACTGATAGTGTGTATGATTGGCTACGTATGA
>OY735198.1:84841362-84863862 GCA_963457665.1 Thysanoteuthis rhombus
TGATTATTAGAAGTGTTGAAAAAAAACGGATTCGCTTGATATTATACGCTGTGGAAAAATTGATATCAAGTTTAGTCGAAGATAACTGTAAAATTGTTCCGTAGAATATTTTGGTAGAGAATCGACCAGGAGATTTTTAATCCGTGTAATTAGTATTATTAGAGATTATTTCATGAGGTGGTTCATATGCAATCTGAAATAATCTTGAATTAAAACAAAGCGAATATGGGTGGACATACAGAAGAAATGACATTTTGAGCAAGTTATGTCTCTTGTTATACTTTTTGAAAACTCATCGTTAAAAATTTTTTTTCCGGGATAACCTACGTAAGTAAACCTTGTTTCAAACAATATATAATCTATATAATAGTATCAAAAATACCACACATAAAGCCTTATATAAAATAAAAAAATTAATGTATGACATAAGCTATATAATAAAGGTAGATAGAAATTGTTGACTGAAGTGACACAAAAAATCCATCGGGAACAGTTATTTGGTGTTAAGTGTTTAAAGCTGCAAAGCTTTTTGGACTATATATGTGTGAGTCTAAATAAATGAATCATGATCTATTTTGCATTATGGATAATACCATTACAGTCTCATTCCATCACTAAATTATTCAATATATATATATATATATATATATATATATATATATATATATATATATATAATAATAATAATAATAATTATTATTATTATTATTATTATTATTATTATTACTATTATTATTATTATTATTATTATTATTATTATTATTATTATTATTATTATTATTATTATTATTATTATTATTATTATTATTATTATTATTAAATAATTGAGTAATCCACACATATATGATCTGTTTTTTACAAATATAACGGAACAGCTCGAAAAATTTTGAGGAATGAAACATTTTAAGATAATTATATGTCTAGACTAGTTATTTGAGAAAAAACGTGCTCGCAACTTTTATTCTATGTTCAGTTTCCACATGCAAATAGATATAATATTCCATAGAAACTTGACAGGAGCGATCGATAATTAGTAAATCCTTTCTTATCTATAAACTGAATCCCTGAAACTGCATTTTTATGCCAGAAAGTCGGACAAAGCAACCAATGATTAAATAATACATATTATGAATATTGTTTCCGGTAGATTCCGAAAAAATGGCCAGAATTCTACGGAAGTAAAATAATGTCTCATATGAATTATATTCCCTTTGATCTGACTTTATTTTTATTTGAATTCCCTAATTTGATTTTTATTTGAATTTCCCTCAAGCTTAAATATCATGTAGCATGCACCATTTCCAGCATGAAGTTATGAAAGCTGTACTCCCATTAAAATAGCAGAAATTAAGTACACAGTTCAACATTATAGCTACACAGTACACTCCCATCATAAAACATTGTTCGTTTCTTAAGAATAAAAAAAATGCCATGGTTCGATAGTCTGATAGATTGAACTGGAAAAAAATTTGCGAAATTCTTTATTGTACGTAAAGGAGGAAATTACATGATTCTATGCAATACTTTGATCACTATATATAAACAACCATAAAATACACGCTAATAAATGCTAGATATTATTTTCAAAGTAGAGTTTTAAATTCAAGCCTTTACTTTTGCACATAATCAAACGTCTTTAGAGGCTCCCTGAACTTGTCTAGCTCGTCTCTCCATCTAACATTTTGCCGGCCTCGGTTGCGCATGTGGTCGGTCTCAGGGAATCCATGTTGTGAGTCGTGATGTCCATCGATTGTCTGCCATTTCTGCAACATGGACAGCCCACCGCCATTTGAGATCTTTAATGGATTCTATGATGTCCCTACCTCTTGTCTCTTCTCAGATGTACTGTGCTGTCTCGTGGTCTCTCCATGTGAGGCCCAGCATTATTCTTTCATGTGCACAACGAGTCCAATGATTTTTCAAAGACATATTGCATCCAATTGAGAGTTGCAATACGCAACTCTACTGATGAAACCATCAGTACCGTTCACTCGTTTCAGTCAATGTTTGAACTGCCGAGCCTGAGAATGTATGATGGAAAGCACGAAAATGAAGATATATGCGCGCATCGTAATATCTTAAGAGGCATAATACGAAAACAATCAAAATCAAATACATCCGTTGGTACATCAGTAAACTCGTAGCCCAATGATGAAGAGAGCATTCATTTTTCGCAGAATTGTTCTTTTAGATATATCAATTCCACAATGTATTTATTTTAGAGGTGAATTTGAATATCATTGATGGAATATTATATGGTAAAACTTCAGTACAGGATTCAGATGTACTTCCGTGTAAACTATTCCATAATTTTTGTGTTCGTTGAAGAATGATCCATGAGTCCGTACGACATAATTCGAGGTGTGTCCATAAAGGAACCGAACTTTCAATGGCGCACGAATTACACGTTTTGAAGTGCTCAATACTCAAATATCATGAAAGAAGGGACTCGAGCTTTTGTAAAAAAAATTCTGCATCAAGTTACGTTCGTTCGTTTTAGATTTTGATGTGCTAGCGTTTATCTAGTGCGTTCAATATTTTTCCTCGTTTTAATCTGACGCATTCTCAGGAGAAAGGTGTTTGTGAAGCATTTTGTTTGAACCAGGAAACACCTTCTTCGAAAAATTCCCCCTGTTCTAAAATTAGATTTGACTGATTAGATTGATTCCTCGTATGTACCTACGATTGCTTGCTGAAATGATTCATTCATATTCACTCAGACTGATGTGTAAGTCCCTGCTAATCTTCTAAAATACCTTTAAAAACGTATATCATTTCATTAAACACAGCAAATTGTGCATATTTCTCATCTATCGTTTTCTTTCGTATGGTGTAAATACACCAATCTCACTAGCTGACTTTATGTATAGGATTATATTTATTTTGCATATGCTTTTATAAATGAGCATTCTTCATCAATTTCCTTTATCTTCAGAGGTATCTGCCAGTATATAAATCAATTGAACAATGCCTATTTTTAATTATCTATCGTATCATCAATCTATGTGCTCAGGATTCAGTGCATCTGTTCTTTGTTTTCCTACGCTTGATTTCTGCAAGTGAGTATAATTGTAATTGCAATTCATTTTATTTCTATCAACGAATATCCCTAATTAATTAATTTCGTTGAAAACAAACAGGAACACATTTATCAGATTAATGACACATAATTATGCGTATGCAAGGCTACTGAACATGCGTAACCTTTCATATAGTGCGTGATTACTGAGCATTTCAAAATATATAATTTGATATGCATACGTTGTTGAAAACGCGAAGTATATGTGATTACTGTTGTTAACATGCATCGCTTGGAAATAATAATGTCTCTTTCTCGTTTTTTTTAATATTCATATAGCAGTAAATGTTTTTAGCAAATTTTGATTCCTCTCCCCTCTCTCTCTATCTATATGACTTTATATAAAGAAGTACTTTCTAGCATACTCACACACTTATATATAAACATATATCATAAAGAAATGAATAGATCATCTAGATGAATAATCATAAATGCGTTACTGAAACCTACCTTCCGTTTATTTGGAACTCTATTTGAACTGACATCCTGTGAAATATTCTAGTTGGCCAAAACAGCTTAAATAAAATACATAATTTGGAGATATTAGTTTCTGCAGGAAGAGAACATGTGTGTAAGAGGTCAACATAACCCAACACCGCTCTTAAGCTCTTAAGCTAAGCAGTCACTTGGTAATTCAGAGGCTCTAATAATCACGTTTTTACTTTTCATCATGTTTATTCTACGTCCATATCTGCTCCGAATGTTTGAAACACAGGCAATTATCTTTATTAAGAAATGGATCTTAAATCCGAAGGAATAATAATAAATACGTCATTTTTTTTCCGAAAATATACTAACCAGCTGGTATCTTTTTTATAAGATATTTTGTGTCAGTTTAGCGACCAATTATGCAATATCCGTCAATATATATATATATATATATATATATATATATATATATATATATATATATAGCATCTTCATTTATTTACACATCCACAATGATATCAAAGAATAAGGTGAACAATGAAAAACATCTTGAAGATTTCATAAATTGCGTTGACAGATATTGCAAAATTGGTCGCTAAAGTGACACAAAATATCTTATAAAAAAGTTTTTTTAATGTCAATATATATATATATATATATATATATATATATGTGTGTGTGTGTGTGTGTGTGTGTGTGTGATAGTGTGTGTGTGTGTGGAGCTTTGCTGCATCAAACATTAAAAAAACTTTTTATAAGATTTTTATACTTCAATTCTGCGTTAGGAATTACCCACTTTCTTGCTAGCTATAATTCAGTTAAAACAATAACCTTTTTATGTATGGAAGACTGAGATACATCCCAAACATCTAAAAATGTCAAAACGAAGTACCCGCCTGGAAAAGATGTTAAGTGACACAAATGACAACATCATACACACGGCAACGTCACCCTCAGTGCCTCTTCAATATGCCAGAGCAGTTTCTTCGAAACAAAGGTAAAGCCAAGAAAACCCCCAAGAGTGTTTAATGCGCGCTCTGACAAAAAAACTTACAAGAAAAAGTAGGAAATCAACTAAGATCAATTTCTGACGGAGGTCAACCTTTGAAATCTGTCGATGGAAAGATAACCACATTATCGTTCCTATCCTAAAACGTTCTTGATTTGTTTATAAAATTCCGTGTATTTGCTCGTGACATGTCATTGCAATCGTACACATGTATACCTCTATGTACACACATGATGTTGATCTACTAAAATTGTAAGGTTCTACGTATAGGACCAGTGGCCACCATTGCTTTTGACAATGATTACACAGCTGTGTTTTGATGTGATCGCTGAGTAAGTAAATGTTCTATTCAAACCCTGTTCTCTTTCTTTCATCCCCTCAAACACATATTCACTTGCAGATACATTGTTGAAATCTAGAGATTTAGGATGAAAAAGCATTCATTTCATCGAACATATATTTAACATAGCTTCCTTCCCAGTTGATACTCTTTATCCAGTGTGTAAATATGAAGCATATAGATTGAATATTTTGCATTAAAAATTTCACAGCAAATTTAGTTGATGACTGTGTCAAGCTACAGAATTTTTATACATACGAGCATATATATATATATATATATATATATATATATATATATATATATATATATATATACATATATATATATATATATATATATATATATATATATATATATATATATATATATATATATATATATATATATATATATATATATATATATATATCAGAGTGAAAAAGATGATTCTGGAGATGATGATGTGAAATGACCTTTCTTTATTTAATCTGGCTTTTAGCCAGTTCATACAAGTTTCTCCAGAAAACTAACTAGATTGAAAAAATCTCATTCTTATTCAGCATAGTCTTCCTCTTTAATAGGTCTTTGCTTCTTCATTTATCTGATTACGATGAATATGTACCATTATCTTTACGAATGTCCGTGAACGGATATCTATTTACTCAACTTGTTATCAATAAAGTTTCATAGATATATATATATATTTATATATGTGTGTGTGTGTATGTGTGCGTATATGTGTGTGTGCATATGTGTGTGTATGTGTGTGTGTTTGTGCGTGTGTGTGAATGAGTGTGCATGAGTTTTAATATGTACGGATTATTGTATTTGCTTGTAATAATATTTAGTGCTTGATTGCTGGCATCTCCGAAATTTGGGTGAGTTCAGCGGGCAATAACAAATCTTTAATTTTTCTTACATACGATATATTCTGAGTCAAATCATCTCCGTTTTTCACATTCATATCCGATGACTGACTTTTTTTATGCTCTCTGCCTCTCTATTTATCCAAATCTCTTCCATTCCTTTCTATGTTTGTTAATTTTCAACTTCTTTCACTTTCTTTTCAGCAATATATCCTCTGCTTATTTGGCTCTATTCATTGCATTATCTATGTATTAGAAACTGTAACCCGAAAGAATCAACAAAGCTGACTCAGGTTTCCCCAGTTTTTAAGCGATTCTTGCTGGCTTGATGGATATATGTGTGTGTGTGTGTGTGTGTGTGTGTGTGTGTGTGTGTGTGTGTGTGTGTTGAGCGTGAAAGCAGGATTCAAAGATTTACTCCTCAACCAGGATCACTTTCGATATCCCCCCCCATTAAGAAAAAAGGGTGCTGGTTGGAGCTTAATTGCAACTATAAATATCTGCCAAATCTATCACTTACCAAGTTCATGGTAGGGTTTGCACTGTTTTCATTGCTTTTTTTCTCTAATCGGACTTTTTAGTGACCCAACAGAAGGGTAGAGAAGTAAATTATTCATTGGTTACTACTTTTGCGATTCTTCAAAAATTAACCATCTCCAACATTTTACCAAATGACGTTCTTCATGTGAGGGTTCATATTGAACGACTAAGCAGACTTTTCTTTTCAATCAATTTTGATTATTTTTTTTGTCACCTCATTTTTTCATCTTCTCAAACCTCTCACGTACCCCCTGTATTTTCCCCTCTTTGACCAATCATTCACTCTCATTTTTTTCATGTTTTTTTTTTAATCTTCATTTTTTCGATTCGAGGCACCTTTGTTCTGTTCTGCTGTTGACGTATACGTATAGATTTTGTGAATGTAATAACGGAAGTCTTGAGATATAAACAGATAAGCAATAAACCAATTTTGAAGATAACGATATGAAAGCTTATTATTCCCGTGAAAATTTGGTGGAATATTAAAAACGCTGAGAAAACAATTATCTGGCAGATGTCATCATAAACTAAGAAAATGAGAGTCAGGAAAACACATAATTTTCAAGTTTATAATCACTAGTCACTCAATGGAGACAGTCACAAGATAATTGTCTTTTAGCAGCAATGGATGATCAATTAAAAAATTAGGAAAAGAATTGTTGTCAATGGATGATTTACTTCTCTTTCACTATGTTGTGCGGTGATCCCTGAAAGTTTTAACTTTTCACGAAAAGAAATACAAGTATAAATGCTACCAAACAAACTAAACGTCCATTTTAGCAAAAACTTCATTGCAAATCGAATTTCCGACAAAAAAAACCCCAAAAAGCGAATAAGGTTCAAGTGTCCAGTTCCACTGGTGCAGTTAGTACGTGTATCACTTAAATGCATTTAGAAATAACCAGCTCGACGAATTAGAAGACTGAATAAACCCATTTCCAAAATTTGGTTGACAGTAGTATGGTAAATACGTTAAACAATAAATCAAAACGGGAATTACGTTAAAATATTACGTGTCCTTGTTTGTATGTGATATTAGAATGGAGTTTAGAGACACGTTCACATTAGATATATTGTGCCGAATTGCATACGAATTTCGTATAAAAGTTTTGAAGCTTCTAACTGAATTGTTTGCTGAATTATAATCTGAAATGATCATTGTATAGTGCTCAATCTATGCGATTATTATTTTTTGTTCCGTCAGAAGGGAGGAGATTATGTAGAAAAATGAGATTTTAATCAACTGATGATACAACGAAACAGCATTCTGTAGATGACGTATGTATGTATATATATATATATATATATATATATATATATATATATATATATATATATATATATATATATATATATATATATATTATCACTCAAAAAATCGAGCAAGGAATCACTTTAGGATGGCTATCGGCAGAGCAAGCTCATCCTTCAAAAACAAGACAATCCCAACAATCCTGAAAAGAAGGGTATACAACCAATGCATACTCTCGATAGTCATTAATGGAGTTGAAAATGAAACCTAACCAAGAAACAGACCCAAAAATTAAAAAACATGCAACACGTGCAAAAGAGAATCATACCAAAAATCACATGGAGAGATCATAAAAAGTCATGATATATCAAGAAGGAAAACAGGAATCCTAGACATAATAAAATCTATTTAAAAAATAAAATGGCAATGGGCAGGCCAAGTTGAAAGAATGGCAGACAACTGACATTACGACCTACGGCACAATATGGATCTTCAGAGATCACATGCAAAACCGAAGCCGACCGAATATAAGATGCAGAGATGAATTCGACAAATTCAGAAAATACTGGATACGCGACACCCATTAAGTATATACATATGTATACATATACAAATACACTCACACACACACACACACACGTATATATATATATATATATATATATATATATATATACATATATATATATATATATATATATATATATATATGTATATATTGACCGAAGCTAGAACATTCAAATACAAAACATTTTAGAAAAAATTATCACTGAAGATACACATTCGACTCTCCTACAAAGCTACTGTTAGGTAATAACCTCTCATATCATATATATTTAAAAAGGTATGCTGACCTCGAGTAATTCATTTTGAGATGTTTTACGAATAAACCAAAGATGTTTCAGCGGTTATTTCTAAATAGGTGGAATTAAGTCAAGGCCCAACATCATTTGGTTTGGCTTGAGGGGTTATATCCTCCATTGGCGACTACTCAAACCCAAATACCATCGTGAACTTAATTGCAAATATAACTACAAAAACGTCATCAAAAAGGCAACATTATACATCGGCACTCACAGAGCCGAAACACACTATCAAAATAAACAAATGATAAATCTAGAAAGCATTATTGAAATAAACGAAATAAGAGAGACCTCGACTTAGCAGGCTAGCCAGGAGGAGATTAACGATTTTCACAATGACTTGAATTGAACATTCAAAGATACTAAAATGTAATGCAACATGATTATGAAGGATTAGAATGTCTAGGTTGGATAATGAACTGGAAATTGATTCGAATACTAAATGTTGAAAGAAGCAGGGGTTTCATTCACTTCGTAACAGAAAAAATACAGAATCATGAACGACCTTTTTAAAGGGAGACCGGGTGGAAGATGGAATAAGAGGAACGTAATTCCCAGAACTAAAAACAAAATCTACTACATACCAGTAGTCAAGTGACATTATCAAACAGATCCAAGTCCTTATCCAAGTCAATGCAGGAATCAAACATGCAAGGGTTATATATAAAATCCAGGTCATCATGAAATAAGAAAAAAGAAAAAAAAATGCTGGAAAATGTCCTACACCAAGCAACCACCACATTAGGTTGATGAAGAGCTCACCCAACTTAAACTGAAAAACAGACTACTTACAGAGTCCAAAGAGAACAGGGAACACGAGCATCAACAAATTTCACAACAGCATAACCATTGGCAATGGGTTTGTAATATTGCAGGAATGTCAGACAATCGCTAAACATTGAACCCCAGAGATCTGTAGTCGGCAAAAATCAAGATGGCGTTAGGAAAATATTGGTGCCAAGACTATCATGTGAATCTTTGGGATGGTGCATGCTAAATGACGGGAGTTAAAAGACCAATGATGGAATGATGGTATTGATGATATTATCGAGTGAAGTATCATCAAAGAGAAGAGTTGCAGTGGAACCAATTGCAGACATTGACAGAAGAATGTATCATAATGCACAATAAATCGATTATTGTTGTGTGCAAGGCTCTCTGGTCACAAAGGTCACCGGGATTAACCACAATAATCAGAGTCGATTGCATGTCAACTGTATACGCTTGAACCGGACGTGGACCTTGTATCAATGGAAGATGATTACTTGGTCAAGTGGGCCTTGCTTTTTCCAGGCGGGACAGCTGGAAACATGTGAGTAGTTATCTCAGGACAGCGATGGCACCGGGATGATCTATGAAACAGCAAGTCAGAGGTTTTGCAAGAAGATCTGAGTCCTCCAGTGCAAGTGGAAGTCACTTTTGTCACATATTACTTACTTATACATGGGTACATCCTTTCAGACATCGATCTTCAAAAATGGCGCAAGAGTCTTTCATTAAAATAGTGCATATTGTCGAAATGGGTTTATTCAGTCTTCGAATTCGAGTGCAGAAATAATTTCAGAAAAATGAACTAAACTTCTTTGTGTTTCGTTGGTCATTTACTCGACGGATGTTAATGCATTATGTTTGGCAAACAAGATTTTTCTGCAGCTGTTGGAAAACCCGCTTTAAACTTCCTCGCACAAGATCCGAAGGAAACCACGCCTAACTATTTCATAGGCACAAAGAGGACAAACATTTTATTAAGAGAGCGGTCATAAAATTTGGACCATTAATATGTGAATCAGTTGCATAAAAGAGCACACACACACACACACGCACACATATATATACATATATATTATAGTACAAATTTTTTGTGTTAAATATAGACGAAAGCACTGAAAAAATTACATGAATTTCATTAACAGATATGGAGAAATGATTCACTTGAATGACACAAATTTCAGGGAGAATTCTTATCTTTGATTTTATACATAAATCTAGTGTTAAGGTATATATATATATATATATATATATATATATATATATATATATATATATATATATATATATATATATATATATATATATATATATATATATATATAAGGCTTTGCAGTTATAAATACTGAAAAAAATTAAACATACTTCTCAACTTTGAATGTTTTTTCTATGTTTACAATTATTCTGATATAATAATACTATGTGTAAATTTTTACTCTTGTATGGATCAACAGTTGTTTACCATGGAACCGTTTTGGAGACTGAGGCATAAACAATTGTATCAATATTGCATCCTAGCAGTGTTGATTAACCACACTTTCAAACTATGATTTTGATATAAAGCTTATGTCACACATGTAGTTTGCTATCTTATATATTATGGATATTATAATGTATTCTATAAAACATTTGATTTCATTTGCTTTTTTTTAAATACAGGACCAACTCACGTAGGTTAACCCAAGAACGTATTCAGCGATGAAGCATCAATGAGTCCACGACATGAATAACTTGTTGTTTCATTATCTTTAATTAGTGTTCACCCATGTAATATATAATCCATTATCAAGAAGTTGGTTTTATTCTCTGACTGGATGCTAACAAACTTATAGCATCATTTTCAATCACCACCTCTCTGTATGTCTGTCTGTCTATCTGTCTGTCCGTCTGTCTGTCTCTCTCTCTCTCTCTCTATATATATATATATGTGCGTGTGTGTGTGTGTGTGTGTGCGTGTATCCAATGCATTTCAGATAGTATTCACCTTTGTACACTTTAGACAATTCATAGAAATCAGACCAATGATTACTGCTTTTTGTACATAATTTTCCAACGTACAATATTGTCCCAACATATTTCTTTTGATCCTCAGTAAATATTGTGGAAGTCTATACGGATATCAGAATAAACTTCTTGATATGCACCAAATACCTATTTCACACACACACACACACACACTATATATATATATATATATATATATATATATATATATATATATGTGTGTGTGTGTGTGTGTGTGTGTGTGTGTGTGTGTGTCTGTGTCTGTTCAGATAAGATGGAATCCTTATACAATCTGTCATTATATATAAACGAATAATACATTCTTCAGGCTATGGAGATCGTATATTATTCATGCGAGAATAGCAATTTCCATTGTTTTCTCTTACATTTTACTCTCTTTGATTTGATTTTGCCAATTAATTGAAGTAACCTTTACGAATGCTCCGCTACAAGATCAATAGTTTTTTTTCAAGGTTAATTAAATCGAACTCTAAGGCTGATTAGATCAATTCGACGCTGGAAATAAACGAGAAACAAAAATAAAAGAAGCAGCTAACGACAATTTAAATTCACAAACAAAAACGCATTCAAACAAGACTTCGCAAACCTCACAACTCAACAAGATCAAAAGATAGGAAATACCTCCTCCGGCAGTGGCAAACTGGAATTATGAAATTCTATGCTAGAGAGTTGAGATGTATGTTTGCCGAGCTGATACCGGCTTGTAAAATGGACTCAGCCGGCTGAGTTCAAACCATTCTTAGGAATATTTGTGTTCGTACTATTGCACTTGCAGAAGGCGTGAATCTATATCCCCTCAAGATTTAGATAAAACAGCACAGGGTGGAGTGATTCACGTTATTTTGGATGTTTCTTGGCTCTGTTTATTTCACATATCGAGCAGGCCGACCAAGTAATAATGTTAATTATGGAACATGAGTCGGCCCAGCTAAAGCTGTAGAAAGCTGTATGATACATAGTGGTATATAACCACATTTATCATGCAAGTATGTTTGAACACACAAGCTGTTGCGTGTATTTTTATTCTCATTGCATGGCTGGGCGAAGAACTTTTAAGTAATTCTAGCCTAATAAAATAAGGAGACTTTTATTGTTTCATAAACAGGATATATGAGGAAACAACACATCGGTGGTGACAAATTGTCACTGTATGCAGCCACACTGTTGAAACATAGGCTACGAAATGGTGATCATTTAATAAAAATGAATCATGAAATAATACCGAAGCAGTTTTTATAGAGAGCTTGCTAATGGGAAACATCCTTCTTATACGGTATAAATTAAGTTCAATGGTCGTCTGAAAGTTATCCCACGTGGTTACTTGTAGACTCAGGTGAGTAACCATGATTTTTGGCGAAAACTGAACCATCTTATAGTTCGAATTAAAATGATATATGAACTAGAATAAAGATGTTTCATTTTGAACTTGACTTTGACAGAGGTGACTAACCCGTCATATCTATGGGAGCATCAGTTTCACAATGACTGAGAAGAGGAAACATCTAGTAGTTATAGATCACAACATTTGTCACATCAGTTGAAAGGTCACTAAGGCTGAAAAGATATGCTAGAATACATGGGAATTGCGCACAGGGTGCCCTTACCATAGATTTTCCAGTGTGAATTTTGCACAATGAATCAACAATTTTCAGTTGGGTTTTTAAAAAAACACATTTGTTTGAGGTATGGTCGAGAGATTTTTTCAGATGACATCATCTGATGGCCATGCACCAAATCACAGTAGTGGGCATCATCAAAAAAGCCTCCATCAACAGCTTTCATTATCCGTCGATGGATAGAGACTTCCCCTAATAGTCGCTAGATGTATTTATCTTTGACATCACGGAGCCTGTACTTTCTGAATTCGTCTCACCATCTTTTTCTATGTTTGTCACAATAATGCATATGATATCTAGGGATCCATGTTGTGAGTTGTGATTCCCAGTGGTTGCCAGGCAATTTTACAATATGCCCAACCCAAGGCAATTCAAATTTTTTAAAAATAATTCTTATGATATATCTGACTCTTGTTTTTGTCTCTAATATGCTTTGCTGTGTTATGATCTGCCCATAAAATGTTGAGCCTGATTTTCTTATGTACAATTTGCATGATTTTCAGGTCAATTATTTTGATAGACTCGAAATTTCGATTCCACAGATGTCATGCAAGAGAATGCTCGGTTGTATAGGATTTTTTTCAGAGCTAATGGGATCCTTGTTTTTGAAAGTTGATCTGGCTCTATCGAAAGCTTGCTAACCTTGAGTGATTTTTCGTTTGATTTCTTCTTTCAGAAATTCCATTTAGATTCTCTGTCTAAGGTAGATGTGATCTAGCATCAAATTTCAATCGTTATGTCCTTGTTTCTAAGTTTATTGTACAAGACATCCGTTTTACTGAAATTCATGTGGGGCCAACATTTTTTCAATTCGTTTAGCTCGTCTAGCATTATCTAAGGATCATGGATGTTTACAGCAAAAAGACGATGTCATCAGCAAATCCTGGATTACTTGGGTATTTGACCTCCATGCTGATTATTTAGTGTTCCCATTCTAATATTTACGGTTCGTTTGCTCTTTTGCTAAAACATAATGGCAACTTCAATTGAAAAAGTTGTTATATTGTGGCTAGGCTTCTCCTTTAGTTTGGCAGGGAATTCATAACTGTTTTCAAGTTCCTGCTTGAACGATTCTTTTTGGTTTTAGCTCAGGGCAGAACATTCTCCTGTATTTGGTCTAGGTGCTGTTTTGAATTTTGCATCTTATCATTTTGTGGTCAACTTATACATTGACTTGATTTTAGATCTTATTTTATACCTGATGGAGAAGTTCTTATCCATTAGTCTATTTCGTTTTTGGTTTTGAGGTTTGGATTCCTTCAAGTCACATCTCTCGCTTCGTTTTTCTATCCGCACACGCCGACGTTTTTTTCCATTCCTTTGTCCTACTTGGGTTCTGAAATTTACCATGATGATTTTTAAATATATTTCAGTTCTTTGGAGTATGCTGTTTAAGTAGACATAGAGCTTGTCCATCTCCTCATCGATTGACTGTGTAGTTAAAGCGTGAACTTGATTGATATTAATTGTGTACTTTTTGGAAAACTGTACAGTGACACTGACTATATGAACTGAGATGACTTTGAATTCTTGCCTGAAACATTTTCTTTGAGCTTTTCCATGAATGAGGAAGCTAACCCCTTTTTGTTTACATTTTTCTGCCTTTGAATAGAAATGCTAAAACTAAATGCTATATAGTTTAATAAAGTCTTCTCGGTGTCTTCTCATTTTACTAATACTGATAATGTCCCCATTGATGTTTTCAATTTCATTTTCCAGATCGTTGAGGTATATGTCTGTTGTCAATAATCTGACGTTGTAGCTTTCAATGTATAATGTTTTGGGGTTTGTGTTTAGGTTAGTGAAGCAAATGAGGCAGCTGGGCTTTTGAGACACTTAAACCAATATGAACTATTTTTCTGTTCTTTCTTAATTTGCTTTGTGTTCTGTTTGGGCGAATCCCTTGGATCACATCATCTGCACTCAAAGCAGGTGATGTGATTGGCCTTGTGTGCTCTCAATGCTGACGGTATGTATATAATTAGATTTGACAGTTTATGAAATACATTCAAGTAGGGACTATATTTCGTTGGACCTTGTGTTAATTGAGTACCCCTTCAAACAGCCTTAGACTGCATGAATGATTGAAGGGGAATAAGCATAGTGCAGCATCCAAATATGTGTCTACTGAGAAAGCCATCTAAGTGCGACTCTTTTCATGTTTTCTAACGCTGTTCAATTTTTTGAACACAGGTATTGTTCCAATTTAAAAGTCTTTATAAATATCAAATTTTATCGAACGTATATAACTCTAATATATATATATATATATATATATACATATATATATATATATATATATATATATATATGTGTGTGTGTGTGTGTGTGTGTGTGTGTATATGTATATATATATATATATATATAGAGAGAGAGAGAGAGAGAGAGAGAGAGAGATAGAGAGAGAGAGAGAGAGAGAGAGAGATATCAAGAAATGAGTATATAATCCAACAAAACAATTATGAATGCGTTATATTATTTGAAACGATTTTGGAGTGACTTCCCTTGAATACACAGAAAATGTGCCACCTCTTGACAGCGTGGATAAGTAAACAATTGAAAAATTGGGCTGCCGCAAAAATCAAATACATATCTATCTATCAATGTATCTCTCTCTCTCACTCTCTCTATTTCTCTCACCCACTGTCTTTCTTTCTCTCTGTCTGTCTGTCTGTCTCTCTGTCTTTCTCTCTTTCTGTATATATATGTATGTATATATATATATATATATATATATATATATATATATATATATATATATATATATACATAAATACATTATCTCCAATATGAAAAGAGAGTGAAAAACAGTAAGTTTTGCTGAGAATTTCCATTGAAATGTCATACTGATCGAATAAAATATTGCTCCAATTTTGAAGTGATTTTTTTTTTGTCTGAAAATTGTAAAAGATACACATAGTACGAACATAATAAAATAATTGCTCTCTTATGAAGAATATCAGGAAAAACATCCAGAGATAAAACAACATTTATACTTTTGAAAATGTATGGTAGGAGAAGGAGTGTTCGGAAAATGAATACTTTTGTAGACCATAATTATCATTCCGCGCACACTCTCTTCTTTTTAAGTTGAGGCAATTTTTTATCGTGTTAATTCATTGTTATTTCCCATTCTTTTTACTTTATGATCTTTCAGCACCAGTAATTATTTGCATTAAGGATATGAAGACTTTATATCTAATAGCATACATTCATTAACGTATATTCATGTAATGAGGTCCTGGATACAAGATTACCTTTCATTACATACCAATGTATGTATGTTGTATGTATGTATCAATTTATTGCTGGAAAGAATTATAGGTGACTTTGAAAGCTACTTTTATTCAAATTGTTATAGATATTTATAAGAGAGCATAACTGCGTTATACGTAAATTGTAACATGCGACACACTTTCACGTTATCTACGTATCCATCTACTTATCTATCTGAGATCAACGAACTTGATCTAAGATAGCCTGGCCATTGTCTAAATGGATCATCATCATCATCATCATCATCATCATCATCATCATCATCATCATCATCATCATCATCATCATGTATGTCATTGTCCGTCATCAGGCATAGACCTTCTTCAGGATTCGCCATACCTCTCTATCGTTGGCGTTGCGGATCGTGCACCAATAGAGATGTATATTTATCTTCCAACTATCTAAGCCATCAAATACTTGCAAAAAGAAGGTACATCATCATTTGCAATTCGAATGATTTTTTTCTATCTAATAGCTTCATTAATGCATATATTTACGTATGTAAGGATGTATTTCATGTAAGTATAGATTGTACGCCTGCATACATGTGTGTGTGTGTGTGTTCATGTATGTTTCTACATGTGTATAAAGACCTTGCTTTGACTGGGTCTTGTCAGGAATATGCTCGACGGACGAATACCTAAGTACATGTACGTTGATGTTGTCACTGAATCCATATCTGTAATGAAGCCTATGCTTCATAAAATCTGTAAACAAGACCCAACGCAACATCAGCCTGGCAGCGTTGGATGCAACGGATGGAGGCCTGCCATCAACGCCAATATACAGCGGAGTGAGAAGATGAAAAAGCCGCAACAGAATTTGTTGCCCGGGAATCAAGCTGCACAACCTCAATTGGGGGCTAATCTGCACTATCAATTGTTTTGCAAGACACATGAAGAACAATAATAACTAGTGTATATGGAAATGGAGGTCCATTTGAAATAACGGTAGCAGTGTTCTGAATGGTATTAGCTAGCTGAGTGCAAATTCTAGTCAATGTTTATATTCACTTAGAACGCCTCTTCTCCCTCCATAAGTAAAATAGATCGGGCTCTCTATCCTTGGAAATGCAACCAGTTTAGGAAAAGGATATCTCTGATAACAAACAATTAAGTGTAGCTTCCTCGAGGCACTTTAGCCCTCGCCCAATCTGCCGTCTTTTAAGCAGCTCCTACAACCAAATTGGTCTCAGACGCTGTCTGCTTTTATTTCGACTAACTCAGCGTAGCCAAGAGTAGGATTCTGTTGACCAGGCATCCTGGTATACACCCGTCCTATTATCCGTATTCATACTCAGATATGTTTAAAAGTTAATCATTCAATTTGAAAAACCAATATTGCATCATCCATTGATTAACATGTAAATTTACAATAATCACCTTGAGATGGCAAGATGCATATTCAAAGTCTGTTCCTAAACATCCTCTATCAATTCGCAGTACTGTGACTCTTATATCAGAATACTTTTGGCTTCCGAAGTAAAGATCTCTCTCTCTCTTTCTCTCTCTCTCTCTCTCTCTCCCTCTCTCTCTCTCTATATATATATATATGATTTATTTTTCCGAAACCCGATTTACTTACATTTGTCGAATGTTCCAGTCAACCTGTCATTATTCGTGGGCGAATGTGTGTGTGCACTGCCTCTGCCATAATTGCGCTGTCGGGTCATTTAATGTTTCTTATCTGTTCACTATTATCTTTAATGGTCACCTATTTAAGTACTGATCACCTGTCGAGGAGGGTATGTCAGGTTGAGTCGTCGATGTGAAAGAGAAGGAGATGACGTGTGCTGTCTCTAAAATGGTGTGTTTCAAAACAAAAGCTGAATGCTAATTCCACGTTTCACCTTTCTCTGAAGAAAGTAAAAAGCTGGAAGGCAGAGACCATATGTATTTCCATTCTTTTAGAGAATTTATTTATGAAAGAAAGAAAAAAATCGTTTCCGTGGAATATTCTGTGGTCTGCAGGATATATTTTCATTTGCTAACTTATTACATCCTGGTGAAATCGTCCCTGGTTATGCCCAGAGAACCGAGAATATCGCACTCTTCATTATATTAGTAGATAAATGTCATTCAACCTTCTATTGAGCAATCGGAGGTCAATTTAGGCTGTCTGTTGCCAGCACATCTTAGGCCACTTTCTGCTTCTCTGGCCTTTCGGGGTCCATTTAACGGCTTCAGATGCAAGTCTTATCTTGAGGAGCTTCAATACATGCCCCATCCAGCGGAGGTGCCGTTTCCAAATGATAGTTGAGACAGGCAGCTGTTGAGATCAATCCCTGACATCTTCATTTAAAGTATAATCTTGCCATTGAAAGCCCGGGATTTTACGTAGTCATCTAGTGTCAAAGGTGCGTAATTCCTTTTCCAAGGTAGTCTAGAGTTGCCAGGTTTCCCATCCATAGAGCATAATAGATATTACGTTTGAATTATAGTTCATTATTGGTTCTAAGAAAAGTTTTCCTTTTGTTCAGAACATTAATCTGAACACTTCCATTGCCTTCCCAATCCAGAATTTCAGTTCGTCGATCACAAGTATTTGTGTTGGGAATGGAATTGTCAAGATCCAAAGGTAAATCTGCTCCCTCAAACTTATTCGGATCAATGAACACTCATATTTACACTTTCAGCCCTCCTCAAATGATCCCAAGGCCGTGGTTCTCAAGTGGTTTCAGTTTAAGACGCACATAAAATGCAAAATATCTACTTTGTCATACGAATGTTGGTGTCAACGCATTGGCTGTTATAGTAGTTGTAACATGACATTGGTTCTGCCAAGTGAGAAGAGCTTGAAGGGGATTTTTATGATGTTTCCCTGCACTGCAGCAAAGTAAAACTGCAAGAGGGGGAAAGGGGCACTGAAAGAAAAACTATGGATAAGGAGCCTCTAAAAAAAAACCATGGATGAAAAGGTACCACTGAAATGGGATCAAAAGATAAGAGTCGCCCATTGATGGATAGACCGTGGATAAGGGGAGCAGTTTGGAAACTACAAATTATATATTAGAAAAATTTATTTAATCAATAATTTCGTCCTTGTGAACGCTGATGACTAGATTTGATAAAAAAAAAATGTTTTATCAATAAAAAACTACATTACCAAATGGTCCCGTGAGCAACTGCCTCCTTATAATGACATAGCATGTGTATTCGTTCAAGACCTACAATATCTAAGGTTCCTCACTGATGCTTGGATGATATCAATCCCCATCGTGTGATTCAGCATGCTATATTATTATAGTATATCATTGCTTCCAACTTTTATAAATGACTGAGTGTATTAGAGGCCAAAGATATCAGCCAATTACTCTCTTTAATTGGGGTTAATATCAATTAATTAATAATCTAAATATAGGCTTCAACTTATCGATCTGATTTTGATGTAAGAAAATCTCCGTATTTTTTAGCATTCGAATGTTGACTGGCGGTAGAGCACTTAGCTACACTTCACCAGGCTATGGTTTAATTCAACGGTAAGGCATACCATAAACTTTAAAAATGGTACTCAATGTCTTTTAACTATATACTGAGCACAAAAACGGACGGTTGCGACTAAATCACGTTGTACATACGGCATGGAAGTTCGTCGAAGTCACGTAATACCAGTATCTGAATGGGTGACCATTGGACATTATAGTAAATAGGAAAAAAATCAAAAAGGCTGACAAGCAAGCCTGGAAAGGTTTTTACTATCAACAGCCCGTGGAGGCCTGGTTCAATGATATCCTTAATATGGCTCTAAGCGGATAATACGTACGTACTTGGACTGAGAATTGGCATGGACTGCATTATGAAAAACACGGAGAGGTCTAAATATAGGGTTCTTCAAAAAGGGCTGACTGAAGCTTTTGAGAATGCACTTATTTTTTAGCACCATATAAGCAGTTATATTCAACCCTATATATTTACCATTTCAGTGGATTACACACTTTGGCATCGCGCTGACACTTTACTCTACATAATTTGGTAGCTATCGGCCGAATTGATTCATTTACTTCTCACCCACCGCCTCTCGGTTACTTGCAACAGTATATTTTTAATGTTCTGAAGTCTAAAACTCGTGCAGAGAGTTGGATTAGAGATTCAAAGTCGAGAACCTAAAACCACTCGACTTGATTGGGTCATTTGTAGTCATTAGTCTATATAAATCGTACAAAAGGAGGAAATCAAATCTACTTGTTATAACATCAACATTCAAATCTTAAGGAACATTCAAGGATCCTGTATTTATCATATAAGTTTCGATGCAAGAAACCGATAATTAGAGTATTTGCTGTAATTTATGTATCAATAAATATTTTTGTATTGAGACAGACATTAGGTCTATCCAATATATTGATGAATTGAATAATCTCAAACTATCACTCATAATCTTTTTAGTATGAAAATTTCACCCTTGGTTAGATTATGTACATACATACATACATACATACATACATATATATATATATATATACATATATATATATATATATATATATATATATATATATATATATATATAGTCAAGAAATCTTTACAACTTTGAACACAATAATTAGAAAACTTTTCCATAAAGATTTTCGTGTCACTTCAGTCAATTATTTCGTTAGTCCCGAACATCACATAATCCATTAAAAATTCAAATGGCAATGGACTGGTTATGTTGCAATAATGGCAGACAGATACTGGACATCATGACTTGTAACATGGATACCGAAAGTCCCCATGAAAACCAAGGCAGGTAGAATATAAGATTGCAGGACGAATAAGACACTGATGATTAGGAAGTTTTGCAAATCATGGGTAAGGTTTATGTTCAGCAACAGATGATAAGATACTGATGATTTCCTGGAAATGAATTTGTGTAATTTTTTAACATGTTTTAATGTAATTGTTTCGGAGATTTAGAGACAAAACAGTTTTATCATTTTGCACCCAGGAGTGTTGATCAAACACCACCTCTTTTTGAAATGCTTTTTACATTTGGCATATGTCATACGTGCAGTTTGTTGTATTACATAGGGTATTATCATGATTTGATTATATTGGCATCGTTTTATACTACACATTCGGTAATCTTTTTGAAAAAGGATTTTCATATGTAGATTACTCTTGAGGAACCAGGTATTATAACAACAAAGATGATCTGTTGTTCATGTCACTTCTTTTGAGTACTTACTTACGTCAATATTAGATGTGTTGCGTTGGATTCAAACTCGGACTCCATGTAAACCAACTTATGATTAAGAATGATAATGTATCTTCATATGTTCTTTAACATATCCACGATTTTAGTTATTATTTCATTATGGTCAAACTGAAAAATTTTAATGAGATCAGGATGTCTAATCATGGCTTTATTAAACTGTCAGAAGTTTTTACTAATTCGTCCATCTTTACCAATTGTTGTTACAACAAAAGAAAAAGGATTTCGGTATAAAATCAATAATGGTCTGTTCAGTAAACGCATTGAGCGCAAAGATATGGCGACCAGAATTGTAAAAGTTCTTGCTGAAAACAAGTAGACCACTATACATACTTAAGACAAAAAGCTTCCCAAAATGGAAGTAATCACTCCAAGTTGCCAAGAGATCATATAAGCAAGTGTACCCGGCGTAATATGAGATGGCATGGCGGATTACACATGTTCAGAAAGTATTGGCTCCATCATGGAGAGGTAAAGTCTTTATCTGACAATTGACGCTAAAAGGCTGAGGTTGATGACAATGGCATATCCATCCTCCATAAAAAAACAATTGGGGTTGGCTGAATCTTTTAGAGGTATATGAATACATGAATAATGAATAACATAATGTACCTTGCAAGCACTAATACTCTGCTGCAAATGCTCTGAAAGTTATTCTGATGTTTTTATACATATATGAGTCAGCAAATGTAAATGAGCATATTATGCAACGCCATCTTAAATACAGAATCTTTCATTTGATTATTGTGTCACCTAATGTCTCCTTAGAAGACATATCCGGATTCAGATATCGAATTTTACGAAAATTTAATTGTAAATAGCAACGGAAGTGATGGTGAATCTTTTAGCCGCCTCCATCTGCCTTAAATAGTTGTTGCCACCGAAAGTAAATGATATGACAGAAGTCGTTCTAAATTTTTATTCGTGTTTAGTGAAAGAGAAGAAAGTATTGATTGATGGGAAATTTTGCTGTTTAGAAAATATGTTTATTCGTCTTTCCCATCAAGATATTCATGAATACAACTCAAAATTGAACATTACCGTACAATTATCAACAAGAGAAAATAAATTATGCCAGCAACAAAAACTCCAAGACATAACATTTTCTTACTGCGGTTGGTGCAATTCAGTACAAAGCAGTGCGATGCACTCTTAAGAACAAGCTATTATCTTACTCGTTTCAAATTCTGGTCATCGGATATTTTTCTCATTGGTCATTATCTGACCGAAAAAAAAAACGAAAACAAAAAAAAAAACGACTT
>OY735198.1:84868862-84933862 GCA_963457665.1 Thysanoteuthis rhombus
GCAATGCATTTAAAAGACTGTAAACTACTTTTACATGTACCCGATAGACGGGTCCATCTCTATTCAGATGCTACGTTAATTGAATAATATTGAGATACCATAAATTTACTTGTTCAAAACTAGTATTTATCGGTACCCATTAGGACATCGAATATATCATTTGATCTAGCGTTATCTGGCTTTGGCATTACTTTTGAGATGACCTTTTAAATAAGTGTCCTGAAAGGGTAGTAGATAGACAAACAGGAAGATTAATGTACATTCACATGGAAATACAGGTCTGTCTATCCATTTATCTACGTCTATCTATCTACCTATGAATCAATCTACGATGAGTGCAAAATTATCCAGTATATTTCAAAATGTTAATTCCACCATCTTCATACACTTTCAAAATAGACAGAATTCAAAGTTCTTTTTTGTGGCCCAATACGAACCAACTCATAACCAACATCTTGTGGCAGCATCGGTAATTGTTTGGTGATTGGTTTAAGGTGATCAATTTAAAAAAAAAAACTGGAAAAAGGGTGATCAATGAATAGGTAGTTTTTTCTGCTTTTGTATGAAAAGTGTGATTTTCTATGAAACAAGTATGAACACAGCTGGACACACTTCATATGACGAATTCAGCCTCAAATTACACTGCAGATCGAATCCACTCGGCTAAAGAATTACTTAGTCGGTGGGGAGGGGCACAAAAGGTCCTCTAAACATAATAAGTATATTGTTCAACCCTCCAGATCCATTGGTGCAGTGCATTCATTGCCAATTGGCTTAAAAACAGAAAAAAACTAAATCGACCGTTTTAGCAACAGTTTTGATCAAAAATCCTACACATTAATCAAAGTACGATAATTGGGGAGTAAGGAATTTAGATAACTTTGGTTCAAATACTATCAAATTTGAAGGTCTATAATCAGCAGTTTTTATATCAACATTTTTGAATTCATTGGATATTGTAGTACACTATCTATCTATTTATCTATCTATCTATCTAGCCAGCTAACTAGCTAGCTAGCTAGCTATCTAGCTATCTAACTAGCTAGCAATCTCAGTATGTTAATATCTATCCTAATATTTATCCATCCACGTGAGTATAAGATGAGGATGAGATGATATATATAGAGAGGAACAATACATCAGTAGATGTTATAAAAGAAACAAACTGATTTGCCATTTCACTTGTGAAAGTGCAAATCATGCATCTGCAACAAATTCCCATGAAAACGTTGACAACATTGGAAAGAGAAGGGGGTTCCCTGGGTTATTGACAGAAATAACTGACATCAGCCGTAAATCGAATTAACTGAACGTTGAAGATATTTTTGAAATAAGCACGCTTTATGCAGAAAAGTATATTTTTTCCTAGATGGAATTTTCTTTCTAATCCCAATTGTAGAATATACGAGTTGTGTCTATTATCCTTCAAGTAACGGAAGTTAAATGTGTATATTTGCAGAAAATGCAGAATGATTTCCTTTTTGATTTCTTTGACGGAAGACAGGACACAAAATGGCTTTCTGAATCTTCAGAATCATGACAAAATTTAATTCTGGAAGGGTGGTTCAAAGATTTTAGAAGAATGATAAAGATTGTGATATGAGTTGGAAAAAAATGTTGAAGGTCCAGCAATAGCATTCGGGGAGATAAGCGATTCTTCGAAAAATATATGAACATTATAGGATTTAAAAAATAGAATCAACAATTTTAGGAGAAGGTAAGGAAAATGAAATGATAAATGAACTTGTTGAAATAAGGAAAAGAATGTTTAGGTACACAGGGATAATTGTTTGTTACACCCACTCCCGGCTTGCTTTCATTCTGCATACATCATTTTCGATTCCTGGATGGTCACTCATGTAGACACTGGTCAGTCCCGACGTTAGAAAACCGGTGTATCTTACGTTATTCAGGTGTAAGCCTTACAACTCAAAGTTTGGTTCCCCAATGTAGACCTTGTGTTGATGAGATTTCGGAAAGACATTGAGTTCCATTTTATAGTTGGGTATGACTTCAGATCATTATAAAACTGGAGTCGAGCACACAACTAGGCAACCATGATTGGTCTAATATATGATCATTTATCAATCATGAGTGATGAAAAGCAATTGATTGGTTTCCTTTCTTTCCTATTCATTTTTACATCGTCATGCTTCAAATCAGTTATAGGTTCATTTTGACAAATATACCTTATTTTTTCCATATCTACCAGTATAGTGCCATTGAGTCAATTTTACAGGTGTTTCCTTTGACTAATAAAGATGTTGAGCTGTTGCCACGTTGGAATGTTTGTGGTTCAAATATATGCATATATATATATATATATATATATATATATATATATATATATATATATATATATATATATATATATGTATTATTTCGTACGTTGATGCGCTTGTGCGCGTACGTGTTAGAATTCACCCATACCCATGGATTAATTAGAAAAAACATGCAATTAAAATTGCATGAGATGTTCTTGTGACTTGTGAGCAAGTGAATTCCTTTCATGATTAATGTTTGATCATAAAAGTTTCTTTTCACTGAACAAAACTGATCCACTAAACTTCCGTATCTGTACATGGTTTATCATTTTTGATCAAGTCACATTGTATTTTAGAGATAACACTTTGATGTGGTCAATCTGAACATGTGATTGGTAAAAAATGATTCCATGTTTGATCAGTGATAATAATTTTTGTGGTTTTTTTGACTGCTTTCCTTTCTTGGTTCTATGTCCCGGAAGTTGTACCCTACAATTATGTTCAGGTGATTTATGAGTATTTTCCTGACCATTAAGTCAAGAGCAAAAACGCGTCATTGATTGCCTGAAATGTTCATATTCTACTGTGTCAATTCCGATTGGGTTAATCTCAGATATCAAACTTTGTTGTTTATCTTTGGAATTACTTGTACTACACTCGTAATTGGGACTACCCGAAGGCTTATCTTTTTATTCTCTAATATCGTTTTGAATAGGGGAGGCATGGATCCATTCCTGAAATTTTCCACATGAGTCAAAAAGCTGAGGATGTATTCAGTTGGCTGCTGGATTCACAGGACATTTGTCCAAATGAAGACTTTTCTACATTCTATGGTTACACAAGGAATCTTCCTATGTGTGAGGCAGACAGGTTGACCGTTACATCACCTGAGTGGATAAGTTCGTACAGACTGCCATTCAGGTTTGCAGGAAGAAGGAAACCGTTCAAAAGGAACTCTACGTTATGATAACCCTTTCAAGACAGAAATGACCATTCTCCTAGTAAAATCTGCATTATCCTGGCCTCACGTCAGTCTCGTTGCAAATTGGCAATCAAACATTATCGCCCCCATTTTAATGATACGTGTACTGTAAAAACATTTGCATCACTAAATAAGATAATTCATCGTCTGATAATTATCACGATGTTATTGGAGAGAGGAACAATAAGAAGAATCTTGATACTTGAAGATTCATTACTTAAAGTTCATCAGATCGTTACTAATTATTTTTCCTCGCGAAAACTTGCACGGTCAGAAACTGGCAACTAGTACTGTCACAAAAACATCAAAGTAGGTATTCCCTGTTTTCAATGGCCGAATGACATAGTATGTATGGCACTCAAAGGCCATACCAATGGAGTTATAGAGCTGAAATTAGTCTTTGTTATGCCTAAAAAAAAACTTTTTCTTTTCTTTTTATATTCCCCCGTAATTAAGCCTTTTAATTATAATGCAAATGTTTAGATACGTTATCCTTGGTTACTTTAATTGACTATCCCAAACATTGCAAGCTGCCAAAAGGCCTCGGTCGTGTTATAGCTTCTATTGAGCGACTAATCAGACCTGTCTTGATAATTATTAATTGCTTCTGCTAATACAGTCGTTAAAATGACTGAGATTTCAGCTCCTAATTATTTGTCACGCTTTGTGCACATGTGCGAACAGCGACTCAATTATCTTTTGTCAACCCAGTCTCAAGTGTCGACGTTGCCAACTGTTACCAACTCGACTCCGATATTCGATTATCAGTCTCGATTTTAACGGCCGATAATTAAATATTATCCACATTGTTCATATACATTGAACGACTGGCTGAATATAGTGATAATCTCTTGAATGTCGAGAAATGTCATGATCGTGTTCATCGCCCCCTCTTCAGAGCCTGCAAAGGACGAAAAAGCCAGTGAGCAACTGAAGAAATGTATTTTACTATTGTCCCAAGCCGATGAAGCGAAGGATAACTACTTTTAATGAAAGTGTATGATAGAATAAACTATTCATCTGGTGATGTGTAGATTTTTCCACATTATCAATGCATTAAAAAGGCAATATTTATCTTCCAATCTGTAAATATTAGACTTTTGCATAAACATGCAATCAAATGACGCTCCATTCAGCTAGAACAAAATGACAGTCACTTGTTTGAACTCAGAGTTTAGATATTGATTTTTTTTTTTGCTTAACTCAACTTCGAAACGCTTTATATGATATATTTCCGACGTGCGCCTCGCACTTAATTGAGTATCCTTTATGCTGTGTGATTACAGGTGGAAGGCATGAATCAGCTAACTCACCAATGGTTGTATGTTCCCCAGAGGAAATCAAATAAGCCTTGGTGTTCCCCAGAGTAAATCAAGCATGCCTTGGGCAGTGTAACCATATGTCCTTTCCAAACAGGGTAACACCAGTAGTTTAAAGAGAAAAAATATCTGAATCCGTCTAAAAATCCATGGAAATAGGTAATATAAATGAGTGAGTTAACTACCCTGTAAATTCAAGGGATATTCGGATTTCCCTGCTATCCGAATTAAGAGTGTAGATATGAAAAGCAAAAATTGCACAAAATGAAAAATCTATCACTATTAATTCCTATACGACAAATAATTGAACATTTTCATACACAAACTGTGGTGAAAATAGAATGTCAGGCTGGTTAAAAGGAATATGAAACTGGGTAGTTGACTAGAAGTGGAAGCAGTGTGCGCTGTCTATTTAATGGTTCACGCAAAGCAAAACCGGGGTGCTGTTTTCTCTGTTTACTTTTATTTCGAAAAAAGTGGCATGAAGTGAACTATCGCTGTTTTGGGATTAACCATTCGTGGCACACTGAAAATTATTTTTTTATAAAAAAAAATACTCCAGTAGGAGACTCCATTGTTTGAAATAAAGGGCAGGGTATATTTTTTATATATCAAACGTCACATTTCAAAATGAAGTGTCCCTGATTACGGAGAGAAAATCAAGAAACATGTTATGTGAGCAGATGTCATCGAGTTAATTCTTGGAAATATAAATCAGTTCATTCATACATAAGTTTCAGAGAGGGGATGCAAGCCGAGGTTAAAATATCCTTTTCACTTTGTACTCATTTCTGTCCACATTTTTTCAACATCGTTATCAATGGCTCCTTGAGTATCAATAGGCTAAAAGTTCTGAGTCATCAATCATGTAAGTCAGATGTTAGCCACTGCCATGGCGCATACGATTCAAAAATGTCTAAAATAAGGTAATACACACATGTAGTGCTATGATTTTTGAAGCTCTATACCAGTTCTGGACGTAAAGTATTTGGACATTTCGGATTAACCTAAAACCGGTTTTGCATTTTCAACATTATCCACGTATATCAGGCCGCCATCGTTAAAACTCATACACGGCCCTTTGTTACATTTCACCATTGAAAAGTAAGAGATTCTAGACTTTGGGCTAGATCAGGAAGAAAGTTACGAGGCAGCTGATGGTGATTTGAAAACTGCTTTGAAGAGTTGAACGAACATAGAAATAAGTGAGGAAAGTTTTAGATGGAGTGCTTTGAGGGCGCTCTCCCTAAGTTTATTTACTTGAAATAATGAATTGGTGAATACCTCGTACGCCTGTTCATGTTGAATTTCTTTCGATTAAAGTTGAACTCTGCAGACTCAAACGAATCTATGTTGCCCTGGTCATTCATTGGTAAAACCAAGCAGAATTTAATTTAAGACTGTGCCAGGAAGCAGGAAGTGATTTTCAGAGACAAGGAGATATATGCCTGCCCGAAATTGGCATTATACTAATGTACATGTTTCTAGTATCCAGGGAAAAAAGTCAATTAAAAACGATGATAATGACTATATTTCAGAGTGCTTTGTATCACAAGAGGAAATTAATATACGAATTTCAGGAAAGAAAACTCCACGAATGAATAATTCATGAAGTCAGGTGTTAATGTTGTGGCATCTTGCTATTATAATAATTTTTTCTGATACATGGAATTCCTTTACTTGCTAATTACTCTTCATAATATATTCTATCATTGACGAACACATGTATTGAATTTGTTTGACTCATATCGGATAACTGTTGCCATAAAATGTATATGTACGTATTTATGTATCATCTTTTCGACTCATATCCTCTTCAATGTTATCAAAGGGGTTGTGTTTATTTTGGCAATTGTTAGTAATCACAACTATAGGTTTAGCAGTGCCTTGGCATCCCCAGATTATTATCCTTCTAGCTACAGCTCAGGTTAGATTTTGCTTAACCACTAGGATTTTACGAGAACCGGTTAATCCAACTTGATTTATATGAGACTTGCTACCACTGGATGAGGTTTTTCCATCATAATCATGGTACCAAATACTTAGCAGAGAGGCATTGGGTAAGGTCTTTGTTATGGCTCTGCAATGGATTGAAGAACAATCCACTAAACAGAAGGCGATAACTCTACAACTAAGCCACTGATGTTGGTCATTACAAATAATTTTATAAAATACGAACCCATAGCAGGAAATCAGATTTCTAATTTTCTCTCATTCTCGATATTATCAAGTTCAGATAATCTGAAATAAAGCAACAATTATCTGGCACCCGGTGAGTATTGAACTTAGAGCAGCTTGAACGGTCAGAGAGGCTAGTTTGCTAATTCAACATTTCATAGCGGAAAACCGTTAATCTTTTCCTTTGTCTGCTGATCCAGTTGACTCTGCTGACTGGTATTGGCTTCCATTTTAGCTCGATTGCTAACAGGTTAGAAGATTCCAATTCATGTTTGACCCCTTTAGCATGGCATAACGTATTGCATTAGACGGCCTCCTTCAGTGTCGGTAGACAATGGAATGACACAGCAGTGACCTTTCCAGGCAGCAAGCCTCGGCCAAGCGAAGCATAAGGAAATCTTTGGATATCCAGTTGACATAACCATCCCTCCGAAGGAAAGCGGAGTGCGATATTTTGACAAGATATTTCGCTGCCAAAACTGCTGAAAAGACGTCAAAGTTGGCACCCAGCAACATAAAGGGGGGGGTGGATCTACCACCCGATTTAGAATGTGAATTGTCCTTCTCCTGGATTGGTTGCCCTTCAAAGGCCGAAGAGCAAAGACCCCTCTTATTTTACCCGTAGCTGGATGGATAAGTGATGGATTCATTCTTTTCCCCGAAGGTATTTGTGCTAAATGGAAGTGAACACCCTTAACTAGAGTTTAAATTTGGTTCGTTGACCCTGTTATTGTAAACCCAACACCATTCACTTTTCATCCTGTACTGTTTTAATATAACTAGTGCAGAGCCCGTTCTGAAAATAAGGAAAAAATAGTAGCTAAGTCGTGTTTGTGATATCTCTGCATACTTTTCAAATAGTCTTAAGATATACAGTGAGTGCAGTATGCACACATACATTTCAAATAGCCAATATCAATAGAACAGCTTAAAATCTGACAGAATCTGGTCAAAGATCGCAGATTTTTGCACGTACATTTTTTTATCTTCAATATCATTATGATATCTTCTCTATTTTTTGTATTTCAATGTTTATGTTTCATATAATATAACATTTGATACGGGATTTCTCAATTTAAAAACTGTATGTGGATATATGAATTAACGTTTCGGATACATTAGTTAATCTTTTTGCCCAATGTAGGGGAATTCAGTTTCACTCATCACAATAAGCAATTATTGATGATAATATCGCCATGAGCTTGCTTCATTTGACCAAAAATGTTAACGATTGTGCAAACCCAGAAACGCAAAATGTAGGCAGGGGAGATTCTTATCTATATGGTAGTCAGGTTAAAGACGGATGAAGGAAGAATGGGTGTAACGGAAGGGGTTGTTTGAAATTATGCTGGATCTAGCTTGGACAGTCTGAACAACTCTTGTAGATGTATGTGTGCATGTTCTTGTATGTGCTTAAAGCATACGTCTGTGTATGTGTAAGTACATGTATATGTGTGTATCTGCTCGGTACTAGAGTCTATAAGTTCATAGAGAGTGACCATATATGTGTATATTCTCTAATATATAATTCCGAGGAGACTTTGCGACGTATTTAGTACATACCTGCCTCGGAGGTCGTATTATCTTGCAGTTTCCTACTTAAAGACCTGAAGGATACGTTCTCAGCAATTCTTAGCAGAGAAAGAGAAATGCATAGAGTACACCTGCAAACAGTAGCTCAGACCCATACTACTTCCAATCAACCCACCTCCAAGGAGTTTGGAAAAATATTAAACAACTAGGGTAATACAATGTAACATCAATACCTAAAGCTATCAATCAAATGCTTAGGAAACTACAAAGCAACTCTATCTGAGGTGTCTATATACAAACTGCCTTGCAAAGTCTCCTAGGAATTATGTTTTAGAAAGACATCAAAATAAATAAAAAATTAAAATATATGAGCACCGGCATCAGACGACTGCAAAAATGCATAAGTCAGTGATTGCAATGGATAAATGCATATTTTTCAACTTGAGAAAAAATAACCAAATATATCGACCAGGAAAAAAATTCTCGAATCCACAATTCTTGCAATAAAAAATACCATGACACAACAACCAGGATTTTGCAATATTCCGAAACACTTAGCCAGATTAACAACTAAACAATAAAAAATAAATTCCTGCAGAACCAACATACCACCCAAACGATCTAGGTTAGTACTTACTATGTCAACATATGAGCACAGCACACATTCACTGAGTTTCTGTCCAAACGATACAAAGACATTCCTCACACGATAACATGGGATGATACACTCATATATAAGCCCTTTCATACACATGCTTTGTCTGAAATACACAATCACAAACATCCACATACTATAGGCATAGCATCACCACACATGCACGCACTTGGATCAATATATATAGAGTCATTTACTACGAACACACAGACTCTAGCCTACAGTGGACACATACGCACACTCACTAATACATAGCTGCATAGAAGACAAACTACCTTTACACTCACAATTAAACACACACGTACAAAAATTGAAATATTTCACAAATCCTAATCAGATTCGATTACTTGGCCATCATATGTATATATATATATATATACATATACTATGTTGTCTTGAAAGTTTTATAGTTTTAAACAACAAGCTTCGAAAAAATGTTTTTCCTTGTCTCTCCAGTCACTTATTTCCCATATCTTTGAATATAATTTATGTAATTTTCTTCGTTGTTTTTCCGCCAATTAAAAAACTGTTCTTATCATGGTACAATGTACGAATCATCTCTTTTTAGGACCATCCGTCGTTTACCATGTAATTGGGAATTTTGAAGGCAAAACAGTCATATTAACGAGGTACCCTGGCAGTGTCGATCAAGTACCAGCCTGATCCTTACAATATAGCTTATGTCATACGCGTACTTTGTCATTTTATATAAGGTATTATGTGTATCGTTTGTTGATATCATTTTATACTACAAAACATTTATTCTTTTGAAAAATGGTCTGCTCACGTAGGTTACCCAAAAAACGTATTTAACAATGAGGGATCAGTTGGTATAATAACAAACGTAATCCTTCATCATGCCATTCCTCTGTCATCATCTTTCTATCATTTTATTCCTAAATATGCATACATCACCCCTTCCATTGAGAATTGAAACAAGATTTATGAAGAATACAATAGAATATGGATAATAGAAATATCATTGGGAAATCACAGAAAGTCAAGTTAACTTTTATCTAATTGCAACCGTAGAAATAGTTCAAGTATTCTTATAACGAAAAGATATTAGCGTGGTTTCATTCCAACAGCTTGAACTTCAATTACTCATTCAATGATTTGATGTATCGGTAATATCAGGATTTTAGTTAATTCCCGTAAAAGGAAATCACAGATATACTGGTTTTAGAGCTTCCAGAATGTAAAATGTTGATATAAAATCATTCTACGAGCCAAAATACCATGGAAAAGTGAAGCAATTATTAGTAATTTCTATGGAATGTTTTCTTCTTTTGACCTTTCCAGACCAAAAGAAGTTTTATTGGTGGGAAATGCCGGAGACATGGGTGGAGAAAATCGAAGAATAGGATGTCCACTGCGTTTAGAAACATTCATTGCTGAGCAAAAGGTGCACACTAGTTTCTTTTTTCACCTTTTTACTTTTGAAAAAGCAAAACAGTGGTTTTTCAAAAATCTTGAAAACCGAGGATTAACTATATTTATATTAGATCACATGATTTTTAAGAAAAAAAAAGAAAGAAAAATCTCGTTTCACAGTTAGATCCCATTGTTTAAGATGGTCGATAGTGTGTATATATATATATATATATATATATATATATATATATATATATATATATATATATATATATATATATATATAGAGAGAGAGAGAGAGAGAGAGAGAGAGAGAGAGAATCTATCAGTAAACTTGTTACCTTTAAATGGAAGATCCGTCATTACGGAAAGAGCACAAGAAAAACCAGACTGTAAATAAAGTAGGTATTTAGGTATTTGGTTATTGCACTGAATCTTCCATGATGCTCAAAGTAAGTCAGACATTCTCTGTGAAGTTCTTGCGTATAACTCATACCGATAACCTTCTAACGACGCTCATCTGAACAGAGATAACCTTCTACCGAATCCTCACTCGATACACCTCGGACCAAAATCCTATGAATCTCTGCTTCAATGTCACTCTTAAATCCAGTGAGGCAAAAATCTGGCCATTTGTCTTCATCTTATAAATTAAAAGTTTTACTTTTACTCTCTGTCAGAATTAATCCTGCATCTGCTTCGTTATAATCAAGGAAAGAGTAAAAGAACATTATTACCTTGCATAAATGAAATACTGTTGCGCGTGTGTGGACCTGGTGTAATTATCTAAACATGTACCCATCATTATCTGAAAAAAAAACTGATCTCCCATCAAAAATTATTTAAAAAATCATTTTCATCTTTTACCTAAAATCATCTACAACTACCAGCACAAAATTAGGGCATCGATGGTCCAGAAGTACTATGAAACCAAAAATAATACACCTTGAAGGATTTAGATGGGGCTTAGTGGTTTACTCATGCACATCTTCTAAGTAGCCTCGGTCAGGAACGCCCACATCCAACATCGACACGGTCACACAAAGAAAGGATAATTTGTAGTCCAATCGGATGATTGGTCTGGCGTGCTATATTGGGGGTCTACGGTGATCCGATATCTGAATTCATTGCCCTTCCTGGCTTAAGTCAACTAGTGCATAAATCAAAAGGCACATCCCTATCTTTGTAGCACGTCGTAAAGTTCTGAGGGCCCCATGCATTATACTGGCAAGTTATCAATCTGAATTCAATGATTTTGCATTTGATTTCTTGCTATATTTCCATACAGGCTTAAACTTTTATGAACGGCTGGGCTTTTCAGGTTATCCCATCACAATGATAAACAGGAGCTTAGTATGTATATGATACAATTACGACACATGAATATCGTGGTATTAGAATCTGATATCAAAGACCGAAGAATTGATACTATTTCTAAAATGAACATTTTCATATCATCCAGCTTTATGTACTGACCCCATGCGTAGATATTCTCTAACTTGGAAACCAACCCTATTAAATAAAAAAACTTGGTGAAATCTTGATGCTAATTCACAAATGATTTAATCAAACTAGAGCCAGTCGTTAAACAGTGTCAGTATTCTATCAAGAGCTTATCATTGTCCAGATAAGTGGAATAACAAATGAAAAGAATATCTTTGTATGCAATTCAAAAAGTTATATGTTCTAATTTTGCAGTGTATGATTCAGGGCCCTTTTATAACATATTCATTCTACACACTCGGCTATAGCTTAATCCGGAACTGTATATTCTATCCGTACATTTCAATTGAAGCCATACCATGTCTGTGGTGTTTTCTGCCTGTAGCCTTTATCGATAACCTTCTTAGGACACTCATCTGAGCATTGATAACCTTATGCCTAATCCAGACCTGGTACTTTTCCAACCACAATTCTACGAATATCCGCCGCAATGTTCTTCTTGATTCTTCTCTGTTATAATCCCGACCTTTTGTATTCCAATCTCTTACAAATAATTCTTTTACTTTTATTCAATGTCAGGATTTATCCTCCTAGATGTTCTAGATAAAGGAATACCTTATCTCGTGAGACATATGTTTTTGCTGATTCTTTCTCGTTTTTGTTTTCAATCTCTTTTGTTTTGCGTTTTTTTCCGTTTTCATTCTCTCACGCTTTTGTTCTCACTCTCCCTCCGTTCTCTCCCCCCTCTCTCTCTTTATCTCTCTCTCTCTCTCTCTTGCGTGCGCGCGCTCTGCACTAATGTCGTTGTGAAAGGCATGAATTCCACACACAATTATGTGTAGAATATTTGGGCTGATCAGACTCATGAGCTTTCGGCAGACAACCATTTTAGAGGAGGGACGACTCCAATTCCATACCTGTTGGTTCCCTATGGTGGTCTGGAGCTCATTTATAGCTTCTGCGGTCAAACTAATGCCAAACGTAACGCTCTCAGCTTTCCTCTGGACTATATCGGCAAAGCCGAGAGGAGTATCCTGATGGCTGGCCCTTCTAGGATCTCCATATGTTTCAACCAGACATATGCCGAGGAGCTGACGTCCAATTGTATGCAGAGAAGTAAATTCCCATCTGCCAAATCCGAACTACTGAGTGCCTGATTATCTTACTATATTTTACTACATAGATAATACATCAAAATTAACTGATTTCACTGGCCAATTAATTTCAAGGGGCCTGTGTAATATACTTCCAAACTCTTATTCCAATTCAGTGATTCTGCATTTGCTCTCTTGATTTATTTTCAACTACTTCTAAATTTCACCAACCACTACGCCTTCAAGGTCAGAGATTTGACAGGAATATCACCTTTAACTGAGTTCTACAACGCCCATTATAGAGAGGTTTGTGGATACTATAGAAAGTCAATAACCAACAACAGACGTTAAAAGGCTGATTACGATGAACATTTCAACACACTAATAGATTTGAGTTTACTAATATATATAAAATACCATTACGACAAATAGATGAAAAAGTATTTAAAAACTGTAGCCATAGCCACAGAACCACAAGAACGAGATAATAATTCTATGACTGAAATATTGAACATACTTATTATCCGGATATGTAGCAAATGCAAGAAAGATTTCAGGAATCAAAGAAAAGAAATATTCGCTCTAATATTCATGCGTATTTTTTCTTCAATTTAGATGCCCTCTATAACGTATGCTACCAGTCCAGCACTTGCTTGATCTGGTTCTTTGCATTCAGCTCTCAATACTTATCAAAAGAAGTCATACATTCTCTGTAGGGTTTTCTGCCTCTAGCTTTTACCGATAACCTTCTTATGATACTCTGAACATTGATACTATTCAGTCTAATCCAGACCTGATACACTTCCGACCATAAATCTATGAATCCGTGTCGTAATGTTCCCTTCCGACTCTGATCTAGTATAAACCCGGCCTTCCCTCTTCTAATCTCGTACTTATGAGACTTTACTCCTGATGTCAGGATTAATCCTGCTTCCTTTTGATATCATTATCAGGGAAGAAAAAAAAAAGAACGTGGCATTACTTCATGCTGGTTCTCTCTCTTGTTTTAATCAATGCACACATACAATCAATACACTGCTCATCTGCCAGTTTCGAGTTACTCAGTGGAGGACTAATTATCTAGATAGATTGACGTATGCTACAGGTTCCATGATTTCCAAGTCCCCGTACAATATACTTGCAAGTTTTCATTCCGTCTCTGCATTCTGCATTTTTCCCTTATCTTTACCTTTCAACTGCCTTCCAATTCCACGAACAACCTTGCCTTTAAAATAAGCAACTGTAGACGACTAGCACTTTTAATTTCGGCTATTACTTTGAAGCAATAATTCCATGGTGTGTAATATACATACATACATACATACATACATACATACATACATATATATATATATATATATATATATATATATATATATATATATATATATATATATATATAAAAGCATTACAATTAAAAGCACAAAGGCATCGAAAAATAAAGAAACCTACGAACAATACTAAATTTTTTTAAACTGTCACTGTAATATCAGTGATATTTCCGTATTATCCAGCTATAGGCCAATTGCAAAGAATATTTTCAGTATACAATATGAAAAAATGTGCTGATATTCTTGGGTATTTTAAAAAAAACTGAGGTCATCTTTATAACATACCCTGCAGGTCCGGCACACTCTTGATCTGGCACAGTACATCCAGTCCTCAATACTTGTCAACAAAATCCATTTATTATCCATCGAGTTTTCTGCTGGTAGCTTTTACTGATAACCTTCTTACAAAACACATCTTAGCAGCCTAACCCAGACATGATACCCTTCCAACCATGAATGTATGAACCCTACAACATTGCTCTTCTCTCCTATGATTTAGTATGAACCTAGCCTTTCCTCTTCCGGATTTCACTATTACTCGATGTCAGGATTTAGGCTCGTATTCTGTGAATATTTATCAGGAAAAGAGGGGAAGAAGCAGCAATGTTCCTTGCTGGCACGTCGTGTTGGGGGGGGATTATTCAAACACATTGGGAGTTAGGGTGATAAATGAATAAATTGCTTTTTAGTCTTTTGGGGGATGTGATCAAAAAAAGATATATTCTAACCCCATCCACAAAAAGCGAACATTACCAGGCTCTAAATGACTGATTTAGTATAAACACTGTTTGTTTTGTTTTTTTAGAAATGGTTAGAAGTTAATGTTGAAATCCCCAGATCTCTGGCTCAAGTGTTGCAGCCTGAACTCAAGAGACAGATGAATAGATATCCAGCCAACCAACCCTAATCACTCACAAACCGAAATCCATGTTGACAGATATGGTCGTACTTCTTATTGATAGTTTCTGATACCTGACTACATCTCCTTCACGTTGAATATCCTCATTGCTGATCCGTTATCTTTCTTTAATCCATGCATTACACAAGGGCATTTTGTTAGGCAGCGATCACTATAAAAGTCAGCATTTTCTAAATGAAACAAACAATTAGACACTATCAAGTGATCATTCACCATGAACTAAGTTTTTTTCCTTGCCATATTAACGTAAGTAGATGTTTCAATTTGTAGCCCATATCTCCATTTGTGTGGCTGGTATGCAACATATGTAAATATATACATACATACATACATACATACATACATACATACATACATACATACATACATGGATAATTACACAACAGAGCAACGATCTAAAATAATACGATTTTTTCTTTGAATACCATCGAACAAGAATGTTAGTGAGTTATTTGAACACGCGAATATCGTCATCTGAGTCGATGATTTGTCTTTTTGTTGCGCGTTTTCAACAGTTGGGCTCAGTTAGTGATCACATACAAGCAGGGGGGTCACGATTAATCTGAAATGCTAAACGTCGTATAAGTTGGCTGGAGGTCATCCCTGCTACAACAAATCAGCTGCTCTGCTTAGCTGATCTGGAGAGGCTATTTCGAAGGAGTTTAGATAATTTGAAGAAAAAATCTATGTTAACAAGCTAAAGCTGAAAGCGGAGGAGCCAAAAAGAATATCTGAATGAACTAAGACCAGATATTTTCCGAAGTGTTTAGCAGAACATCATTGAATCAGCAAGGATGTGTGAAGTTAGAAATGTAGTTTTGTATGATTTGAGAGTTTCAAGAATAGAATGCAATGAAATAATACCAGTTGCAAAACAATTCAAATGATTGAATTCAAACCGGTAAGACATATGTATATCTACTCAATATTTAATACAAACACTGATCATGAATAACCTAAACATAAAATAGACAAAGAGTAAAACATTTAGATAAAACAATGTCTTTTTAAAAATGACGTTCTGTTGCTTGTTAGTGCATGTCACTAAAATGGCTATTTTATGCATTATACTTTATTTGTTCATTCCTAAAATATCCCTATTTAGTGTCCGTTTCAGTTTTCAGAATATTCCTGAGAAATTTTGCGCGCATGCATTTTCACAACGGGTCCTGCTCTCTTGGAGATTTTATGTTTTTTTCCACTTTAGTTGCCACTTATAACTCTCGGGTAACGGTTAGCTTGTTATTTGAATTAAACCTGGTGATCTCTTTGTTGATTCATGCATCAACATGAAATTGATAAACAAGTTCAACCTCAGATGTTTCCGTACATTTTCAAAATTGTTTTGTGTAAGCCGAAGTAAATTGAAAAAATAAGGAATTTGCCAAAGGTTAACCGGAATGAATAGAATCCTCTATAAGAGGAGGCATTTTTATTAAGATATGTTATTTTATAAACGATTTTGCAAATTTAAAATGATTTCTTTGTGTGATATTTATGATTTTGAAAGCACGACAACATCGCACGTGCCAGATTATTAAAACATTATTTCATGTTAGATATGCACCTATTTAAATTTCGTTCCCAATAAACTCGCCTCTCGAATATATACTGCATTTAATTCCAAAGAATGAACACCGAATAATCTGAAACATTAATTCACAATTGGTGCTATCAAGTGGATACAGTGTGTTGCAGAAATGTGCATTAGGAAGTTTAGTTCAAAATCCTTGTATGGTAACAAAATTGATAGAATTTGAATGAAATGTTTTCTATTCTTCTTCATATGTTTGTAATGTCCAATCTTGTTTTTCTTAATGTATTGATCTAAGGATTCAAATCTGGCAACCTCGAGGCTGTATCACCATTCATCATCAGTCTTATGCTTCGTCGTTGGACACAACCCACCCATAATATGCCAGACCTCTATGATTCTATGATGTTCCAGATTCTTATCTTTCCGAAATAAATTGTGCTGTCTTGTGATATCACCATCTGATGATGACGATTCTTTCACGTGCATATCACATTTTTTACATTTTGGCAGTCATTCTTTTGTTATGATCCAGCTCCACAGGCAACTATCAGGGGGGTGCATTGGTTAGATACCTTTCTATGACTAATTTGATTTTCATGTTTTTGAAGGTTTAATCTGCTCTGTCGAAGGGTTGCTATCCTACAGTGATTCTTCGCTTGTTTCTCCTTATTGTGAGGATCCGGAGGAGATTATTTGTTTAATCTTTCTTCTTGAAATGTACTGGGTACCTTTTGCACTTACAATATTTCATGACAAATTGTGAAAAATGCACGAAAACTAAAGATTTCTTGAAATTTCAACTGCAAATCGTGATTTCACACGAATGATTTCATTCGTTGTTTCTAACAAAAGATTCTAGATTATTGACTACTTGAAATTTCAACGATGGAATAGAGTCACCCTCTGTCCAGTCATGCATGCAACGATCTTATTGAAGCTGGATTAAACGAAGTATAGAAAAATTTGCTCTTGAATCCTGGCCGATACTGATCATACACTTACTAGTGGTAATAATCAAATTCGAGCATATATTCCGCCGAGCATATGTTACGAGGAATGTGTGAGTAACAAACAGTGTTCGTGGCATATAGTCTGTGTAATTCACTCTGTAGTTCTTGGATCCAACTTCTGGGTATTAATCGAGGGAGAAAAAGAAATTCAATGAGATTCTGAATAATACCAATGAGACTAGACTCACTGAGTAAAATTTGTACCAAAACATACTATAATTCCGTATACAATGAATGCAGAAATACATCACATTTCAAAATGTTTATTTTGATATTTTTATACTCCTTTAGAAGTAAAATGGTTTCTGTCTTTTTGTTTGTAGCATGTTTGGGGTATGATTTTGTTTCAATATTACTTGTTTTTTTTTTTTAAATAATTGTCAAAATTCAACCATTTTCGAGAGCATTAAATGCACCAAGGGGAAAAACTTTTTTAGTGTTTGGGATTTTTTGCACCCTCTGGATATAAACAGCAACTGGGTGTTGTGGTCGAGCAGAAATTAAATAGGAATTTTTTTCTACGCATATCAAAGAGTAAATGTTTCAATTCAAAAACCATATTTCCAACTGTGCAACCGATATACAACATATGTACATACATACATACATACATACATACATACATACATTTTCACGCATTTTCGATGCATCTCAATTTTTGTTTTGATGATTTGATTAAATTAATAAAGACTCATCTGATCACCTTTAATAATGATTATAAAATTGATCAGCCCAAACACAGCATTCTGCCAAAAACACCGGTCTCATCTTGGTTTCTATTGAGTGTTTAGACAGCCCTCCTTATGATATTATATATCAACTGGTATCAGTCAATTTTTTTTAATCGTATTTATTAAAACAAATAATCACACTAAGTTTGAAAAAGCGGGATTTTATGACTGTTTACAGTAAACATTATTATATTGATACTTATATTTTTCTTCCATTTAATGTTCAGGTGTTTATTTCAATCTTTTAGTTTATCACTTCTATTGCTGCCATTTTTAAGTTCGTTGCCAGATAATCCGGCTTGTGTGATTCACAACATCGCTAATAACATTTGTCACTGAAAACGTGTTTACTACTGATCAATAGTCCGGAGGATATGTGACTGAATTAGTTGTGAAAGCGTTAACAAATCTGTGCGGCTGTCTCTTCAGTCAACTACAAGTGTGTTTACCTTTACACCTTGGTTTGACTCACCGTTCACATTATCGCATAATAGCTTGTAGCAGGTGGAGGCAAATCGCCATATTGGATTCAGTCAATGTTTTTCCTTTGGCTTTGTTTAAGATCAGAGCATATATTTATTTATTTTACGAAATTTCTTATTCTATGTCCTAGTCGTGATTGTGTGAGGGTGTGCATATGTGGTTTCCTTTGTAAAAAGAATCGAGGAAAATAGACCTGCTAGTCAAAACTGTGATTGGGAAGAGAGGGATATCGATTACATATAATTATTTTATTCTTTGTTTCGTTTGTACTGCTTTTTCTTGTTCTACTTTTAGTTGCATTCCTATGTTTTGTTTTTATTTCAATCGTATATATCCATTTGCTTTCACTTTGATTTTGTTTCTTTCGCAAATCGATCATTTCAATTGCCGAAACCAGTCACTCATTCACTGACTCAATTATCTGTGTTTGGTCTTTCTTTTTTTTCTCCCTGTATTCCAGGAGCCTACAGTCTTTCGGGAGACAACAATTGTCAAATCCTTGGCCAAGCACTCATGTATTTATTCGTCTTGTTTCCAGACTCGCTTTCTGTTATCTCCATCTAAACCACCCTCTTCAATCTCTCTGTCTCTCTCTCTTTCTCTCTCTGTCTCACTCTCTCTCTTTATCTTTTTAACGTACACTCGAATACTCTCTTTCTCTCGCTTCCTGTCTTTCATCCGGACACACGCTCTCTCTCTCTCTCTCTCTCTCTCTCTCTCTCTCTCTCTCTCAGGCACACTATGTCCTTCTCTTTCTCCTACATACACCAAACATTTCTTTTCTTTGGCCATACATCCTCACATACGCTAATAACACGTCTTTCTTCCTCTCTAAAGGCAAACAATTCCGAGTCTCTCATAATCTCCCTCTCATATACCCTATACTATTTCCATTTTCCCCTCAGTAAACCCGATTTTGTATATCACTTCTATATCTCCTAAGAATTATCTCTTCACCTCAGCCTAAATAAAACCTGTTGCAGCTTTTAGCAAGGCAAGCATTATTCATCCATTGATTCAAGTGTGCCCACTGTAAAATTGTCCTCGTTCCATCCTTAATTTCTTTTCATTCTATGGATATTCACCTATATGTCAAGACCTTTTCTACTAAATTCACTTTTATTTTCCTCTTGCTCGCTGAAACCCATTTATTGTATTCTCAGATGGTCCTGACTTCGTTTCTACCTGATTTAATCATCTTATCGGAGAAAATTTCCTTAAATCTTTATTCTGCCTTACCTTTCCATTTGTTTACGTTTCCGATTTTATACCATATTTGTTTATGTGACATATATATATATATAAATATATATATATATATATATATATATATATATATATATATATATATATATATATATAGGGGGGGGTTGTGTGGTTATATACATGTATGCTTATACACACACATGTATATACACATGTGAACATACACGTATATACACAGATAAATACACATATATACACATATGAACAAACACATATATATATACTAATACACAAACACAAGCACTTGCACGCACAAACACACACACTCAAACATATATATATATATATATATATATATGTATATATATATATATATATATATATATATATATATACATATATATATTAGAAATCGTCAACCAAACATGATAACCAAACTGTGAATATAGGTTTGTTCAATATTCAAGTGTGTCCAGTGGGGTATGTATATCAGGTTGCATGGAGTGAATGAAGCCAGACAGTTAGAGATTCAAATATTTACTCCTCATCATATCTGTTTTTTTTCAAGTCCATACCTTGTGAATGGGTTTTTCGTGGGTGGGGATCACTTTGCAATGAAATTTTATGGTCAAACTGGTCTGGAATTCACGCCTGGCTTAGCTTTGAAAATTCCAACCTTTTAATGATCCTGCAGAAAGTGACAGAAGTGACGCCTCCATCGATAAGCTCCCTTTCAAAATTTTGTATTCATCACCCCCAACAAAGAACGCCGCTAGAAGATGTTAGTCGTGTGACAGTTTTTATTGTCTGACTAACCGGACTTGTATTCCATTTTTATCATTCCACGTTTCCAACACACTTTTTTTTTATTTGTTTTATTTCGTCCATCGTCTCCTTTAAAAAAATTTATCCTTTTTTTAACGTATCACTTATCTTATTTTTACACTGTATCTTATAACCATCCTCTTCCTATTTTTCATCTAAGTCATTCACACTGAACTTGTGGAGGTTTCTTGAGCATTCTTCTATGTACATATATTTTGCTGTTTCATCGTCCGTGTCAAAATTATATTCGTACAATGCTCTGTCAAATAGATTACAATCGGTATTGGGAGCCCGGCCGAGGATAGAGTTCACTATCACGGGAATAGTGTATTATTCTGTAATACCGTCTTGTTAGTCAATGCTTACTTGAACATGTCCCCCTCTTTGTACAAAGTGCTGAACTCAGTTGAATAATATTATAATTAGATGACTGATACTTTCCATCCTGAATTAAGGTTGAATTTATTTTACTGTCATCTTCAAGATTTATTTCAACACTGGAAAATACGTAGACAAAGTTCAAAATATTAAATCAGGTATTCCTAAATCTATAAGTTGTCTCCATTTCGACAAACATTAATATATTTTGAGACAAACTAATGAAATTGGTGAGACGAATTGAAGAATATTTTCAAGATTGACTTCTTATTTCAGTGTCCGTAGGATTATTCTTAACTTTGTGTATCTTGTTTTCCGTTTCAATTGATAAGAAGATATATTTATTAAGAATTCTTTGACTATTTTGAAGATGTATCAAATTGCATCTGAATGTCTGTCTATTGTTTCCATTCAATTGTTCTTACAAAGCCTTTTTTTTACAGTAAAGGAGATACTTAATCAATTCAATGCCAGTCATATCACTGCTCATTGCAATTGGGAGAAGTTAAGAAAAGTATAAAATATATGGAAAATGAATCTTGCTTAATCTGTGGGTATGGAAATGGCTTAGGATCTGCTGATTGTTGTGAGCCATTACTTCCTTACCTTCCACACTTTTTTGTACGGAGTTATTATTGAATTTTTCCACGATGTTAAGTGACGTCTTTAGTGTCTCGGTGGCGACTATACGCCTGCCCCACCCCCTTTAAAAAGTAGACTTTTCACCTGATTAAGAACTTGTGTTGTTTTTGATAGGATATATAGACATATATCATTTAATACGGACATTTCAGCAATAACCAATCACAGCTAAAGTTTACCCGAAACACCTTTAGCCTTTAAAACAATTTCAGACAAAACACTCCAAATGATAATGACCAGAGAAAGTAGACAGTATTCATTCAATGAAAGTGGCCAAAAATCTCATCGGGGTTTCGTCTGAGGAGAAAACATTCCACCTGACTATCATTCGCTTAGGACTTTTGCTAAACCACTACGCTGGACATATCTTGAAGGGATTCGGTATAGAAAATCTTGCCAATATATAGATATATAAAATGAAACATACGACGGAAATTTTGTTACCTGATATTTATGATATTTCAAACATTTTTGATAGGCATATTCTCACAGTGCAATTCAAAGAGAGCATCCTGGCTCCAATTGTAGAAGAAGAACCTTCGGCCGACACTAGATTCAATATGAACAGCTTAGCCAGCGGAATCTTGACGTGCTGTCCAGTAACTACCGGCAGTAGAGATTGAAGTATGACTCGAAAGCACATTGGTTTCGTTGATAGTATTTCTAAATGTTTTCAGGCGTATAGTAAGGTCATGAGGAGGAGTGGAACAAGAAATGAACTTTCCCTTCTTCAAATCATCTGACGACTTTAAGAATGCAGTTTGCAGCGAACCGAAGCTCTGATCAGTCAAAAAGCAATGAAACAAAATCTGGGGGTGGATGCTTTTATATATGAAGTAGTAGTTTACCTTGGCTTTCAATAACAGTCGGGAACATTTCAGTTATTTTACAACTGTTTTTCACAAGTACGATATCAAAAGCATTATGTTGAACAGCATTATCTTGTTCCCGTTCTATATGTAATGAATATCAAACTAATTTGTCATCATGTTATGACCGTGATAAAAAGTACACATTGTGTTTTTTTTAATATTCCAAGATTCAATATCGGCACGTGGTTGTGTGTCATGTTCATATTCAACCAATATATCCGTATAAGCCTGTATTTAGTCTGCCTGTTCCAAAGAATATCGTCAGAAAATATACTTATGGAAGAAAGTGGATCAAATAACCTATGAATATTCTCAAGATGATAGAGAATATGCTTTTTTTTTTTTCATACAAATATTCTTGCATTACCTGGCTAATTCACTTCCATCTAACACTTATTCCTATACAGGAATCTAACTTTTGTGATAAATGAGTTTATCACACTATGTTGCCAAATATAAGGAACGCATCCTTTGATCACACTAGCCATGACCTTCTTTGTTGAGACATATGGCTGATTATCTGACAATCTTAGTCTTTATTGTTTAACCATAACTTTTGAGACCAACGTCAGCAGAAGTGGCATCAGAGATAAGGAATCCGTTGTAGTCAGCGGCCTTGGTTGACAGAGAGAAATCAATACAAGCATTGCAAAATGCCACTGACACTTGACCAGTGGTAGATTGCTTGCCACTTGGGCGTTGGTTCAATCAATGGCCAGGTCTTATCAAAGAGTCTGAGAATGACATGCAATACCTATGTGCTCGAAGATATGATAATGTATGGGAAATTACAAGATTTTCTGGATGCTGAAGGATTTGATATCTCAATATTCATAATGTGAACACTGTCAGCTAGGCCAGATGTAGTTTCACCTCTTCCAAAATGTAATATTTGTCTTGAAAATGACGTGTCATTGTCGTGGTTAAAGTCGTAGAATAACTGCAAAAAGTTATAAACATTGTTCTTTGTTACTTTGCCATTGCAGTTGATGATCTATTATTATATAGAACAGGTTTTTCGCCTCCTTCGGGTTCATTGACATCCATATTCTTACTCCTGGACACATTGAAGGAGTGGTTCATTCAAATACTCTGCTGACGTTACCAACAGCTCGAATAATATAATTTCCTAATCTGCAATCGAGTTTGAAAATTACCCACACTTCTTTGGTGGGCACCTTTGCATATATGGATGCGTAAACCTCCGTTAATATCTATCCATCCATCTATCTATCTATCTATCTATACATATATATATATATATATATATATATATATATATATATATATATATACATATATATATATATATATATATATATATATATATATTTACATTAAATGTGCAAGCATATACGATTGCATTTGTAAATCCTTCACCTACTGCTTCATTTCTTATATAACACAAATACCAAATTTTCAACGGTACAACTGAGTAAAATATATCCAAAAACAGAAATATCTTCAAGTGTAACCCTACATGTCCATGAAACACTATTTAGTCGGTCTGTCGGTTGGTCCCAGTTATGCTGAATGACAGAAAAGGGGAGGAGATTTTTTTTTTCTGTTTTAATCACTACCTGCTATTATGTCATAAGAGTTATGATGTCATCTGTAGTTGACGTATCAATCGTTTGTTTCTCATAGTGTTGCTATGAAAAAATGTTTTTGCAGCGAATAATATCATGAAAGAATTTTGTATTTGAGAAAGTTCAAAATCGGCCCTAAAATGCTACAAAAGAAATTCATGATTTTCATTGAAATTATTTTCACTGAATATTTTTATATTGAAATATTTCAGACGTATGTGAATCAGTCGTCTCAAAAAAAAAAAAAAAAAATTGCTCCGGCTTTTGCCCCTCCTGCAACTACTACCACAGACGGTGAACGCGTGGTTGAACTTATAGTTCTCGTTTTGGCACAATTAAGTTATGAACAGGAGCTCTATGGCCTTTTCAGACGCTGGAAAAAAAATCTTCATAATGATCGTCTACTAAGAGACAAAAAACTCACGAAGCAGCAGATAAAATCATTTACTTGGAAATATCTATAACAAATAAAATTGATGTCAAAAGGTGACAGTAACTGCTTTATTAAATGACTATAATTTTATTTCTATCTTTTTTCGGCAAATCTCGATTGGTTTCTCTCAATAACATAATCGTTGACACCTTGTAACTTCATTTTTCTCATCGTCGAATTCAATCAGATTCGTCTGATGCTTATAATTGTCTACGTACTAATATCAATATTGCCAATTATAAGAAAAATGAAATGTGCTGTATGTGATGTCGGTGTGTTTTTCAGACCAATTTCTTCACAACATAATTGCTTTCTGCTATAATTTATAATTGAATTTTTAGTGTACGAACATTGAAGTATGTACACTGAAAGCAAACATATCAGATACATTTCAAAATGTTTATTTTAACACACATATACTCAATCAGAAATTACGGGGTCCAGAAGTGAGATTTTTTGTTATATTTCTTCGTGAATTCTCAAAGTTCTATCTTGTTTCCATCTCTTCTTGTATTTTTGTATTTGTAATCTTCGTTTGTTTTTTTTGTTTTGTTTTTTTCAATTTTATAAGGATATAAGAAAAAACTTGATAGGGTAGCCAATTGTACGTAGCAGTGCTCTTACCATTGAGCTAAATAACCACCGGTAATGCAAAGGCTCAAATACCAATCCAACACATTGTAGGAGTGGCTACCATAAGTCTCAGGTTCTATTCCTGCAGCAGCCTCATTTATTTTCATTACTTATTCTATTAACGTTGTCTAAGCTAATGAGATAGTCACAGTGTAATAACAGAAGATCATTTCATGACCAATCCGTTAGATCATATATTCATTATTATTATTATTATCACACTCATACACAGATACACATGTGTGTGTGGGTGAGTGTGTGCGTGTGTGTGTGTGTATGTGTGTGTGTTTGTGTGTGTTTGAGGGTATGGTAACTTACGTGAGTAAGCCCTGTTGAAAAAAAATGAATAATTTGTAATATGAAATAACATTCATTTACAATATATATTATGATAACATCCGATATAGAATAACAAACCACAAATATTACATAAGCAATATATTATGACCATAGCTAAAGGGGAGGGGTGGTGTTGAATCAACACTGTTTGAGTGCCGTGCTAATATCGCTATTTTTTCCCAATCCCCGAAACAGTTTCATGATAATCAACTGATGATTCAAACAAGAGACAATAACAATGTATTTGTGAAATAGGAGAAAAAAAAAAGACCGAAGAAAATTACATGAATTACATTAAAAGATATTGGGAAGTAAATAACTGAAGTGACACAAAAATAATTGAAAACGTTCTTTAATGTTCACTCTTCATACCTGTGGAATTTTACCTTTCTCTCCCTCTCCCTTCTTTCTCTTCTCTCTCCACTCTCTCTCTCTCTCTCTATATATATATATACATGTGTGCGCGCGTGTGTGTGTGTGTGTGTGTGTGTGTGTGTATGTGTGTGTGTGTGTGTGTGTGTTGCTGTACCGTTAAAGTTGATAAGATTCTGATCGTGAATGCCAGGTACAATTTAACTTACTTGATTGCTGAATGAATGGGTCGATAGATAGATAGATAAATAGATAGATAGATAGATAGATAGATACATACATACATACATACATACATACATACATACATACATACATACATTGTTAAAATATTTACGTTGGTGTAATATAAAGACAGTTTCAATACATTTTTGGAGGATTATATAGCCTTCAGTTTCGAGAGCAAAGTATGTATGAAAATATATACTCAATATTTCCACTGCGAGTTGTTCCTGAATTTAATGAATTGGCTTATCTATCTATCCGTGTGTACGCGTGTGCATAATGTATTTTGTGTCTCATTTTCATCTCTTTTTAAAATGTTTTCTTTGAAAGAATTTTTTATGCACTTGTGAATGAAAGAGAGGTATTTGCTGGTGGCAGGCTTGGGTCGGGAGGACGTCGACGGTGGTTGCAAAGTGAGTCTGTCGCGTGTCTCGAAACTGTCTAAGCCGTCGACATCAACACGCCACGACTGTTGTCTCGCCTACTCATTTTGCAGCCGTTGTCGACGTCCTCCTGACCAGAGTCGGTCGCCAGCCTATACATCTATTTTTCATTTTCTTTTTCAACAAAAACGCACCTACAACCACTTATATATATATATATATATATATATATATATATATATATATATATATATATATATATATATATGCGTGTTTCATTGAATGGATATCACACGTTTCCATCCGATGAATAAACCTTTAAAAAAAACAGTATTCATATCGTTGAAAACCGTTTTTCTTTATTCTTCAGGATTTGTGTCGATAATTTTACTCGTCTGGTCTAGTGGATTTTACAAGTTCCAGATCAACAACTAAAACGGAAGGACGTTTTTGTCTCTTTTTTCCATCTCCAAGGTGAGTTTCCCTCTATTGAAATGACTCTCTCTTAAAAGCATTTTCAGTTTTTGATTTTCTTCTCAAAATACACATTTACAGAACGATATCAAACTTCCCATAAGGCAACATTTTCAAGCTTCTGCAGTAAATCACGAAACAAAAAAAAACAAAAAAAATCTTAGTATTGTTAGCTAGTTTGACACAAGGATAGTAACCGTATTCAATAAGCAATAGAGCAATTAGCGAAATCCTTTAAGAGAAGCTCGACTTGAGTCTTTGACTTCGTGCCCAAACATTCATATCCCGATAGGAGTGTCGCTTAGAGACTGGCACATTTTCACCAACTTAATCAACATATATAAGATGTCTTCCCGAATTTCGTAGACATGAACAAACTTTCCCAACGCTCGTCTCTACAAATTAGAGACTGATGACACTATCGAAAAGACAGATTTCAGCTGGAAACATTTGGAAAACGTGATAAATGGCTGAAAATAAAAATATCTATTGCAACTGTTATCTGTAATTTTGCAAAAAGCTATAATGATAATGAAGATCTGAGATTCCTTTATAACATTTCTATAATTGATTGCCATAATTATTCACGTTATTGGAGTTATTTTCATAATGCTGTTTGTCGGTATCTTTTTTACCCCCTACAAAGACTTTTTGGAGAGAGCACTGCTGTTGATTAAAACATGTGCTCTATACATTAGGAAATTATTGCGAAAAAGAAATATTCTGATGATTGACAAACAATACCTGATTAGATGAAATTGACGCCGACGCCCATCAGTAAATGAACAGGAATGTATACTAATGTCTAATCGATAGCTACTGGCCTTGTTCTAACTCTATAAAGATATGATTGGCAGCTCCCCTGACAGCGTTATTACCGAGACCTTGTTAAGGATTCAAAGTGTTGATTAATATGACTGCTCTCACCACTCCTACCTAGTTCTTTTTCTTAACATATTTCAAGTGATTTTGAGCTTTTTGTTGTTCGAAAAACGTTGCAAATCAACAGTGAAGCGATGCATTTTCCCACCTATTATTTTTGTATTCTTTCGTGTGAGTGTCTGAGAGATTATTTCTCGTATATTTCAGTATGAATCATTTCTGTAATATGATGTTACTAGCTTTCACATTTCATTATAGTTACTTTTTATCACAAAGATGATGAACAATCGAACGCTGACCGAAACAGCGTGAAATTAGGAATAAAAACAGAGGTAGTTTCCAATTTGTAGTCGCATCCTACAAATTTTTTTTTGGTTTTCATGTAAATCGCCTCGACTAATTCAGTTTCGATTGTTTAATAATTCGATCATCTGTCTACCGTCTGATTCTCTTTTATCCTCAACGTTTTTCTCGTTTGTTTTAATACAAAAAAAATATTCGATGATGTATTTTTACTATTATCAAGTCATGACTAGTTTTGCTGCATTTTATAAGAGCTGTTCCCATCGGAACAGTCGGGGTTGATACAACTCGACCGCTAAAAAGAGCAAGGTCGAATCAGAAGTAGAGAAGTAGCTTCAGACGTGACGTGTATTTGCGTACAACACAACAAAGGCACAGTTTTCATAGATGTTGCTTTAATCACTTTGGTCACAGAAAACTCTATGATCAAACGGGGATCAACCTGTCGTCAATCTTCAAAGCAATGCTTTCCAGTTCTTTATGATAGCTTTTCGGGGACAAAATTAAAAAAGCTGATTAAATCAAATCTCTGAAAAAAGGATTTGCCCATGCAATTATTTGATTGTCTGTGTAAACATACAAACAGACCCAATAATTGTTGAAGACATTATTGATTTAGAGCTATTCTTCTGAATACAACACTGTTTGATGTATCGTTTCTTGGTTAGAGACAAAAGAGTTGCTTGTTGTTAATTGATCACAGACAGTCACGCACTCACGCTGTCGATGGCTGAATTCCACCCCCTGTTATTTTTCAGCAAATGTGCGACTATCCATTTGAATTCATTCATGGCTGTCTTTTAAATTTTATTTCTTCGACACTAGGTACACAATGTTTCACGTTTTCTTTTTCCATTTCGCATCCGTGTGAACAAATATGTATATGCATTGCTTTAGTTAGAGAAAATTGGTATATCTCTATATAGCGTGACACATAACCAATTATCAGCGTACCCATGCCGTCAAACATGACAAGACGTATAAAATATATGGATACATATTTCATGTAAGTGGATAATAGAGGGTTTTGCTCTGTCGACTACAAGCATTGGGGGATCCTTCTCTATATTTTACGACTCTTCATTACCCCATTCAAACATAAATGTGATACTATCTTATCTTCATGAATGGAGCCCCCTTTCTTATTACTACGTCATTTGTGTCCATTAACTTTACAGAAGAGATCCACTAATCACTAATTGTTACTTATGTGACTGCACAATCAAAGATGACTTTAGAGTATTTATCCACCTTGTTATCATCATCATCATCTTCATCATTATCATCAAAGTAGTAATGTTGGAATGCCATAAGGCTATGTATTTTTTTTTTGTTTTTGTTTTTCCTTTGTTTTTCTCTTTCACCGTTTTTCAACGTTTTAACCCTAAAAAAAAAAAAAATGGAAGAATTTAGATGCTTGGTGTCTTTCAGCAATCCAGACTCAATTTCTTTGTGACTTTATAAATTATTTTTTCGATATTTTGTTGAATCTTTTTATATAGTTATGTCTAAATTGCTTTCATCATCTATAAGAATTAAAATATGATCGATTCTTTTTTACGTTTTCGCTGTTTTCTGTTCTTATTGAATATTTTTCACGTGTTTTTCCACACACGTCTGTGAATGGTGTCCGGGATTTTGCAAATATGGAAGCCCTTCAAAGTCAAGAGATGCAAAAGATGTGTGATAAAACTGTCATATCAATGAAATCAATCTGGCATTCAGGAATATCTAGTAACCGTTTTTTTTATTTCCAGCAAAATTTAAAATTGATGAGTAGCTGACCATTTTGAAGACACGTTGAAAATTCTTATCTTCCCCATTGGATACGTAATATCTAACTGAACAGATTTCAATTTTCATACATATAAATTTGACTATATTTATTGCATTTTAGACACCTTAACAACACGTAGCTACTAGCATGATTAGATGAGATATCAAGTTAAAAGCGTTCAAAAAGATGGCACCCTAAAAATAACAAAGATATATCAAATCGTATGCAACTTAAAAACAACATCTACTACATCCCCAATTAGTTTCAATTTTTAAGCATCGTTACGATCTCGCACAACTAAAGCCAGAAAAAAGTCATCCTAATCTGGAACTAGGTTCAGTCTCTTATCATCGTCCCAAAAATATCACAATGGTGATAGGCATTAACATTTTAATCAACAATGGAGTTATTTTTCCAGCCCCGCCCAAAAACAAAAACTTTGTCAACCTATCAAAGGTAACGGCAATTTTATGTTACGGCCTATTACTATTCAGCGATGAATTCACTACTAGAGGTACGAAGACGTTTGAGATTCACCATAATTCGACCCGCTATGCCAAAAATATCATCTATCCTTAAGAATATACCCTATTCAATACACAATACATAAGGACGCTCGAATCACAGTTTAATTCAGACTTGAAATTATAGACATAAAAAAAAACGTTCAACAGCAAGCCACAACTGGTCAAACAACACTTTTGCTAAGCGGGCCGCAATTTCTATAAGGTATTACCATTGCAAAGAATTGAGAAATGTACACCCAACGGAATTGACACAATATTTGAGGCTCTTGGATGCAAGTTGATGATACACGCAACAATTCAGAAAATAAAACATTGAATTACAAAGGAAACACCTCCATTTAACATCCAATTTACATACATGCACACACACAGACAGGCGGACATTCTTTTTTGAAATAAAAGTACTCGAGTAGTATGTTTCATCGGAACACAATGATCCTGATATTACCATATATATATATATATATATATATATATATATATATATACATGTGTGTGTGTGTGTGTGTGTGTGTGTGTGTGTGTATAAGATCACACCAAATCAGTCCCCATCACCGCATCAAACCCCGGAAAACTGAACGTACTTTCATTATATCAAGTGAATTGACTCTCAACTAGCACTTGTCGAATTTCAGTGTACAAACCCGAATGGGCTCTTCTCCAATACTAACATTGAAGATAAAGAGAAAAAAATGAGAATAATGAATACTATAAAAGTATTTAAAATGATGGATGATCCACCCCCATCCCAAAAGAATTATGAGGGAGACATTAAAAACGTTGGTTAACCCTTAACAAAAATGCAGAAATTTTTTGTGTTTTTTCCTCTCAAGGTATGTTATAACATTGATGAGGAAAACCAAAAAAATGTTGATACAACTGAAACCAGTCTATGAAAATTTACCACGCACTAACTCCAAAGTAAACACATAAACATACGTGCACTAATGCAGACACACACACATGCACACCAACCACGCAATATCATATTGATAAAACAATATTAACACGGAGATATTGTATCCAAGAGATGCCTTATCAATAAGTGTTACCAATTATTCCAAGTTTGGGAAGAGAAATATATAAATACCGGTTCTAACATCCACAATCACCTGAGAGCCACCACATAAATGAATATAATCGTAAACGTTTCCTTTTTTTAAATCTACACAATTTGCTGAAAAAGCCCAAACCTGTCGAAACCTGTGTATGTGTGTGTTGTCAGTTGAGTGCATGCACTTGGTAGAGTCCAAGTCGAAGTTAATGAGTGTTCTAGTGCGCAAAAGAAATGAATAAGAATAATATGAAAGAATCAGGTCAAGTGAGAAATTCTGTCGAAAATAAACAAAATCAGAATAAATTCTATTCATAACATTATGGCGCTTTGCACGGGAAATATCTAGAATAGGGTAAAAAAACAAAACATCTTGATGTTATTACTAAACCTGTCAGAATAGAATGAAAAAAATTCCTCCAATAATCGAAAGAAAGAATATTGAAAGAGGGTCCATGGAAGTGCTGATATCAATGATCAAGTCTGTGTATAAAAAAGTATGGCTAGGAGCGATGGAACATGCAAATAAATACATGCATATAAGAGAAGGGATATAACCATTTACCATCTGATTTGTTTGGTATGATTGTTTAAATAATGAATTCATATCCTCCAAGGCTCACCTCACAGTCACCAACACATACAGAAGAAAAGCTTCAAATGAATATCAGTGTGAAACAGGTTGTCTTCACACAGATTTCGAAGACATATTCCGGGGGAATAGAGTTGCGCTAACGCACGATTCCCCTCGGTAGGAACATAACGGATGGCCTTTGTACAAATGAAATATATATATATATATATATATATATATATATATATATATATATATATATATAGATAGATAGATAGATAGATAGATAGATAGATAGTTTGTTAGATTGATAGATTGGGAGTTTGCATTCATATAATGTGCAGGTATGTGTACATAGAAACGTATTATTTCCTTTCATTCGAGTGAATAGATTTGTCTTCCATTTATCTGCCTAAACTGACATGACCCTAGATTGATGAGTTGGAGTTGAGCTTTCGGTAGAGAAAGTCCACCCTACAAGAACAAGGAATTTCCATTAGTCATAGGAAGAAAGGTATATAACAAATGCATCCGACGGATCGCATAGCAAGCTGTAATATGAGGCCTAACCAGAATATTGACCCGAGGAGCATGCAACACACTAAAGAGAGAATCATACTCAAGATCACATTGAGATATCACAGCAGAGTGTATTAGAGGAAGAACCCACTAGAAAACTAAAATGGCAACGGACTGATCATGTTGCAAGTATAGCACATTGTGACTCACAACATAGATCTCCGGATATTGCATGCAAAATCGTGGCCGACAGAATATATGATGGCGAGACGAACCAAGTAATTTGAAAGAAGTATTGGCCCCACGATAGAAAGGTGTGGTTAGTCTTTGGGGAGGTCCATGTCCAACAAGGACGATAAAAAGCGGATGACAGTTCCTAGCAGTCAGAACTATCTTGCCCATGTTCATGCTGAGTACAAGTTTCTTTCATTTCCTCCTTTTTTTCTGTAATTACTTTCCCATTAAAAAAAAAACAATCAATTTCCACTTTTTTTAAACTGTCGTTTACTTCTTACCCCTTTTCTCTCTTCTTTTATTTCTACTGTCTCTTTACTTCTTTCCCTCCTATCCTCCCTTATTTAAAAATCTTTCCTTTCATTTTCCCCCTTGATCTCCACCAAGCTATGTTGGAGAAATCGTTACTTTGAGTGATTTCATACCATATATAACCTCGAGTAATCTTTTCACTACCCTCTAAACAGCCTCCCTTGTGTAATTTACAAACAAATTTTACAAATGAAATATTTTAACGAGTTAGTGATGCACACATCTATGCCTGTTGAAAAACGTTTTTCTTGTTGCTTCTCGCATTTGCTATTTCTTTTTGTCCTGTACTTTGCATATTTGTTGTTGAAGTCGTTAATTCTTTCCAAAGATATTTGGCTTATAATCCTCTTCCAATTATTGATAGTTATCTGCTGGAAGTTTTTATTTTTGTCGTCCTATTTCTATAACTCCTTTGAAAAAAAATTGCACTTGCTTCTATCCTTTTCAATGTTTCTCCATTTCTTAAATAATTCTAAGTATTTCTTTCCTTTCCTTCAAGCATTGTTAGTGGTATTTCATATTGTTCAGGGACGATCAATTGTGTTATTTGATGCACGTCTCCGTACGCTCTCTATCTCTGTGATGCTTTTTTTTTCATAACTTCTTGATATTTTCCTTCGTCTTCTCTTTTTCCCTTCTAACAAACTTTTCTCATTTATTTGATATTTTCTGTCAATTACTTATCCATTCCCTTTTGACCCGAACTATTGACGGATATCTAAAGAAGCAACCATGAAAATTATTTTCAAATATAGTGACTAAACAATGGTTTTCGATACAAAAAAAAAAACTAATTATACACAATCAAGCAGGTTATGAAACAGGCAACAACAATATAAAATTGTAGCATCAAAAACAAAAAAGAATATAAATGAGAAATTTGATAAAGATGATTGTGATTATTATTTCACTAATCAAAAAGCGCAAATAAAAACCACGGAGGCAATAATAAGATAATAATTGCGGTGCTAATGATAACTGCATGAATTATGAAAAGAATCTTATGATCAGCAGATGAAAAGGAAGAAAGTAATTAAATTACTCATAGCTCAATTGGAGAGGAGCCATTATACTTTGTTGATTAACAGAAAGGAGACTTTGAAGAAAGAATCACGCCTTTCAACAACAACCAAATAATGATGATGATGATGATGATGATGCAGGCCAGTAGCGGTTGTAACATACACAGGACTATTAAATCAATCGACTGGCGGACTAGGAAACAGATGACGATGCACAAGGCCAACCAACCCAGAGATGACACTGACAGATTTAACGTGAATGGAAAAGAAAGTGAGTGTTGATTCATCTGCATAAAATGCTGTGTCCAAATAGACAAAAGATGGGATAGGAAAAGCAAGAGCAAGCATGTTGGGAAGATATTATGGAAGACATTTGAAACAGTACAACGATGTAGTAGTGTAAACAAAGAAAGGAAAGTCAACTCAATTAAAAGGTCACATAAGATCCTGAGGATGAATACACAAAGGAGATGAACAAAGACCCTCATCATAACCGGCCCAAAACAAATGCATCAGGACAATTATGTCAAGATGAAAGAAGAAAAATAGAATATCGCATCTCTGAAGAAAGGGTCCATGCAATATACCTCTTAATCGGCATATGTTGCAAATTAGCCCAGAAGGAGTGCAAGCAGGTTAACAACAGTCATATATTATGAACTCTGCAACAAGTGGGAGTATGTAGACAAATAGTACTAGCACACACCACAATCTCTTTTCGGAAGAAGAGGCTATGAATTATTCAGGGATTTTGACACCCAAGGCGACCACTCAATCAAAGCAAGTTGTCCAGAACCAGTAATTGTGTAAAAGAAAAGAGAACCTGCCAAATCATAGACTAAGCTGTGTCTGGTTACTACAACATGAATACGAAGAGGATTGAAAAGCTGGAAAAGTACCAGGAATTGGCCCGGGAGCTGGCAAAGACGGGGAACATAAAGATCAGCGCAGTGCCAATAAGAGTAGACGCGTTTTGAACACTACCAATAAGAATATTCGACAACATTTTCACCATGAAAAACAATAGCATTTGCACAGAATCAGATCTGTCTTAAAAAATGGAAACATAAGATATACTTGGACTTTGATATTCAAACATATCACCCAATCAAAGTTAGAAGACCAGTTCCCGTGGCTGTTATTGAAGGAAGAAGAAATTTTCAAAAAGTAAATTTCTATGTTTTGGTTGACTATAGATTGAAGCTGAAAGAGAGCAAAAGATTTAATAAGTTCCTTGAACTAGCTTAGGGCTGCAAATGCCAACGACAGCAGCAATGTCAATAGTGCAAAGACACTGGGAAGAGTGCGAATCCACAGAAGAACTAAGACTATCCAAGTAACAGCACAACTGAATATTGAGCAGAGTCCTGGGATATTGAAAAGACTTATCATCACTATGACCTCAGTGAAATCAACAAGTCACTGGTGTGAAAACCAAAGTGAGAAAAAATGTAAATAATACTTATTATTTGCAACTTGTCGCTAGAGAAGACGCAAAAAGGCAGGACAGGAAAAGAAAGACTCGTCAACATTGACATCTGAGTAGACTCTTCTATCAAGCCACCTGAGGATTACCAAAGACTGAGTAATGAACGACATCTACAAGAGTTTTCAATTAGTTCAATCAACATTTTGTCTGAGTATAAGTGCTGAGTCCAACCTGTTGTGGCTTCCATTACTCAACAAGGTCGGAGGGCGCAGAAATCTCATTCTAACAAATAAAAATATATCACCCGATTCCAACGCTCTATCATTGCTACTATCAAAAGAAATACGCTAACCATCATCATATTCAGATAGCACATCTCTAAAAGGCTGTGGAATGAAATATTTTAATCGCCCCAAAATCTTTGAATTCCTATTAACCATTGTGGAAGGTGAGAAAATGGCCGAATAAAAAAGGTTTAAAGTTTTGGGGGGATTTGAAAATATTCCCCGATAGAGTTTGGGTACAGTGTTAGCAGATATTCATGCTCCGAAAATTCTCTTTAGTTAGATATAGATAACTATTTCAGTCAGAACTCCATTCGTATCTTTTTCTTTTGACTTGTATAGCGAATAAACTGTTGCTACAGATCATCAGATTCATAGGGTCTTGGAAAATATCTTGATTGAATAAATATTTTTTGAAGAGTAGCTTTCCAATTATTCCTGCAAAAAACTGAACAGATAATTGTATTATGGAAACTGAATCGTCATATGATTTCAATCTGGTATTTATGAATCAATAATATGATAAAGAAAGGCATTAGAGGAAGTATAATAAAAAGGGAAAACGACGTGAAGGAAGAGTAAATGAAAGGAGTAAAGTCTAAAGGAAAAAAAGTTTAAACTAAAGAGGGAAATATATGGAAGAACTAATAAAAAATCCCGGAAAGATCTTGTATACAAAACGATAATATATATGAAAGAATAAAAACTCTGAGAGAATCTGATTACAAGATTGAAAAAAAAATAGACGGAGCAGACAAACAAGTGAGTCACAGAAAACTGTAATCCTGAGTATTGATGAATGTAAAAAAAACGAGAGGAAAATTTGTGAAGTAAAGGAAACCCAGAACTATTGATACGTAAATATTCTGTTCATCAAAAGAACCGCTAATAGCAAAGAACGTAAGGAGTAAAAACGTCGAAATGCATAACAAAGACAGGTATAATAAAGGGTATCTGGAGGAAATTCGACTATTAGGGATAGCAGCACACTTACTCTCTTTAGTCTAACCAATTAGCCGACCTAGCATTGATATCGAAAGCATCTTGGAGCCTCTCTTCGTAAGACACTTCTTACAAAAAAAAAAAAAAATACCAAAAACAGATTACCGAAATCAGAGGAGGAAACAAAGCCTGGGTATACAAAACAAAATGATATGTCCAATTCAGTTGAGCATGTGCTTGGAGTAGTGATTCCACAGTCTAGAACCAATAACATCAGACGAAGGCCGGAAGGAACACTAATAAAAAGTAGTGAAAAGAAGGAACGTATAGACGAAGAAAAATAGCCCGACTATAATATACATAGTGATTAAAGATATAATTCATGGGGGTATTGAAGTAGACTTTTATGTATCAGAAAAGAATGCAGACAACTATAAAACTTATTATTAAATCTATGTAAACTCTAGTGTCTCATCCGAATCTCCTTAGTGTAAATTGCGTCCCCTTCGTAATTTTATTTTTTTTCTAATAATTTGGGCCTCGATTAAAAGAAAGAAAAATCCTACAGCACACCCAGTGAGCCACTCGAAAGGAATGTCAAGTGACAATATATTTTGGCAGCATGTTGTGTTGGGATGATCTATTAAAAGCAGAAGGCCCAACAAATGTATGACATATCTTGCCTTTTCATTTGGTGGTAATGACTGAAAAGTTCTTATTTTCCGTAAGGACTACCAGACTCATATTCAGGGATCGATTTAGCATGTTTCAACATTTTAAATTCAACACCTGTAAAATGTGAAAGTGGGTAAAACAAAGTTTTTCTAGACGTGATGATTGAAAGTTACATTTTCAGTTCTCAAAGTCTATTTTCACGGCTTGCATACGTAATATATATATATATATATATATATATATATATATATATATATATATATATATATATATATATATAAACAGAGAAAGAGAAAAAAACAGCTACGTTAACTTAAAACTGAAATAAAAACTTCATTGACAATTCTGATAGATGTTGACAGTATCGGTTGACTGTTTAGTGATTTGATAAATATTTCTGGACATCAGAGAGGGTCAGTGAGTGTCCTCAATCACTGAATTCATCAAACTCCTACCTCCTTCGTCTCGGAGATGAAAGGAAAGCGTAAAGATAATCATTCACAAGGGGACCATTTTTCCAGCTTTGATATGACGTGATATGGTCACTGTTGAAGTTCAAAAATCTCCAGAGAGTGCTTAAACTGTAGGTCGTAGGGCATTGGCTACTAATGTCGATAAGTCCATATCACCCAGAACAGGTTTTGGACCCCAACAAGGTCTATTGTTGCTATACATATTTTCACATTCAACTAACTGTTAACAATTTGCACTGTAGGAGGGTTTCCTGTTGAGACTTTGATGGCATTCACAGTTTGAGCAGCAGAATGTTCTAATTTGAATTCGCATGTGGAAAAGTGCTCTCACTGCTGTCGTTAAGGACTCAAAAACCTCCAAATAATGACAAATTATATCTGTACATTGAATTGACAAGCAAATGCTATCACACTACTAAAAGCTTAACTTTCAGCATTATTGTTCAGGAAGGGAAAACAAAATTTCATTTTCAACAATCTAACGTTCGCTTTTCATGCGATATTCATATTGGTGTTCGCGATTTTGTCTATTTAGTTCATTTCAAGCAGTTTTTTTAAGTGGCAAAATGATATTTGTAAATTATTAGGAGATGAATTAACTGAGCTAAGATAGTTTATTATTCAGACAAGAAAAAACTGCAGACTAAACGTATATCGAATAATGTAAACCATATTTGTGAATATAGGAGTATAAGGGGCTTTTCATAAAGGAGCCAAAGGGCTTGATGTGCTTGATGTTACACAGTTTTGCCTATTTTGCCAGAAATTGTATATATTTTACCGGAATACATTTTTGGTAGGGGGACGCTCAATGAATTTGACAGAATCCGAATTTGATTGAGAAAAAATGGTAGATTATTATATTATAAATAAACCTATAGTAATCTGAAATGACATATCGATAACGAATGTCCTCTATAATGAAGCAAGATTGATTTGGGGAAAACAAATAGTGTCGGGGATATTGCAATTCGTTGAAGATATTTGTGCCTGTATTTCGATTAGAAAAATTCAGGTGCCCTCCATTGAACTTCCCAGCAAAGTTTTAAGCATTGCAGTTCAGAGTAACCAGTTCATAGTCGTTACTTTGGCAGAGGTTTTATTTCTGTATAACAATTACCAGCCAATGATCACTGCCACTTGATACAAATAGGGCGTCTCTTAATAATGCATACTGACATTAAACCTCCATGAAGCTGCTTGTGCCTGGAAAGATGTTCATCAGTAACATAGAATAGATTGGAAAGACCCACACAGCACCTGATATTCCCAAACTTCCTTAACCATTCTTTTGTTTGATGGTGATCGTATAAGAAGCGGTGTATCCAACGTCAGTCAGTATATAGTAGTAAGAATATGCTACAGAAGGGAACAATTTAATTACACTGATATAATTTCATTCATTGTGATAAATCCATTGTTATGTTGATTACTATATTTCCATAAAGAATTTATTTTCAAAAAATGAATATGGGCCATATATATATATTGATATAATTCTCAATTCAGTGTTTAAGATAAGCTTTTGATAAGTGTGAGATAATCTTATCTGTGATTATGATAAATGGCTTCCTTTGCATTTAGATCATGATCAAAAATTGAACCCACGTAGTTGACAACTCATCTTCTCTGCAAGCTGAATTACAAGTCTCACAGGAATTTTACGAGTCACCATCACTTATACTTCTACCAAGACAATTTCAAAATAATCTTAAAAGTATACTTAAAGTGTTGTGCTAAAGATTGGTATTTGAGGTAAGCATAAGATTATTCGATTATTTCTCCATAAACACGTACAGATTAAACTAGTTCCAGGCCTGTAGTATATGTTATGAAGTGGCCCAAAATTTGAAAGAAATGTGGAGCGTTTAACAGCCACCGCAACATGAACTAATGACGATAAAAGATAGTAATAAAAGACTGTAAGAGCCCTCCCCAAACCAATAGACATAAACACGTTTAAGGTTGGTAGTACTGATTCCAATGCTGTGAATTCCCCATTTTAAAAACTAACATTCCAACGCTTGTTATTGCATGGTTGCTATACCCTTGTGTCAGTTTCAGATATCGGCATTCATGACTATGTTTGTCACCTATCTGATCTTAATTTTTGGTATCTGCCGAATCTGATTCCCTTCCTCGTTGAACGGGTTGTTATTTACAATAATTCATTATGTGTTCATGCGTTCCCTTCTTATACACTCAGTATAGTTGTCAGTTCCTTTGAAGGGAAGTTACGAAACAAGTGTCAGTATAACCTCCATTGAATTATTCACGATGGCAGGGGGAATTAAGATATATTTTTAAAAGATGATTAAATGAATTTTGATAAAAGCTCTCAAGAAAAAGTACCAGCACACATACAATACATGGTAACTTAATTATCATGATTTCAATGAATTATTAATTTCAATTTTTGAAAATTACTTTTGGGATTCTTCAATACTTACCTGTAAAATGAAGATGAGTTATGATCGTGTAACGATTATACATGAATTGACACAAAGCAAGCGATCACTTTACGGCGATGCAAACATGAACATGACAGTATTAGGTATCACCACTCAATTGGGATCTTGTATCGATTCATGTATATTTAGATGCTTCAAGTCCTCAAATTCCCAACATTTTAGGTAGCTAGGGGTTTGAATAGGTCAGATTTAGTTCCCAAGAAGGTATACATGAATACTGAAACATTTTTTCCCTAGTATATGTAAATAATCGTTTTGTTTTTTTTTTCAAATTTGCTCAACAGTCAGTTGATACAATGAAAATGTATAACAATTCAGCGAAGGTATTACTTAAACTTCATTCTAGTGTCTGTGTGTCGTTTTATGTGAATCCCAATGATACCACTCCCCATTTAATTACTGTTTTCAAAGACTAATAAAACAAAAACAGAATAAAAAAAATCGGAATTGGTAGCTTCATGTAGCAATTACCGCGAACTTTTGACAAAGAGTGACTTGCGTCGATAAAAATATCGGCAATCTGTAATCTATTGATTTCATCGTAGTAATTCTTTTTATCACAAATAAAAAGAAATATTCTAGAAAATGGTCAACAAAAAATGGAAAATAATTCATAGGAAAACCATGCACAGCTAACTAACGGATTGACGTATTCCGGTAAAAGTGACAGAATGTAATGAAGCCTTTACTAAAACCTGTGTGTACAAAGTAGGCAGAACTTTTCCATTCAAAGTTAACAAAATCATTCAAGAAATAAAACAAAAAAAATAACAATTTGAATACAAACAAGTATTCTATCACTATGAGTTGGAACACGTGTCTGCCTATTTGCAAATATAGATAATCTATAAAATGTCTTTCCTCCCTAGCAACAAAGAACCAAACTCATTAGCAGTTTCCTTTCATCTGAGAAAGACGTGATAACATCTAATCTTATCCAATAGTTTATATATTGTGCAACTTTTCAAAGAAATGCGCATCCATTACTGCAGACACGCGTTTACGTTCATTTTTATTTCTCGATAAAACGTTTGCTTCAGTTACAAAAGGATAAGAACGATTGTTTGCGACCACATTAAATAAAATTCGCATACATTCAGGTGCCTTCCATTCTGAGCCTTGATTTTTTTTATATAGGAAAAGATTACTCTATATTGCGTTGATGGCTGCGTGATCCTTTATGTAAATCGTATGATGCATACTCTCTGGATATCGTTTATTTGAGCAAAGTTATAGCCCAGAGATTTACTGTAGATATGAAATCGTTTTAAAAAGGTTTGCTTTCCATCTGCCTTTGTTTCCAAGTCAAAACACATTTCCATGCAATTTACGACAAACATCTAACTCGGATATATAGGAAGGTGTTTTTATGATGCGGATCACATGCATTTTCGTTCAGAAAATTGCTTTTAGAAACGAACAGTAGATGGAAAAGGTGACCAATACATATCAAAAACATTTTTTAACATTCCTGTCAACCTTCTAAATTCCTAGTATTTTGACCGAAGATTTCACACATAACTGAAAAGAACAGAAGAAAATTCCGATCTTTTGTCCGAAATCTCTCAATTTTAAATATGTTCGAGGATCTCAAATCGACTTATTTAAATACGTCGGATACAAATTGCATCAACTGAATATTAACAGGTTTGATATTGATACAAAATCAGCTAACACCTCATCGTACGGATACGACTTTATGTGTAGATTTACGCTCCATTTTATGCTGTACTTCATTAGAAATAACGGTAACAATTGCCAAAATGATGAAAACTTCACTTGGAACAAGACATAAATGCGCATGTGCGTTTGTGACCATAAATGTGTATGTAAATACATATGTAAATAGGCATTTATGTTTATGTTGGGGGGACTAAGTACGGGGGAACTAGTTGTACAATAATGCCTCCATTAGTAAACACTGAACATACAAGAAACCTGGAATTCGACATTATGGCATATATGCTGAACCTTCTATTAAACTCACTGTTTTACATATGTATGTGTACCTTTTATCAGTAGTCATTTATAGTTATTTATATATTGACAGTATACATGCTCATTAAGAGTATTAGGATAGTATGTAAAATATTGAGGCCTATTAATGTATAAATAGATATTGATCTCTGACATTCATTTAGATCTAAATGTATGAATTCATTTCAAATTTACATTTTTTCATATCACAATTGGTACCATGAGTTTGTTTATCGGCGTTTTTCAATATATTCTTCAATATTGAAAAGAATATAAACTCAATATGATCAAGCAACAATAGCGACCAAATTTGGAATGGTTTCAAGAGAAAAAAAATAGAAGAATAAACATGGTTAGATCGAACTCTCATCAATGACAGTGGATTACTGATGCCAATTTTGAAGTCTGTCGACAAAACGGTATGGCCAAGAGCATTCGAACACACATAAACATGAACAATCGCATAAATACACAAATCAACGTACATTAAATAAAACGATAGAATTTCATGCCGTCTTTTATATCCACTGCCATTCAATGAGTTCGTTCAAATTTGAGTCTAGTTGATCAGAGCTTCCTGTTTCTTGAATTTTATTGCAAAAAAGGATGCAAGATTCACCTCGAAAGGATGACATCAACCAAAAAGCTTTGCGACTGCAAATAAAGATAGAAGATTGAATACCTCTCAGGGATTTTAGTGACAGTCTGCGACACTATCAAGGTATCTGTGAGAGATTTCTAAAATCATGATGTATCAGGACTTGGAAAAGTCTCAAGACCAATGCAGAAAATATCAACTACAGATAATGCATTCAAAATTATTTGGATAATGACTTCTCTATGCCAGTTGAATACACACTATACTAACACTAGTCCCCACAAGACAAAGCCTTTACAGAACGAGATGAATGCCAACAAATCACTCAGATAAGTCTAAAATTAGTCTTGCTACGAACCATCTTAAATGATGATTAATTACTAATGATGACTCATTTAAACAAAAAAAAATCAGGCTGTCTGTAAAGAGCAAAGGTCATGGAAGATGCGAGACAAAAGGACATATTTCTGATAATCAATAGGAGTTTATTTATTCAAACATTCTTCGTAAAGGAAATAATACAGAATAGTTAATGTGTTACTTATTTGCCATTTGAAATATATACATGTTTTATAAACACAAGCAATAAAGATGGATGTTAGTCCAAACAAAAACCCTAAAAAGAATAAAGCTTATAATAAATAATTCGAATTCCCTATGAAGAATTAATGTTTCCTGGTTGAATGTAAGGAAACTAACGAACAAAGGTTTGAGTATATGGTTGCAATGTCGAATATAATATATATAAATAACTGAGGAGAAAACAGAAAATATCTTTCTTTCAAGAATTTAGTAAGCTCTATCATTCTCAGATTTATCGTATTTATTAGAGATCAATGTCACATCTGGGTGATTATGAATATGATGTACAAGTCTATTCCATACAATTTTCCTCAATTCACGTGGAAAATAACAACTATTATGAATAAAAGAGATACAATGATAGATAATTTATATTGTTCCAGTCCCTTGCTACTCTGAAATAATAAATAATGAGCTATATTGCGACCGACAATTATAGTCATCGGTACGATCCTCTTGGGGTAGTCTACATTCACCGTTATTTTCCATTTCTATTTTCCACCGTAGAGTGAGTGTAAGTGGTTTAAAATCCATTAGTTTAAGAGCGGTTATCAAAAATATGTTTGTTTCCGTAATGTCTAAGAAGCTGATATTTTTGCAGTTAAAATGCTGATTATAGCAATCACAGAAGTGAGTAAGAATTCTTTACACATGTTTTTTTTGTTTTTTTTTCCAAATATAGTGAAAAATTATTTTGGCGCTCTACATGTGTATCATACAACATTTATCATTATGAATTGGTAATAATTCCCACGTGAATAAACTTGAGCGTAATGGATTATTTTATGTCCCCTAATGTAATTCTTTGACTGATCAAATTTTGGAGCATTAAACCCTTTTACTAATGTAAAGAAAAAAAAGCAACGAGAACAATAGCAAGTATTATGAAGTTGATTAAAGTGATCTAAGGACTATTACATGGTGGCACATATTTCGAAAAACATGCACGATTTGGTGATAAGACTAAAGTGGTTCACTCTGATATTTATTCAAGTAAGTGGAAGAGTCCATTATTGTGTTTCCACAGAGATATTTGCGCAATATGAACGCCAATGCCACGAGAAAGTTTGTGCATTATTTGCCGAGTCTATTCTCCTTGATGTTAACTTTTAAGCCTCCTGCACCTCTTCGTCAAACTTGCTGGCATAGAGATAGATTTGTCATTGTATTCTTAAGAGTAATTCCAGATTTTCCCGAAGGCAAACCATTTAAAACAGTTTTACTTGTACATACACTATGAGCCAAAAAGAAACGAATAAGACAGAAGAAAGAAAAATAAACAAGAATGATATGAGTGTGAGAAAAAAGTCGGAAGCAAATTGTCATCTTTGTAAGAACAGTCCATTTTCCCACGGACATCAATAGGAAATCGAAACATGCAATGAGTATCTGGCGCTGAGAACGTCTGAAATTGAATCCGAGATGTCGCTTTTGCCAGGTGATGGAACTATTTTGTTTGCCTTCGTTATTAATGAAGAGGGTAAGAAGTTGCATCCATGAGTATTATAAAAGAGCCATCGTATCGTTAACCCAATCCTTCATATAGACTAAGAAATACATACCAAATGTAATTGAATTAGTTAGAAGAGGGGAGGGCTTTTTTTTCAAGTATTTCAGCCCCCTAATGGAATTGAGACAAAAGGCTGTAAAATATCGTTCACCTATTGATTTCCCATTGACATTATACAATAGCAAGAATGAATTTTATTTACTATAATTTCATAGTGATTCCCAAACCTGTTCGATCCATCATCATCATCATCATCATCACCACCATCATCATCATCATCATCGTCATTATCACCATCAGTCCTTTATTGTCCTTTGTTGGACAATAACACTCCCCAGGATTCTCCAGACCTCTCCACCAAGGGTGTCACGGAGTCATTACTTTCTGAACTATATTCTGCCGGTCACAGTTTTTTATTTGGGGGATCTGGGGATCCACCTTTTTCAGTCGTGATGCTCAGTCGTTGACTGCCATTTTTGCCACATGTCCAGCCCATTGACATTTGATTTTTTAAAAATAGATTTTTTGATTTCTCGATTGATTACCTGATATATTATGCTGATTTGTGACCTTTTCATGTGAGGTTGAGCATGATTTTCTCATGTGCACTCTGCATGGTTCTCAGTTTGAGGGTCAAACTCTTTGTTAGGTTCCATGGTCCAGCTCTATGAGGGGCTATTTGGAGGATGCATCAGCAGTATAGGTTTTTTTAAAGAATTATTGAATTGTATTTTTCTTGAAAGGGGAACTTACTCTACCGATCGCGTGTCAACCTAAAGTGATTTCTCGCTTGATTGCTTCTCATTTTGTGGATTCCATGAAGATTTGTTGTCCTGGGTAGTTGTAGCTGTCTATTCTCCTCAGCTCTGTGTTCTCAATTATGATCATTGAGTGTTTGTCTCTTGACACGACTTTTCCTTTCCATGTGAACGTCAAATTTCATGTTTCTCTTCATTTGGCTTGTCTAGCATCAGCTGGAGGCCCTGAAGGTTCTTTCCAAAAGGACAGTGTAGTCTTCAAATCTAGGGTTTCTGATTTCTTGGATGAAAAAATAGTTTGTAGATAAAGTAGATTTATGGGTCTGTAGTTTCCTTTTTTCATATAACAGAATTCTGATTGCAGTGTTCCAATCTTCTGAGGCTCTGTTGGAAGAATACGTAAAATGGCTAATTTCCTTGTGATGACAGTACCAACTTTTTTTTCGGTAGGGCAATGGTGATATCAACCGATCCAAAGACTTTGTTTGTTTGTTAGTTCGACGTTGTTGCTTTTTTTTTTTCACCTCAATCGTGTAACTTTGTCAAGCACATCTAGTTTATTTTTTAAAATTCATTTATTTTTTTTTGTTTTGAAGAGGATAGTGTTTGGTAAAATTCTTTGGCACTTTTTGTCTGCTTTTAGGTCTCTTTGGTGGGGTACACTATTTTTTTGTTGTCGTCCTGTATTCAGAGATGTGTTAATAGCCCTTACCTTTACGGTGATTGTTTCAATGACTGCTGTAGTGTATCTTCTCTTGTCTTTTTTCCTTGTGGGGTGGCAATGGTGATTTTATCTATTACGGTCGCTACGATTTTTTCACTTGTTATTGTCGGTGTTTTGAATTCCCTGCATTTTTCCATAAGATTCTTGATTTAATCTGAGTTTTCATATTCTATGAATAAATCCGTCACAATGTTTAAAACAAGAGAGTTGTTATTTTGTCGCTGGATTCATTGATGCTGGTGACGTCCTATTCTTGTTCGGTAAGAAATTAACGCAGGAAGCGACCACTGAATAGAGAGATGTAAAATCCAGATTACTACCTACAGAGAACATTGGAAAGTGTTCCACACAAACTGCATTGTCTATAACTTTAAGAAGAGCTGTTATTTATTTGATAACTACACAGGGGACATCACAGAAGGATCGAGACAACGGCCAACGGGAGTGGCTCACTTTGAGTTGAACTGTAATTGACTATACTTCTTGGTTGGTCACAAGGGGAAGATAATAAACAGATACAGCAAATATCAATATATATATATATATATATATATATATATATATATATATATATATATATATATATATATATATATATATATATATATGCGTGTGTGCATATATATTTATAGTCTTGAAGATATGCATATTTTTCATGGTTTGAGAGAGAGGAAAAATAGCGTGCATCAGACAAATAAACAAATCATATTGTTTCATTCTGGATATTTGATGTATGTACCCAAACCGAACATTTCAATTGAGAACTTTTAAAAATGAAATATTAAATCATTTTCATAGAATATTTTTTTAAAAATAGTATAATTGATTATATTTGTGTGTGTGTGCGTGTATATATATACATATATGTGTGTGTGTGTGTGCGTTTGTGTGAATTAATGCGATCAATGTATGTTAATAGACAAAGAGAAAATGTATCTAAGTTATTGCAGCAAGTGGAAACGATAATATAACATAATAGAATGTATGTTAATCCACGTGTTTGAATAGGATACAGTGCATATTTGGTATTCAGTAGTTCTCTTTAATAACGATGTATTGTGAGACTGTTGGATTCACAGCCACTGATTTTTGGTAGCGTAGGTCCGTAAATCTGGAACTAAACATATTGTTTTTAAAATTTTGCAACTTTAGCCATGAAAGAAAGCAGAGAGTCTTTTTTTTTTTATATGTGCATTTGGTCGTATCTTTGTTGGTGTAATCTGGTGTATCATCAACACCCTTTGTCATACTGCTTATCTCTTAATTGAAAATTGGCATCAGACCTCTTCTGAATTTTTTTCAGTTTTTTAACTTTTTGGGGCCTTATGTTAATAGTTTATTAATGACATCTGTATTCCTCATAATTCAAACGTTTCTATGTTTAGTTTTATTCTATCAGATGTTCTCCAGTGGAAAGCACCAGTGATGTCTTAAATAGAATCTGTTCTGACCATTTTTCTTCTCCGATGGAATTTTATTACATTAATTCAAATTTTGACGCTACGGTTGCTCAGTTAGTGACTTGACGAGGAATATATTCTCAAGTTTCGTTTTAGTCGCTTGATAAAAGATATTTCTATTTCCATCTGTAAATTGTTCCTTACCATTATGTAGACAAATATTGACAATACATTATGTGTTTTGTTATCTTTAGAATATTTTGCTAGTTTTTTTGTTCTTTTACAGCAGGTGCACCTTCGACAAACCTCGGATATCTGTTGTGTATGTGGAACCAGGGTTAATATTCTTTAAGATACAGCCAAGGAAGGCTGGAGGGTTCAGCATCTTGATAGAGATAAAAAAAACACCCTAGTTTGACAGTCGAAAATACAATAGACACTTGAATTGTGATATAAAAAAATTCACTGGCAATCGTGTTTTGAGATAAGACGACCATGAGCACAGATGTGTTCAATGACATAATAAAGAAAAAAACATGGAGCCAGTTTCGAGGACAAACATCACTACTATTCTTCTAATCAAGGAAACAAACATCGTTCTCCATTTTGATCATTTTTTTCTGTTCTTTTTCCTTTGTGTGTGGCACATTTCTGTGTATATCCATGTTTATACATCAATGTATACAGTTACAGCCCCCACTCCTAGGACCTGATGGTTAGCTGATCACCACCGAACTCTGACAGGAAGCGTATTTTTAATACATATTTTAGTACTCTCGCAGATTTTGCTGGGAGAAATATAAAATACAAATATTGCTGTCTTGCTCTTAGGTACACAACAGTTCAGTTGCGCGTCTGCCCATGTTTCATGGTGGTAAATGAAATCAAGTAACTTCGTAGGACAACTTCTAACGGGAACATAATCATAGATGGCATCTTGTAAAGTTTCAAATATCCAAATTTGCTGTCAACATGTTTGAATAATGCATATAACTTTCATTTGGCTAATGCTGATATGTATAATGAATAAGTAATATTTTAATAACTATTTGATGAATGGTCTGAATAAATTACAGTGTGCAACACTAATATCAGCTCATGATATAACCTAAAAAACAAAAGAGAATCAAAAGGAAACAGTAAGTATTGATTATTTGTGCATTTTTGAATTTATTATTAGTCAACAAATATATACAATTTGTGCGTTTTTGAATTCATTATTAGTATGTTAATACAGATAATTTGAGCGTTTGTGAATCGAATATCTTAGCAGGCATCAACAGACAAAAGAAATTGCTAAAAATTGCTATGATACGTTGCATATCACTTTATATTACCATCATAGTCAAAATCCAATCCCTTTCTAAATGAAGGCGGAATTCATCTTAGTTCCAGAAAAAAACAGGAAAGGTTTAAAACAATGGGTTTTGAGAAAGAAATCTTTGAAGGTTCTAACCGGCAGATCCATCAACAAAGTAACTATAATCCTAAAATGGAGCATGCTTTCTGTCCATATCAATATATCCGTATTTGATTTGCTTATAAATGATTATTTGATTGATTTTAACTGAAAAGTTATACCGAACATGGACGAAACTTTTTCGTAAATTATATATATATATATATATATATATATATATATATATATATATATATATATATATATATATATATATATATATATATATATGCAAGAAAGCTTTATTTCTATGTGGATGGGTTAAATATAATCTTCATCATATATGAAAAAACATTCATTTGTAATGTATGTTTTGATGCATTGTATCTGTGTTCATTCTCATCTTACATTGACTTCTCAATAACTTTGATACCAAGCATATATATATATATATATATATATATATATATATATATATATATATATATATATATATATATATATAAATGACTTTTCAATGTATTTTACGACATAAAACGTCGTTTTTTCCATTCCAAAAGGGGTTTCTTCAAATCCAAGTTGGTCCAGCTGGTTGGATGAGTATGTATCACGTGTGCACATCGTCCCAGTAGAACTAAGGGGCTGAAAATTTGAACGTTCACTTTTAATTATTCTAAGAACAAATCTTTTCCATTCTTGTTACCCCCACTTCTATGTGTTTTTATTTGATGGGTCAGCTTGCAATCTAAGATCATACTGAAATGTCCCTTAGCTTGTGTCCAGCGGTATTGGCGCTTGTTTTTGGAGAATTCAGAATTGTTGGCTGATCACAAAAGATGCAGATGAACTGTTAATTGTTCAACCTTTCCTCCAATTTTCTAATTGATCACCCCCGACTCGGTATGCTGCCAAAATACGTTGCTGGCCTAGACTGCTTTTATTTAAAACTGACTTGACCTCTCTTAGCCATCTATCCTATCGAGTTTATTTTTTTTAGCCTTTTTTGCATCAAATTAACGCAAGATCTTCGATTATTGGTCTGCCAGGGCACCAAAACATCGGTTGCTAGGTGAACAATGGACGTCTTTTCACGATTGCAATGTTGCAGGTTGCCAACCTCGGATGGTGAAATGATTGGGGAAAAATATTAACAGCAGAAACCTCAAGCGTCGAGACTGAATGCGCACTCAGACATATAGATCTCATTGCTGGTATGTTTGTTTTTTAACTCTCACACACTTGACAGACACCGTTTGCTTTGGCCAACGTTGCATCAGAACAAAGAACTTTAAAAGCAAAGTTTTCTCCCCCTTTGACTTCATATTTACAAAGGTATATTGAATGGCCTCCTATTGTCGATACTACAATTGGATATAGAAGCCATTTTGCTTACTCTACCATGACAGGGCAAAGTATCAATGTTGAATTCCTCAAATCTGTCTCAGATGGTTCAATCCATCGCCGAGCCAGACCTGTAATTATTAGGCGAATATAGATTATTCATCCACCTTACAGAATTTTTTACATGCCAGGAAAAACAAGTTCGAGATATTTGTTTATAAGACAAGTTGCGAAGAAGTTTGAGTCCTGACCTTTCGTTAGGTCATGAGTCATCATCATAAGTTTCCTATGCGTATGTCATTGGGCATTAAACGTCTGTAAGTTTAGCCTGACTTTTCCAGCATGTACTCTGTCTAATTTGCCCCACTTTATATTCTGCCATCCACAGTTTCCTATGTGATCTCTGGGGATCGATATTGCAGGTCGTGATGTCCAGCAGTTGTCTGACATTCTTGCTACACGACCAGGCCTGGAGCTATTTGATTTTTTTTTTAATGGATTCTATAATGTATTTAACTCCACTGTTTCCTCGAATATATGATTTGCTGTTTTGAGATTTTTTGCTTTTTTTCAAACATAATTTAACATTGTATTACCGACTTCACAGTTACTTCTGAGATCCTTTGAATTGTTTCACATTTCCCATAGAACCGGAAAGTTTCTTGTCAAATCACACGTAGACCAAAGATTTTTAAAATCTAAGATTATATTGACACACCAAATCTTTGGAAATTTCATGTATATTCAAGACCTGCAATTTGATAGTTTCCTATCCCTTTCCCGTGTATTCTCATTCTCTTCCTCATACATTTCGATAACCATTGGCTGTCCGTTCTTCTCTGAACAGTATTATAATAGAGAAAATGTGGAAATCCAGGTTAGTTCAGAATATGCTAAATTTGGTTTCAACTTTGTGTCTATTTTCATAACGCCATTATGTCCTAATTTTATATGATTATGGATCAGTTCCACATGCGATAATCTTCTTATCCCAAACATAATCCACCTAAATCATTTGTCCTCTTCTTCGTTTGTACTCATTAAACCAATAAAATTTCTCCGATGCTCTGTCCTGTCATACAAGCTTATTGAATTGAATATCATTATTTTCCTACCCCATCATGAAAATGACTGAAAAGCATAACAATTGAAAGGAAGTGAGAACAAGCAGATTGATTTAGATCAAAAAATGTTGATCCATGGGGAGACTGCAAACATTATTTAACACGTCGCAAAAAGCAGCATACAATGAAATTAAAACAAGTATTTGAACACTTACAAAATATTAATTTGATACACGTCTGGTCCTCAGATTTACTTCACATTCACGTATGGGATGTATTTTGAGAGAAAATTAACAATTATCAATAAGAAATACGAATTTCCAAACATATCATGCAGAATGGAATATAAAAACATTATGAGAAAAAATATCTGGACACATTGATTTCATATTTTTACATGCAACTTAAAAATTGAGAAAATTTGGATCTGAGTTCGATATTGATACGACAAAGGCAAATGAAAAAATGTTGTGTAAAGATCAAAACTGCAATATAAAGGCTACACACCAAACAATCAAACGTTGTCAATTGTTAAACCAATTATGTTAAGATAAACTTTGTGCAATGTATCATATACTTTTTGCACTTGGTGTCTATCCGATGATATTGTGATAGTGGCTTCAAGTCAGACTCGGCAATTTTTTTTTTTTTTTTTACTTTTTTGTTAAATCGATATTCACTTTCTTGCGATAGACTGATCCCATTTATCAAACGCGAGAGCCATTTCGTTCAAAATTGGCCAAGAAATACAGTATTCAAACATATATCAGACAAATAAATAACCTCTGAAAAGCATTTTAGTTTGTTGCTTCAGGCCAGTCCAGGAACATATATGAGACTCAATGGATATGATGTTTTTTTTTTCTCATTTTTTACATGGATCCGTACATAATTCAACCGATCACCGTAGCCTAGTTTGGAAGGCTTCCGTTATATTTACCACTGACTTTTACCAAAGACTATAAGAGTAATACTTAAAATATCTGCGCTAAGAGCTCTGCTTAAGGCTAAATGGTCACGGCCATATCCAGTTTGATACACCTATTATTGTTGGATCATCGGAGTTGAACAATGCCATGGTTGGTCAGTATCTATATGGGTCATAATTAGGAAATACTAGGTGCTGCAAGCAAGAGAAAATTTTGACAGATAAGTCAATCCATAAGTGGGTATTACAATCGATCAATCGTATCCGACCAAGTATTTCATTTGAAGAATGTAGCCAAAATAAATTCTATTTATGACTTCACTGGCGTTTTCCAGGGAAAAAAACATCTAAAATATTGTGAGGAAAAAACATCTAAGGACAACTGAAATCTGGGTAATCATTGAATAACATGTGAAAAGCATCAACAAACATCTGAATCCTTGATTTATCAATGAATCCGTCATCAGGATCCATAATGGTCATAACAAGCTTATTTTCTAAAAATTGGGAAGAAAAATTATCTGTACTGGCTAATTTTAAAATCTCTAGACAAATATGCATATAAAATGGTATGGTCAGGAGTCGCATTATATGCCAAAAAAACAAAACAAAAAAAACAAAAAAAAAACAAGGAACAATAAACAAGAAAAAAAACGCACATAATATAGAGCTTTTCGCCAACTTTGGTGGCTACGGTAGTTTACTGTGTCTCCTTATTTCAGTCATTCGTATACAAGAATATTACGCCACTGGTTGGTTTCAAAGCCGACAATGGAAACATCAATGACTTACTCACAACGGGTTACAGACTCCTGAATGCATAAGAAACACATCGAATATTGGAATGAATGATTGGGTGAAGGATGCCCCCCCAAACTCCAAGACACCAAGGCTAGACAGCCCTTTGAATCCGTGTATACATACATGAATGTGTGCGTGAATTTCTGTGGGTTAGCATTTATGGGCATGAACACACACACGCACCCCCCCATATATATATATATATATATATATATATATATATATATATATATATATATATACACACACACACACACACACACACACCGTATATGTGGTACAAATCAGGCTAGCAGTATAACATAATATAATAAGATATCAATAATATAAAGCCACATCTGAAATGTAATGGATTTATTTCATAGAGTGCTCGATATATACAACTTTTTACTCTGGAAGTTAAGCTGTTTCAGAGTAGAGACAAATCCACATTCTACTATATATATATATATATATATATATATATATATATATATATATATATATATATATATATATATATATATATATATATATACATATATATATATATGTGTGTGTGTGTGTGTGTGTGTGTGTGTGTGTGTGTGTGTGTGTATACATATATAATGAGTGTCATCGAAACTATGCGTGAAATAAGCATATGTACACATTTTGGCAAGAAATTCGCATAGCTAAATAACTCTACAGTTGCATACACAGTTAGGGACTTACGCATACACAGGGGTCTGAAAAAATACATCCAAGCAAAAGGGCATGTGACATATATATGTCAAAGTAATATTAATATAAGTATAAATATATATATATATATATATATATATATATATATATGTGTGTGTGTGTGTGTGTGTGCGTGTGCGTGCGTGTATGTATATATATATATATATGTATGTATGTATATATATATAAAAATATATATATATATTTATACATAGATATGTATAAATATATATATGTATATATATATTTATACAGAGTGAGAGAGAGAGAGAGAGAGAGAGAGAGAGAGAGAGAGAGAGAGAGAGAGAGGGGGGGAGGTAGAAGAAGCGAAAGTGAAAATGCTTCATCCTCAGCGGAAAAGTTCAACAACTTCAGCGTTGGTGGAGCGGTAGATGGTAATAAAAACAGTAAAATGAAATATTTCATCTCATGTCCACCCTGATAATGTGGGATCAGCTAACTTGGTCGGTGATGGTATCTGCTGACGAGTGAATAAGTGACTGACCAGTGTGAGTAGGGGTCATCAAGGGGTCAGGTCACCAAGGGACTGGTTGCCATGGGAACATCTCGGGTAGGGTGAGAAATGTGTAGTATTAAAAGGGTATTGGGATTAAGAGGGAATGGTGATAAGGAACCCTGGTTTCGAAGAAACATATCAATTAATATAGTGAATAATTTTGATGTAAGGATATGCAAAGAGAATTAAAGTCTTACAGTACCGTAAAAGCAGTCAGTATGACTAAATTTTAATGATCTATTTAAAAAAAAGCTTATCTTTAATTGTTTATCTATTCTATAATTTCAACGTAATTTTTATTTTCAATTCCTAGGTGTGAGGATGAATAGGGCTTTCCATAGGGTTGGAAAATATTTTTGGTTTTCGGTGTATATTGTAAATGTTGGCGAATGGGTGTGTGTGTGGAAGCTTGGGTATTTTGAAGTAATGGTGATTATCTTATAGGCTGGAGTTGAGTGTCCGATTGTTTTGATATCTAGTCTATTAGGTGATAGTTTGTAAAAGTAATATTGACATATATTGATGATTCTCGAGGATGACACGAAACCTCCTCAGGTTCCACCACACTTCTCTATCATAGACGTTGCAGAGCCAGCATTTAAAAAAAAATTCTGGTTCATCTCTCCATCTTGTATACTGTTAGCCTCGGTTTCGCATGTGATCTCTGAGGATCCATACTGTGAGCTGCGATGTCCAATGGTTGTCTGCCATTCTTGCAACATGACCTGCCCATTGCCATCTGAGTTTTCAAAAAGATTCTGTGATGGTTTGGACTGCCGTTTTCTTCTTGACATGCTCTGCTGTCTTGTGATCTCTCCATGTAAGGTTACGCATGATTCTCTCATGTGTGCGTTGCATGCATCTGAGTTTGCAAGTCTGTCCATTGGTTAAGTTCTATGTCCATGAGTGACTATCGGGAGGATGCATTGGTTATTCACCCTTCTTTTTACGATAAATGGGATCGTTTAGTTTTTGAGGTTTGAGTTTGTTCTGCCAAAGGCTTGCCATCTTGGGATGATTCTCTGCTTGATTTCTTCTTTTGTAGGTTTCATTGAGATCCGTTATCCGAGGTAAATGTAATGGTCGACTTTCCCCAGTTTTGCATCTTCGATATTGACAGTTATGTCCTTATTCTCAATGTGATCGTTGCACATGCCTTTTGTCTCACTGAAGTTCATGTGCAAGCAGACTTTATAGTGCTTTCCTCGTTTAGTTCATCAAGCATTAGTTGTAATTCGTTTAGGTTCTCTGCGAAAAGGGCGATGCCGTCTGCAAATCTGAGGTTGCTCAGATATTTTGATTCCTCTTCTCTCCCAGTTCAGGTTTTGGAAGATCACATCAAGGCAGGCTGTAAAGAGTTTGAGTGAGCTGGCATCACCTTTTCTCACTCTTTTTTTGGAGCAAAGCAACTCCTTCATCAGGCTGCATGAAGACTCTGAACCCTTCTAGCTCTCGTTCAATAACGGTGAATTTATTATCATTGTGAAAGTTAAGATTTTGGAAGCCGAAGTGTAACTGTGTTGAGGGTAGATTGTTGTAATTGGTGGATCTCATTCTTTGTCTATGATTATTGATTCTGATATTGAGAAGCCATGCAAAGTTCCCTGAAAGCTGTATTTTGCATTGTGCGCATTCAAATAGGTAGACGGTATTTCTATTTTTGTTCTCAGAACTCTGGTGAATATTGAAGGTGTTTTGGTGGAAGAACTGGTAGAGGAGTTAGCGAGTTCGAGATTATTACAGCATAGGCACATTTTCTTGTTTTTGCATGGCTGCCAGGATTTAATAGTTCTGGGGTTATCTATTCTGTGGGTAATCTTATTATCGATAATGGTATTGCGACTAATCATGTCATTAGTATCGTTGAGCCTACCGAAAAATATTTGAATGTCCAATCCTGTGTAAGACAGGGGTATAACGCTGACGGCGGCAATGGTTTGATATCGAGTCTTCCACTGAAGAATAAGACGGAACTCTTTGCCATTCCACCATCCACTGGGTTTGCTTACTTGCAAATTTATATTTCTAGCAAAAATTCAGATTGTGGACAAAATTAAAGAAAACATGCCACCGATGATCCCGAAAAGAACTTTGTAGAATGTTTCACAAAGCTGTTAGGGCGGCAGCATGAAAGTGCGACGTTTTAGTGCTGTTTTTTGAAAGGGTACTAAAGTGTTGTTACCCTGGGTAGGTTATTTTTACAACGTTATAAAATGACCGCATTCAATCACAAACAGATCACGTGCAGGTGACCGTCGTTTTCACATCGACATTTTATGATGTCAGATGCCCCATCAAAATTATTTCCCAAATTGAATTTTTTTTCTTCTACATGAATCTTTTATTATTGAAAGCTTGAATCCCCTAAAAGGATTGACTACCTTCGCAGAAACGAACTTTATTTCACCTCAATTGGATTGTGTGCATGATTCGAGTGGTACCAGATGGAATAATTTCTCCGATCTTAAATTGTATTTCCCGTCAGTTAGAGATCTGCAACCAAAACTGTCAACATAGGTTTCTCCAATGTTTCCGTCCGTCTGGCTTGAATTGCATGTACTATGTGCAGGGCACATCAATTGAGCTAGAGGGCTAAGAATTTATGAATTTACCTCTTATTGTGTCGAGCAAAAATAGATTTTTTGGAGGGAAATTTCCCCTTATGAATCTTTTTAGTCGGCTGTTCAATTTGCAATATATGTCCATGCTTCATTGTTCCCTTACTTTATGTCCGGTTGCATTGACGTTTGTCCAAATTTGTTTTATTTCATTGCTCACTTTTCAGTAACATTCATTGATCATCCTGTGTTCCAATTTTTTGGGGTGATCACCAAAACACAGAATGCTATCAAAATACATTGTTGACATGATAGTTTCCGGCGAATCTTGGGGAGAGTCTTTGTCTAAGGACAGACACTTCTGACAACAGATGATGATGATGATGCTGATGATGATAATGGACTAACCGGACCTGTATTATTTATTAGAAGCACGAATCCCCGAATAGGATCGATTAGCTTCTCAGAAACGAATTTCGCATCACCTGGAGGTGTCAAGCAGGCTGCATCAGATATAGACATATGAACGCAGAGCCTAAAACTTGGGGTATAATATATATATAAAAAAAAAAAAAAAAAAACTATAGAAACAAAAATAACCATCCACAGCCCTCAGCATATTCAGATCTGAACGAAAGAACAAGCGATCCAAGCCGTCATTTCTCCCAAATTCCATTAAGAGAAAAGTGCTTTAGACATGTTTGGGTTGGGGATGGGGTCAGGCCAATAGAGGCAACCTAAGTGGAACGAGTAAGCAAACGAGAAATTGGAATAAAAAGATGAAAAGAAACAAAATATAACCATCGGTCCCTGCATGATAAAGCATAGATTTTTTTTTGCAAGTTAAGACGTGTGATAAAAGAAGATCTCTTCACTCAAGAGTTAGGGAAAGTAATGGGGAAAAAAACACCAAAAAAAGGAAAGCGAAGAATCTGTTTGAGGGCCGAGCCATTTCTTAGCATTTTCCAAGAACTCATTCTCGTTTGAGACGAATCGGCATCTCGAGAAAATTCAATATTATAAAAGAAAAGAACGAAGAATGAATTCTGGCCATTTTTTTCAATGATTATTGTACTATTTTTGTCTTACACTTTTCTTTGCTCAGGGATAATATAGTTATTAGAGCTCACGTTGATTTATATATGCAGATTATTATAGAAAATATCGATTTGATATATATATATATATATATATATATATATATATATATATATATATATGAGATAGGTAGATATGTAAGTATACACATCTACATATCAATTTCTCTCTCTTCCTTTCTCTCTCTCTCTCTCTTTCTCTCTCTCTCTCTCTCTCTCTCTCTCTCTCTCTCTATATATATATATATATATATATATATATATATATATATATATATCCATTCACATCTTTATGGATCCCTGATGCGTGGTGTATACAATGAATGCATCTATATCTTACCAATGCAGAAAATTTGGAAATTACCAAAATTGAGAAATAACTCAGAATCACACGTAGACTCATGGAGTGACCGATACTAGGGATAACCCTACGATCTACAAAAAAAAAAATCAACATATCTGAGTGAAGGATATTGAGAGATATTATTCAAGTGCTTGAACAACAACATTGAGACGGGTTGGACACTTAGCAAGAAATGATGACGGACAGATTGAACAAAAAAATAACCGTGAAACAGGAAGCACGGTTCGAAAAAGACTAGATAACAAGATGGAAGGTTAAAACATAATAGTCTGTCGATATGAAATGACAAATGTTGGCTCAAACTCGTTGGACATTGATAAAGATGGGGAAGACCTTTGTCAAAAAGTGGACTTGAAATGGCCGATGATATATATATGTGTGTGTGTGTGTGTGTGTGTGTGTGTGTGTGTGTGTGTGTGTGAGCATAAAGTAAAGAACAGCCACACTTGTTTGTGATTATTTTATATAACTTCAATATTTAGTGAAATGATTTTGCAATCTTCTATCTTGATAATTTCATTGAAAGTGTTCAGAAAATAATTTTCCGTTAGTTGGGAAATACAAACCATTTTACTTAATATCCAAGTTATAAGATATCTTTGTGGCCTTTCATTACTTATCTCATCATATTAGTCTCTCTCTCACTATATATATATATATATATGTGTGTGTGTGTGTGTGTGTGTGTGTGCGCGTGCGTGTGTGTGTGTGTGTGTGTGTGTGTGTGTGTGTTGAAACTTTCATTTGAAATGATCTCCCTATACTGTGCGGTGAATGTATTATTTGGCTTTCAAGACGTAGATAGAATAAACAATTGGAGAAACTGGGAAGTTGCGTCCAAGTAACATTGCTCTTACAATTGGACTAAACAGCCGTTGGTAAAGCAAAGGCCGAAATAACTGTTTTATCTACATATTCTCATCTTGTCTATCCATGGTTCACAGCTGTTCTATTTGTTTCTTTCAAGGTGACAATTATCGATAGATTGGATAAATGATCTGACAGAATGATCATAAGTAGCATTATACTATGTTGAAACTTCTGTTATCTCACGGTGTATGTATTTTTCGGCCGTAGACGTCGTAAATAGAATAAAATATCAAGAATGGGTCTGTTGCATTTATTTAATCGCTGTGGGTAGTCTGTGTGTTAAAAAAGCTTGACAGCTTTACACGCCGTACACATTAAAAATAATGTTTGTGTCAATCCAGTTGCATATTTCCAAATATCTGTTAATGTAATTTATGTAATTTTCCTCAAGAATTTCTGTAATTTGGTAGGATGTGGTTCAATCACGCTCAATGTCATATGTATAACGCATCCGTTTTTTTGTATGTGGATCCATGGTCTTGTATTTGTCATTATATGTTTTCTGTGTTGAAAGAAATTTGGAGCGCATAATACTCCTCCTGTATATTGCAACACCAATATTTGCATTCGAGTGGGAAAAACAAATAAACGAAATATGCAATAGTGAATCACGAAAGAAATCTCGAACGGCACAAATAGACATTTAAGATGTACAAAACTGTCCTTATTGTTCCATGCCTCACTGCAAATTCCTTAAAATATTCAATTATCTGGTTTTCCGTCATTTTTGTACGTTTTCCCCAAATCGCCTACTATTCTCCAATGGATTATCAACATGTACACAGCCATGCATCATCTAATGCTTGGGTTGGGTTCTGATAGTATACACACACCTTGATTTAGGCGTAAATCGACCATTGTATAATGTATAATACAATGTTTCGTATATATTTGCCTAAACGTCTGTATTGTTATTGCATCCTCCTTGCTTTTCCGAAGAGAATGAAATGGATGTCATTCTTTCATAAAGTTATTAGCTCGATCCACTAAGTTATCAGCTCTTTTAGCTTCTCCTTGTCCCTTCTGTTCACTGGAGAATTAGGAAAGGAAACATGACGCATACACTGCATTCGTTTTAGCTAGTGGAAAATTACAGACATTTTCGGCTTTCAGGGTTGAGCGATAGAATCACAATTTTTGAAATCACCACCACTCGCACTTGATAGACTATAGTCTCTTATGGGGACGTATTTGACACCAAACTTTTCAAGATTTTACCTGAAAAATAATCTAGCAAATTAACTATCGACTGGATTGCTTATTACTACACACAAGTCCATAGCTACTTCTTCATATTTTCAATATTCCAATCGATCACCCAGCTTTCACCTTTTATTCTTAAAGATTTGTTCATAACTGAATTTGAATATTATTATAGCGTTTAATCTAATTCTCGATTTATATGAAAATACAAGATCAGTTGCTGCAGGGTCAAGCTCCATAATAATATGGACTCTAAATTAAAATCTACATTACAGGCCTCACGTGGCAAAGAAATAATTTTCTTAATTAAGCTTAAAAAATATACAATAGTTGTTGTCCAGCGACAAACACCATTTTAGGCCAATAATTTCGTACAAAAAGAATCTCGTGTCTGCGTGAACGCTAGTCATTTTGTACGGACTTTTCGACAATGCTTGATAGAATGCATACACGCAGCATTGCTTCCGGTGATGTTCAGAGAGTAATTCCCAATCTTCAAATCACAATCCCGATTTCGAAACTTTTAAACCAAAGCTAGCATTCACAAGCCTTAACTGCATCAGAATACATTCAACAGATGTTTTTCATCGCCTGTGTCGCATTACCAACTTTTCGATATTAATACAGCCAGAAATGGCGGGCGTGTTGCTCTTTAAAGTTTCAATCAACCGTCGAATTTTCCATTACAGAATAAGCTACACACAAGGTGAAAGAAATGATGAACTAAATCCAAACATCATTTTGGACCACCCATCTTTGATGTTGCCTTTGTTGATGCATAATTACTTTCTAAACATGAAAATATATAATTATTCTCTTAACACCCCAATATTGTATGAAAAGCTGTTGGAAATTTGTTTGATTGTTCGATTATTGGTATCCCTCACGCTGAAGAAAACAAATAGACAACATAAACGAGATTCAAGAGTCTTGCCCTAGAATGTATCTTATCCTCTATTCGTACTTCACACTGATAGAATTTTGGAAACAATTACGTAACTTTTTTTTATCAATATATACCCTGTTACTTTCTTGTTTGAATCTTGTAAAGAGTACTTTACAAGTCGAGGAGGGAATAAGGGTCTTAAAATTGATGGATTGCTTTGAGATGACTCGAAATTTCAAGACGATGCTACAGTTGTTCGATATTCACGAGTATTTACATATATTCACATTTATTTGATATGTGTCGTTTCTGCTTTGTATGGGTCAATTTAATAGGGTCTGCACTACACCTAAAAACATTAATAGAATTCCGTGTTCAGTTAATTAGCTCACTCAAAGTCAGAACTATTTCTTTCTGTCGAATTATCGATATTTTTATTATTACAGTTCAGGTTTTAATTAGTAGTCTTAAGTTAATCAGGTGCTTCTTTCGTTCGGAATAATAGACGTGTTATGAGTAGACCTTAAATTGAAAATAAAATGGTTTCTGCATGTTGATTATTGCACGTTTAGGTATTTCATAATCTACACCATTACACGACTAAATATACAGGCGCGAAATGATATAAAATCGGATATGATTTTATTTGTAAGTGATTACACCGACAGACAGACAGACAGACAGACAGACACACACACACACACACACACACACACACACACACACATATATATATATATATATATATATATATATATATATATATATATATATTATAAATTACATTATATCATATAGAAATTCAATTGAAATGATCTCCTGTCGTTGCACAGTTAATATATCATTCAATTTAGGCAACCTTGATAGAATGAACGACTAAAGAATGCAGGGCTGTTGCTTGTACTGAAACTGCTTTCGATGAGCAGATTTTTGGGCTTTTGCCTTCTGGCGTGATGCTACGTTGAAGTGTCTGTCTAATCGTCGCAGGTTCAATTACTGCAACAGCCCCATTTTCTTTATTGTTTAATCTCTTGACATTATCCTAATTGAATGATAGATGTAACAACGGGATCACATTTCAAATAAGTTCTTATATAATACAAAGAAAATTTATAATTCATTCTGTCGAAACAGATGTGTGTATTCCCCCCCTATATATATATATATATATATATATATATATATATATATATATATATATATATATATATATATATATACACACACCCTTTTTCTGGCCTGTTCTTCAGGATCAAAGTGTACTATCTGTTCCTCGGCAGAGACCAAGGAGTCGGTACTAACACTTGCCTGTCGAATGGGCTGGAGAAAGAGTGTGTGTCAAAGACTGTGTGCGCCGGTGCAAGCGTTAGCCAATGAGGTTTGACTGAGGCTGCGTTTGCTACGCACATCGGGGAGCCTTTGGACTCGTCCTTCGACTCTCCAATTATTACTCGGCCCAGCTGCAGGTTCTCTGTTTCTCCATTGCACTTAAAGGAGCCGGTCCCCTGGTGGACGCTTTCGTGGCAGAGGTTGTCTAGCTTCCACAGAGTGCTTGGCAACTGTAGCCGTGTCGGTTGGAACCATTTTTGGAAGGGTATCTCCAATTTTCCCCACGTTAAGCCCGACCAAATGTCAAATTCTGCTGTGGTGGGACAGTAGATAAATAGAGCACACACACACACACACACACACACACACATGTATATGTATATATATGTGTGTATATATATATATATATATATATATATATATATATATATATATATATATATATATATGATTTACGTGTTGAGAAATAATGTGAATATTGACAGTGGAAGAACAACATCAGAACGTTGAGGTATAGCAGTTATTTGGGCTTCTCCCTCCAGCCGTGACGCTACGTTGAAGTGACCACCTAACCGCCGCTTTTTCAATTCTTGCAGTAGCCGTATTTTCTCTATTGTTTATATTACAGTTACTCTGCTGAAGCTAAGGGACATATTTCCTGTGTAATAACGGGAGATCATTTTGAATAGAGATTTAAATGATATAATGCATTTGTGATTATCATGTTGGATTATGTATCTTTCTTTTAATAATCTTTCAATCAATCTATCTCTCTATCTACCTACATATTATTGCAAAATTGATACATAATCCGACGGAAATATCATGAATGTGTTTCAGTAATTTCGAACTTCTATTTAAAATAATATCCCAATGCATCTATGATGTGGCCTAGACTGCACGAATAGAAAACAATTAAATGCACTCCATGTATGTATATATATATCTATATCTATATCTATATATATATATATATATATATATATATATATATATATATATATATACATATATATATATATACATATATATATATGTATGTATATATATATATATATATATATATATATATATATATTGAGACAGAGACAGAGACAGAGAGAGGAGGGACAGAGATTTATTCATACATGTATATAATCATATCGTTTGCATCTGATCAAAAAGCTCGGGAAACCCATGGTGAAATGACGGCACTCTCCTCTGAAATCCCTGGAACAGGCTCACGGTTAATATGCTGATGATATCCAAGATAAAATTTAGCGTTTTGCGTTTGAATCTAAATGTAAATAACAGTGATGAAATATGATATTCCAAGAATGACAAATATATCTGAACATGGTAAATGAGCAGCGATCGGAAAGTGACAGACTTCCCTGACACGGCATCGTTGGATGATCTGGAGGATTGTGTTAATCAAAACTTATAAAATCTCTAAGATTCTTTCCCAACCAAACGTTAAAAGTTCATAACTAATATATATATATATATATATATATATATATATATATATATATATATATATATATATATATATATATATATATATATATATATATATATATATTCTTTTTCATTAGCATTTGTTTATTAGATTTCTCTTTAATGTCTTTTCAAATGAGACCAAATGAATGGTGTTTACTCAAACCTGAAGCGTTTGGCTAATACCTTTCTTTTTCATTTCTTTCCAAAA
>OY735198.1:84938862-85058862 GCA_963457665.1 Thysanoteuthis rhombus
ATAACCAAATCGTTGGTTTGAGTGGTTATAGCGTGGAAAGAACTGGTAATGCAAAGCAGCATTTTACCATAGCCTAAGTGTGTTTAGCAGACGAAATCATGACCGATATTAATACTTAGGAGAAAAATCAGCGCAAAAATAAGGAAAAATAGCATGATTGTTAAAGTTCACCTAACGGGATATAGGAAGCATTAACGCGTATTTCTCATGTCACATGACCGCAGTGATACGATTGATAAAAAATGAAATGGATATAACCAGCAAAAGTGATAAATTGGGACTGTCACCCTTCCCTAGATCGATATAATTCAAATCGTTTTTCAAAACCCTGCTTAGGAGTGACAGATATGTCAGTATTTCATTGATCAAAACTGATTGCGATCTGTCCAATTGAAATCCCTAAAAGACAGCACGTGACTTACAATCGTAATAAGCATCAGGCAGACATGATTCGTTAACGTGTTTTCTCTGTTACTCCTCTGCTGGTCCTCCAAACGCTATGTGAGTCAAAGGAACAGAGACTTCTTGAACTTCCATTTGCACTCACTTCTGTAACCTTTCACGCCAGAAAAAAAATGATTAAAAAACATGCAGACAACAGAAAAACAATCATTAACTTGCATTTATCATAGAAACATCATTGAAAATTACATAGATTCCAAAATACATGAACGATGACTATTACATATTTTTCTTGTTTGTCGTGTGAACATATAATTCATTCCCCCTTAACAGTTGTTTTCCATGTTATTCCCACTGCTCTGCAGGGGTTCCACGTAGTCTCACTTTTATTATGACCTGCTAATCTTTACCATGAAGTTGACTCAATTAATGGCCTATTAATAACATTTACTAATTGTGGTGACCTCCATGCCATTACCATAACTGTAACTGTAGGCCATATCCAAGTAACCAGCAATGAGCTCTGATAATCCAACATCCACCCGGGAACTCGAATAGCCACAAGCAAGGATGGCAATTAAGAAAAAAATATTTTCACAGAAAATATGAAAATTGTGCTCGTGTCAACAGCACAAACAAAATACTATTGATAAAAAGCAGCCGTGACTAGTCTACCAGTTTGACACTCGAGAACATACAATATATATATATATAAATATTTTTTGTATGTCACTTCAGTTACTCATTTTCCAGTATACGTTATACCAACTCACAGAAGTTTCTCCTGTGTTCTATTTTTTCTTATATCACTTATACTTTGTTAATATGGTACAGTGCATGTATTTCCTCTGGTTGGGATCAATTCTCTACCGTATAAGAACTTCGGGAATTTAAAGAACAAACCAGTCATAATAAGATAGCAACCCGACGGTGTGGATCAAACACCACATCCCTTCCCCTAAAGTATATTTATATGTATGCAATTGAAAAAGGTACCGAAAAAAGATCTACAGAACTCTACCTCTAAGCAATAACCTTCGTATGTTTGATAACACATTCTTGCGCATTTGTACATCAGAATATGTGACATAAAGATGGAGGCACAAATTTCCACGAATACAAATATATTCACCAGTATACGTCAAAGATGGTGGGACATTTTATGTTAACTACGGATGGATTAAAATCTTAGAATATATATATATATTCTCTTTGAGGGCTTAATGTCGTTTCCAAAAATCATCAACAGCAATAGCCTTTTAGTGTACGTCACCGGACATACACTTTTGCCATGATTTGTCAGACCGCTCCATCTTGAGCGTCACGGAACTAGTACTTCCTGAATTCGTCAGGTTCATCCCACCATCTTCCTGCCAGCCACATTTTCGCATATATTTGCAACGCGTTCATGTTGATGTTTTCTTATTTTGAGGATTTCATGGAGATTTTTGTCCTCGGTAAATGTGGTGATACTTTTTTCCATCTATGTATTTTCAATTAGTATGTTTGCCTTTGATATATCTATATTACAAGGCATTTGTTTTACTGAGGTTGATAAGGATACTTTATTCTCTGCTTTCCGAATTCAGTTCATCTACCATCTGGATATCATGATGGATCTCTTAAAAAAGACATTGTTGTCAATTTGTGTTCAATTATTCACTACCTATTCTGATTCCCTCATTTCGTAAAGATAGGTTTTGGAAGAACATCCTGAGGCAGGCTGTGAAAAGTTTAGGTGAGCTGCCATCTCTTTGTCTACACATGGTATGATAGCATCAATGGTTTTGTTATTTCCAGAGAATTGAAGTCAAAACATTTATATTTGAGTTGATTTACCGAGATCGTCGATGGTTGAGTAGATTTTTCCTGAAGTTTGCTGGTTCCCGTTGTTAGTTTTAATCTAATATTCTGGTAATTCAATTGGTGATCACTTTTATAAGAAATTTATACATACAACCGAGTAGGCCTATTTATGTGTAGTTGTATAGATATTTCGGGTTCTGTTTTTATATAAGAGCATAATGATTGCAGTGATCCTATCTTCTGTGTTCCTTGTTTGAAAAATTAAAGTTGTTTTTTTTTGTTTTTTTTGCAGGTTTTACTTTTCAGTCCCTATAAGTTCTCTATTTCTTCTCTAAAATACTAGTTATTTGCCTTCTTCCTGTGCTGGGCATCTCGAAAACAACTTTTCATAGAATGCTTTGGATGACACCTTTCGTCTTATCATCGTTTGTTTCCTCTTCGTATTGATGATTTTGTTTAGATCAGCTGCATCTATCGTTTATAGTAGTGGCTTATGACGTCTGCATTTTTCCATGATATTCTTTGTTGCTTCCAAGATTTTACTGCTGGTGGTTCATTTGCTCTTTGACTTGAACATACTGGCAACTTCAACTAGACCGGTTGTGATGTCGTTGCTGTTTTTGTTCATGTCTCGCTCTTTTATAATCTCCTCTGTTTTTCAGTTCGAACCTTTAGGGACAGCTGAGCTCTTTTTGTACACCAAATGGTTGCATGTTGGTTCAACACATTTTGCTGTGTTCCCTCTGCGTGTTAATTTACATCTTGTATCTACTTATTCTTTGGTAGTGTTGTTTATCTCTGATGGTCTCACTCTTGTCTACAAGGATACAATCGATTTCATACTTAGTTTCATGATTGAGACTTTCCCAAGTCCATTTTCCATTGGGTCATTCCTTGACAGAGGTGTTCATAACCCGTTTGTAGTTACAAATTTACTAGATCTTTACCTCCTTTGTTCTGTGTTTTGTATCCGAACATGCCAATGCAACTTCCATTATTTTGTCCTACCTGAACGTTGAAATCTCCTATACATTTTGGTATCTTAAAATATGGAGTTCAAGTCATCATAGAAGTTGTGTATCTCGTCTTTGTGAGCTGTATGGTGACACTGGCTGTGTGATCCAAAATAGCTTTATATCCCATAACGCTGCCTTGGAGTGTTATTTAATGAATCGGAAAGCCGATTCCGTTTTGTTTCCTTTTTTTCTCTGTGTACTTATACAGAAGATGCCTCTTCTTTTGTTCAATTGGTTCTTAATTGGGCCTTCACATTTCGCTAATACTGATAATGTCCCATTTGCAGTTTTTCCCCAGATCAGAAGGGTGCATGTTTGTACAAAATGTTCTGATGTTGTTGGTGCCAAAGTATAGAATTGTTTGGTTTGCTATGATGTTTGTATTGTATTAAGGTTTAAATAGTTGTTCCCATTTACAAGCAAGTGATGCGATTGGGTCTTTTGAAACCGCTTATCCAGTGGGTATGATTGTTCTGTTGGGTAGTCGCACTTTGAGCACGCTACTTCACTCAAAGTAAGTGATGCAGGTGGGCTTTTCAAATCTGTTGACCCTTCAAGAACAACTGATATATTTAGAATCGTGTAAACGATGGGGAGTGTTAGGCCATGCCATATGCAATGAACCATGTCACAAAGCCTGTTCGTCTAGTTCCGCTCTCCATCTTGTATTCTGTTGGCCTCGTTTGTTCATGTGATGTCCGTTGGTTGTCTGCCATTCTTACAGCATGACGAGCTCAGTATGCAGACTACCTTCTTGATTTCTTTCGGGAGGGTGCATTGGTTTTGATACCCTTTCTTTTCACGACTAATGGGATTTTCAGCATTAAACAAAAGTTAGCATTAAATAGAAGTTAGAAATTCACTAAGTTCTAGCAGTCAGTTACACTGCTGACTGCTGACCACATTCAGTCACATGTCTTCCTCTTTTAGCCACTTTAAAGGGAGAACTTGGGTAAAACAAATGTTTCCACTGTGGTGCTGAGCTGAGCAGGTACATAAACAAACATATACGATGTCATAGTATTGATTATAATGGTTGTTTCTTGTTCTATTATACAAGTAAACCAAACAAATCTCATAAAATCTCATAAACAGACAGAAACGCAAGGTTACACTGTCTGCCCTAGCAAATCAGGCGACTACAATTTTTTATCGGTTTCATGATAGATACAGTACTGCTTGCCTAAAGATTAAACATTTATCTAGACTAATCGTGCTTGTTTCGATATATAAATTGAATATATTGAAAAAAAGCTAAATTCAGCATGAACACGGCTTGAATCTTTGCCAGGTAACTGTGAACTACGATCGAGAAGACAGATAATTGAATAAGTTTCAATAATGTGGTTCTTGGAAGGCTAAGAGTCTATTTATCACTACGATCATCAGCCAGTTTAAGATCACTCTTAACAAAAGCGTTTCCTGTCACTCTACATGACGACCACAACTGCACTTACCTTTGCCGTGTCTTACAAATGAACCTGTCAATTTCATCACCCCATTTATTTCCTGGTCTTTTCCAATTACGTTCACTGTCCCATCAATTGCTCAGCTCTTTGCTTCACTTGTAGTTAAGTTTTCTTGTCAATTACCCAGCACATATGAATTTTTATTTGAATAACATCCTACTCTTTAGTACTCAATGTTTTTGCAACTGTTAGATTTATCCCTAGTATTGCTTTTTTCATTGCTCTCTCTCTCTCTATCTTCATAAAATTGTGAACCATTTCCTATTTCGATATGTAACTTTCCATGTTTTGCATCCGTAAGTCTTAGTTGGTATTATGCATTCGTTGTAAACTTCACTCTTGAGGCACATTGGCAAAGTGCTCTTCAATATGTCTTTATTCTTATTAAATCATTTCCAGCCAATTGTGATATGTTTCATTCCGCTCTGATCGAATTTTACCATATGACCTGGGTATTTTAATTCGTTTCTTCCGGTTCAACGTTGTTTTAACTGAATTGATTGGACACCGAAAAGATTCGATGGGTATCCGACAATATTTGTCTACAAACCAATTTACCAGTTCTTTTCCCTTTCAAATTTCCCCCTCAAACAGTTTGCCTTATCATTAGCAAGACACAGCTGAGAAAGAGTGCTTTTTACCCACTTCCTTCCCTGTCCTGAATTAGAGTTGGGATCCCTGAAGTTTAAAAATAGTATTTTGACATAGATTTCCATTGAAGGATCACAATGAATTTTAAAAGGAGACCCACAAGGAGACATGTTCTCTCTCGAAGCAGCCAAATATCTTGCTACGCTTCTGGATGAGAAATTTTATAAAAATGAATCGGACACTTGAAAACTTGATATTCTTTTGAGGCGTTAGTGCAAGGTATAGCTAAACCTAGACAAACATCAGTCCGTATTGAGGAAAATTATTCTCCATAAATGACAAATATCGATAAATACTTCATTTACCAAGCACTCTGTCTCAGTGGAGATGTTTTCCGTAAAGGGTGCGATGATACATGTATGGAGCCTGTCCAGGAAGTATCCAGCAACATTTGGAAATCTTTTTTGCAGCTGTGATGTGACTTGGTTACTAACCATAGGGTTAATCAATGCACATCCATGAATAGAAACCGTTGAAGGAGCTCTAAAATACGGTTCTATCACGTTGGCATAACACAACGTACACAGAAATTATAGTTACCGAGAAATATAGACATCAGTAGTTCCATCTATGTAGAGAGAAAAATATTTGTGAGGAGTCAAGCCCGATTGACTTTTTTACGAGTCAGATGTGTAGAACAAGAGACAAGGTGCTGACAAGAACGTCTATACGGCCAGCCACTGTTTTATCCAGGCATGGGTATCAGGTATCGTTAAATGTTTACGTCCTGATTAACACCATGTCAAATGCCAAATTACTGAAACAGTGTTTTACGGAATCAAATTTCAACAAAATTCCGAACAATGCAAAAAAAAATCCCGACATCCTCGATCGAAATTGCTATCCAATGAAAATCCCAGTTAGCCCGACCACCATAGAAAATATATAGCAGACAGAATATGTTTTCATTGGCTACTTTTTTGGTTTGCATTTTTTCCCCTATGCAAAAAAAAACATGGTTAGTCATCAAACATAGACAGAACTCATCATTAAATACCAGACCAGGTTTTTTGACGTCAACAATGATAAGAGCGATAGCTTGGTACGGATGGGTTGAGGTCAAATCAAGTGGAATGTTCGTCCTAAGACCAAGATCTGAGATATCTCTCTGGGGACATAGTCCTTGCACACGCAAGTGAGTTATATTTGGATCAAACTTCTTAAATCAAACTCCTTCTAATTTTTCTTTCATCATATTACGCATATTCTGGATTTCCATCGTTGGAAGGGAGATTTCAAACTACGAATGAGAGTAAAGAAAAAACAATGAGTACTTTAAATGAGATCAGAGTACCATTGTTTTAGTTCTGTTATATTATCAGGCAGACCTCATGTTGGCTATCCTAATTTGAAGAATTACTTTTAGACATCTTTAACTCACTTTGAACCATAAACAATCGACTTTCATAAAAATACTACTTGTGACCATTGTTACTTAGAATTGATACTGAGTATCACATGGAGAGATCACAAGACAGCACTGTACATCGAGAAGAAAAACAGGAGTCTGAGACATCATAGGATCTACTACATAATTTAAATGGCAATAGGCCGGTCATGTTGCAAGAATGGCAGTCAGCTGATGGACATCACGACACACAAAATGAATCCCCAGAGGCTGGTAAAATACTATGAGTGATGAACTGGACAAATTTTAAAAAATACTGGCTCCACAACGCCGACGATAGAGAAATGTGGCGAATCCTGGGGAAAGTTTATTCCAACCACGGACAATGAAAAAACCGATGATAATATTCGCGAATTGGCTTTGAGGACCATATTTTAAAGGCATGTATTAGGGGTCGTAATATTGCATATTAGATATAAAGTGAAGGACGAGCTTTTGGCTTCATAAAAGCTAACCATGCATTACACACAGAAGGTTGCAGGTTCGATTCCCAGTAAAAATGATGAAAAATCTCGATGAGGAAAATTTCTGAGTGCACTCAGCAGTTAATTGAGTTCACTCTAAGCTGTGTGATTAAAACTAAAGGTATTTATTGGCCGCCCTACGAATGTTCGCCTCCGGGATAGGAGCAAACGTGCTACTGGCAGTGTCAGCTAGACTTCCCAGTGCAATATAAGTAATGTAAAAGAAAAAAAATACCATTGATAAAGGATGTTTGGGCCATAATCAAGTCGACTTATATAGAAAATCGACTTATACACAGATATATTGGGTATTCAATTACTTTTTTCACCTCTGTCATTCCAAATTTTGATTGTAAAAAAAAAATCTGTCATCCAAAGAAATCATAACTCAACACCACCATATGTGCTGTGTTTTGGGTGATCAACGAAAATATTGCAAAAAACAGATCAATATGCGTGTCATTTCTTTTGCTTATTGTTGAGCTGTGATCTCTGAAAAGCCTAAAGTTTCAAAGAAGAATAGTAAGAAATTAGGCAAAAACTTTCAAATATGTTGCCGACTCATTCTTTGTGGTGTGTGCAAATTTTTAAATTTCTGCTATGGACAGTATGATCTGGCCAACATTCAGGTACATATATGTCAGAAAACATGAATAACCAAAATCCAGAAATGGTGATCAAACCAGTCTGTTGTTGGTAGTGTTGATAGATGCACCAGTGCAGTACATAAACCTGAAAGGGGGAGGGAAACTCTTTATGAAGCAATGAAATCAATATAAATTAAATTGCAACTTGAAATGAGATCGATACAAAATTAATTAAACACCAAGAAAAGATTAAAATGACTATCGTACAGAAACAAAATTTATGCACTTTCAGAATAGACCGTCAAAAACGCATATATCTCGCTGTCAATTTCGAAAAAGAACAAAGGGCAGAGCATCGATGTAAGCCTGTCTGCACAAATCAATCAAATGTTTTCGAATGTCCGAATCGACCTAAACTATTGATCCATGGTATTTTATTCAACGCTTTTTTCGCTTGGATGTCGCAGCAGAAACTGTTTAAGAGTTCAATGTCGTGCGTATGAGATGGGAATGCGCTTTTAAACAGAAACAAAGCTATTGACCTAAGGTTAAAAGCTAAATCAATTTTAGCTACAACTCTTCGTACATGTGAAATCCAATTGTCGCATGACATATGAGAGTATGCTGTGAAACCGTTGCATCTTATATGATTTAAGCAGTAACTTCATTAGATAGACGTGTAGCCATTTTCTGTTTAGCCAAAGGTCTTGACTTGTAGCAGAGTGCTGATTTTGCAAAAAAGATTTCTGAGATATCTGCCTAAAATTGGGTGATGTTCGTTCTCGCAAAAATACATAAAAGCAGGCCGGCACATTTAGTGTTCTGCTCTTTTTACGGATAAGTTGAGTCTTTCCACACTTTGACGACTTTAATTTTGTCGTAACTTTTGAAACAAATTGAATACAATTTACGTCATCCTATGGATACCCTGATTGTAAATGTTCTCAATCACATCGACTACCGCAAAATGCTCCGAAAACTGTTTGTTACAAATAGAAAGGGTGTGTGATTGGGGCTTTTATACTTCAAATTTGATATAACACAAGTCAAGCCTAGACCGAAGATTAAATGCACCAAACAACCCATATAAACTCAATTTGACTTTCTGATTTTTTCCCAAAAAACAAAAAAAAAGATTCTCCGATTTGTAAACATATGCCAATAGTTTTGGTTTAGCAAATGAGAGATATTTCACGAGTTGGGAATAAACTGTCAAAAGAGAAATAAAATTGAATCGTACGTTTGTCTCAGTGGTTCAATTACTGTGTTCATTTTGATATTGGGCGATCGGTGGTTCGGATACAATCAGATCATACTATATTTTTTTAACAATAGAAGTTATTATTGAGAACCTCGTGAGTGCTTATTTATATTGAATAAAACAGGGTTAGTAAAAAAAATCTGCACAATGTCTTAATATAATTGTGAAACTAATCAACTACGAAACTATTTCAATGTAACACATATGACAAACGTATAGTTACGTGTGGGTACTTGCCATTATGAGTTGATTTTCTGTCAATGCATTGATTTTTTAAAAATCTATTTTATGTTAAGATACTCTTATTTAATTCATCTATGTTTTTCAATTATATTAACGTATCACGATGGAATGCATTTTTCCTCTTGCATACAGAATGAGTAAAACCTAACTTTGAGAAATCTATACCGTCCACTACCTTTTAGTTTTATTAGTCCTTTTAAGTTGATGAGAACTTTTTGAGTATCAGTAAAACGTTGAGTTAGTGAAGCCCATTCAGTTATCAAATGATTATGATTTATATACATGCAACGTTATGAACCTTATGTAGGGGAAAGGTGTCAAAACAAATACTAATCCAAAACTAAAATTAACTATACCAAATATATGCCTTACAGAATTCATCGTGGTTATGCTAATTTGAAAAATTCATAATATATGCATTTATGTAGAGCATCATCATCATCATCATCCTCCTCCTCCTCCTCTTCATCGTCATCATCATCAGTCTTTTAACGTCCGTCGTTGGACATAGACTTCCCCCAGGATTCGTCACACTTCTCTATCATGGGCGTCGCAGAGCCAGTATTTTCTAAATTTGTCCAAGCCATCTCTCCATCTAATATTCCGTCGGCCTCAGTTTCGTATTTGATCTCTCGGGATCCATGTTGTGAGTCGCGTTGTCTATTGGGTGTCTGTCATTCTTGCAACATGGCCTGCCCATCGTCATTTGAGCTTTTTTAGATAAATCTTAAGATGTCTCAGACTCCTGTTTTCTTCCTTATATACTGTGCTGTCTTGCAATCTCTCCATGTCAGGTTGAGCGTAATTCTTTAATGTGCGCATTGAATGCTTTTCAGTTCACAGACAAAAGCTGTTCCGATCTTCTCCGATGACAAGAGTGATTGCGTGTATCTCTGCCATGTTTCCCTGGCAAACGTTTCTCGTCACTCAAGATTGTGTATATTCTTTTCCTACTGCCTTCATTGTCCAACATATCTTTTACCATTGTTCTCTCAAGGGTCTATGCTGAGATTTTTTCTTCTGCTATGAATTAGTCCAAACGCTTCAATTTCCATTTCCATTTCCCTTTCTGCTATTCTGAGTTTATTTTCAAGCTGTCTTATGAGGTTCAAGGTTTCCAAACCGTACATCATAGATGATGAAGGGAACTATAAGTTATCAGAATAGGACAGAGCTTGAATTCCGCCCTAGCCACAAATCACTTTGTCAAACAACATACGATAGCATTAAAAACAATAAAAAGCTAAATTAGCAGAAGTAAGAAAGAGATTTTAAGCAGTAATGAAAAATACTACGATAACATCAACACCTTAAAGAAAAACAGTACAACCAACGGACACCTTAGAAAGGAATAATGAAGTTCGAGGCACAATAAGTGGATATTGCACTTCGAAATTCAAAATGCTGGAAACCCCAAGGGTGAAAATGACATCGTGATAGATCTTCTAGTGAGACTTATCACAGCACGTTAACACAACTGATCTCATACAAATACGAAAACACGCACACAAACAGACATTTTTTTTATAGTGTTCAAAATGTACTGAAACCACAAATCATATTTTTCTTTTCAGAGTAGAATTATAAATTTTTTAAAAATCTTGTTCGAATGAATATACTCTATTCCATAAAGTTAGAAGCAGATGGCTCAGAAAATGAGCTCTCCCATGAAGATTTAAAATATAAAGGAAATAGATATTGAGCCATTCTCAGCCAAGTATTTAGCTCTTTATGTTTACTCCGAGGTCTGCGTCTTCCACACTTAAAAAAAAACAACAAAATCTGCAAATAGTCAGACTTCGCGCTTGCCCGTCTACTGAAGCAAACGTAAAACTACCTTTTTATTATCGTTGATTCGAAACCAATTTTACCTCGTGGATATTTCTTATCTCATCATTTCATGTTTGGGTTACGTTTGTTCATTATATTTGGTGTAACATGCATGCAATTTCATCGATAAAGTTTTAAATATTTCATTGAGAAATGACTTTAGCTCACTTCAATGGTGACTAAAGCTTTTCCATCAATTTTTACAATACATTAATCTACAGAGAATACATTATTACAGGACCAAAAGCATCGTTATGGAACTACAATATAATTATATTTCAACCATTTTGTGTCCCTGCTGTGATTTCATTGGTTGGATTTGTTGGATCGTCAGAAGGAAACTATTATTCCTGAGCCGATGAGACTTCATATTTCTTGCGATGTTTTACGTTGCCATCTGGCCATGCATGCTGCTTCTGTGAAGGCTTTGTTTTGTGACATTCAATGATGGTATCTATGTTTAATCTAAGCTTGTGTTCTCGCCTCTTTTGCTCTATGTTATTATGTTTCAAGACTAATTTGGCTGATATCAGCAATGAGTAAACTTTTCGAGATATTTGTTTTATTGTTTCGAATTCTGATATCATTGTCGATTCTCTTTTTTGTCCTATTAGATTTGGTTCTCAAAATGGATGCATTCTAAAAAAAATCAAAGTAGTGATCTCCCTTGTTTCGATGCATTCAATAAATAATGCATCTTCAAAGCCCATCTATGCTTTATATATATATATATATATATATATATATATATATATATATATATATATATATATATATATATATATATATATATATATATATATATATATTTATATATATATATATATATGTATATATATGTATAAGCCTCTTTGAAAAAACATTAAAAATACGAAAAAATGTTTTAGAAAACATCAGATATTTTTTTGTTTACATATACATATATATATGTGTGTGTGTGTGTGTGTTTGTGTGTATGTGTGTGTGCATGTGCACACAATTGTGTGTGTGACAGAGAATGTCGAAATTTACACCACAAAGTGTCTGTATTAAACGTTGTTTCCATAGAATTGGTTTTTTTTGTTTTTTGAGGCCCTCAAATATATATGTGTGTGGGTGTGTGTGTGTGTGTGTGTGTGCGTGTATGTGTGAAGGGTATTTAGGTAGTAACATGTTTTATAGGAATACTAGCATATACTTAGAGATCATCTGTTCTATTTCTTGTGAAGATAATTTTTTTTAAATAATCATAAGGTTGATGAATCCTGTCTCAAGTCTTTGGATGCACATAGAAAATAAGAGGTTAATTCTCAACGCCAATATCACTGAATCACACAGTATCATAAAAAAGTAACATAAATCGTGATGAATGTCAACGAGGAACCAATTTTTAGATCTGGAAGGACACATAAACAAAAGAGCAAACCTTTTAATGATTTATGATTGCAACCCAACAACTGAATGAAAATAGCGTTAACTCATAAAATATATAGAGTTCACAAGTGCCACTCATCTGAATAAATTATAATGCTTAAATCAGAAAGAAAAAAGAGTAGAAAAAGTGAAACAGCTCTATTTGCACTGCTGTAAGAAGTGCTATTTCTGTTTATGTCCTAATGAAAAAATGAGAAAATGAGTGAGTGTCGTCACGTGATCGATCAAACTGCAAGAATAATTGATGTTGGTTGATCACCTTCTCTTATTTGATGACTAAGCCATAATTGAGATCAAGGTTAACGATGGGTAACGAAGTATTCGTTTTTCGTTTTGTTTTCTATTGTCCACAACGTGTCTGTATGTAGATCACTATACATAGGAGCAGTAATGAGTCTCTACCCAATGAGGAAAAGGCAATCATTTAACATCACTATTTATGCTTTGACATAATTTCCTTCCTTGTCGCTGCCCTCAATTTGGTGGTGGGTATCAATTACATAGACCAAAAATCATGCAGGACGAATCCCAGATGAAAATCCAGCAAATGAAAAAGATATCTATAATTGTTTATATGATTTACAAATATTCTTATTTCATTTCAATTCTTGTACACACGTAATAACATTTGTAAATAGAGGTTCATCTACAATAAAATTTGATTTATTCATTTTGGTGCATATCTTAATGGATATTCATTTTCCTCAGTCGGTTTAATTTTTTCCAAATATTTCCCTGTGCATTGACCTTATTGTTTCTGATTCTGATTTAGATGACGGATACATTCAATTTGTAATAACGGGATATCGTTTCAAATGGGAGTTTTGATATGATATCATTCATGATCAAATCTGCTAGGTTGTATATCCATTCGTAAATAATACAATCGTCTGCGTTGAGAAACAAGCAGAGCAGATATAGACAATGAGTGAACGAAAGGAGAATATGGAGATAAAGCAGTATGCTGGGCCTTTGCCTTTCTGGTGCCGGTTCATCTCAACGGTATAAGCAACGCCACGTTGTTGCAGTCACCTATCAGCGAAAGGACCTATTACGGCAGCAGCCCCCTCTGCAAGTCAATTGTTTATTTCATTTCTGCCAAATGATGCATTCACCGTGTAATAACGGGATATCATTTCAAATAGGGTTTCAAAGTAATATACCATATCTGTATTTATATATAAGTACGTAATTCACACACAGACACAGGCAGACACAGACGCAGACACACAGACACACAGACACACACACACACACACACACATATATATATATATATATATACATATATATAGTTAATGTCTGTGTATGCGTGACAAGGCGGCAAAAAGTGTATGTGTGCGAGAGCTTACAGTAAGATTGAAAAGAGAAAAAAAAATAATGAGTCAAAAAGCAAATAATTCAAATAAAAATATAGTCTGCACTTTCAATAAACATTGTTCAAGCAATTTACTCTGGCATAAGACTTGTTTTTATCATTCTCTCATTCGTTTTTTAACAATGTTTTTACGAAAATTATTTATTTTTGCTTAGTAGAATGAAGCGAATTGCTTTTGTTATGTAGACGGAATTAATCAGATTTCATCTTTTCCAAGTAAACATATACCTTTTGATCTTGACGTCTATGAAAACACATTTCAACATTTGGTATGTAATGTATAGGTAAGTATTCGTTCTCTGCTGTTTACCTGTCATCTGGTGTACAAATTTTGAAAAGTACAGTGTGAATAGACAAGCTATAATTCCCGTATGATTTTTTTACATGATGGATTATAATTATTTAGTTTTGTTTCGGCTGTTGTACCTTTCGGCTGTTTTCAGATGATAAATGGATATATTTTGACCATAGAATCGAAGGGTCCATCTCAGCGATTGCCTGGAACGTACGCATTCTGCTGTCTAAATTTGGTTGGGTTTGATAATTGGTCCCGAAATGACGGTTATTACGAAGTTACCAAGTTCAAGGAAGATGTTGTACGTAAAACAGTTTGGTATTGAAGATTTACCCGACCCGATCTTAAACAATGGAAAGCATACGTCAAAACGATCGCCAAGACAACCCCTAGTTTCGATGGTCAAACATATACCCATTCATCACCTGAACATTGCCGTAGGGTGTGGGGGCTGAAACGTTGTGCTCAAGAAATTAAATCAAGATGAGGACAAAAGTCTGGACAAAATTTTACATGAAGCTATAATTTGTTTAAAGTTTGTTCACTGAAGTATTGATGCTACCATCATCAAAGTTTCAAAAACACACAGTTGAGTCCAAACGATCGATCAACAGTAGCAACGGGAAGCAACAAAATGAGATAGACGGAGTAATTGTCATTGCAGTCAATAATTGAACAACCGTAACGCAAAATGTACAAACAATCTGTCGGAGAATACTAATGGTCAGAATAAATTCTATTTATGAGATCGCTGGCGTTTTCTACAGAAAAAAAGATCTAAAATATTTGAAATGAAGAAAAAACATTCAGGAAAATTCTAGATTCCGGATAATGTAGATAGTATTGATAAAGGGGACATTTTTGCAATTAGTCTCTCGGTTGCTGCTGTCAATTTCAGAGTATGTAAGAACAGTCTGGTCTGATGCACTGGAACACATCAACACACACACACACACACACACACACATATATATATATATATACACACACACAAACTGTGGAGGACACAATAATATATATATGTATATATATATATATATATATATATATATATATATATATATATATATATATATATATATATATATATATATATATATAAAGTGAGGGAACCTAATATCATCTTTAATGCCAATTGTTGTTCAATTAGTTAAGAATGTATAACTGACAATATTTCTGCTTGAATTCTCATACTATTTTTCCTTAGTTTATACGTCCATTCTAAGATTAATCTTCATGGGAAACAGATACTAACTTGATTAAAACTTGACCATCGAGCAATGTTTTAGACGTTGCTCAACGTTGTGTATTCATTGTTATGTAGTGCTAAAATATCATCAATTAAAGGATCAAATAGTTGAACATTTTCTTGAATGACGCAAATTAAGAATTAAATACTAACTGAATCACAAATGAGTTTTGTTTGTTCTGGATAATATCCGTCATTCAGTCTTCCGTAGAAAGACACAGCATGAATGAAAGGAATCTGTAGATCTAGGAATTTCAGTCTTTTTGGCACCACCCACTTTTATATGGAGACTTTTTTCAACGCTCGTCTGTGAAATGAATGTTCAAAGTATACCAAAATATTTTTCACTTTTGAAAGAACAATAAAATGAACAACTTGCAATATCTTTTTTAATGAAAATGATATGAGTAGCGGTATCAGATGTTTAGTATATTGAGCTTTACTAAGAGGTAAACAAATAATAGAAAATGTTACTGTTGGCTTGATTTGTTATTGTCAATTTCGAACCTTGATACACTGAAAAGAATTCAAAACGGCCACCACTTTTTGCCCAGTTGCAATATCGCCCAGATAGAGAAACTCTGCTATGGATAAGCATTTTTATCTGTACTGAAAGGGGAGAATCATGAGATTTTCTGACGCCTCACCAAGATAGGCTGCAGGGATTAGGCAACATTTGTCTTTATGCATGTCTGTGCGAATCGGAAAAAATCGAATTTTTCGAAGAAAATGTGTTTTTCACAAGGGGACAAATCTGACAATTCATGGACCAAATATTCAGTTCTACTCTCAGTTCCTTTCTGCTGAGCAGTAAATATATATAAAGCGAAAAATAAAATTCTTTGAAAAAACGTTCTCTTTTTTCCTAGTTCACATTCTAAATGAGATATGATAATTGCAGTAAGTAGATCGAAACAAATATGTACCTGCACTCTGTTGTTTTTTGTCCAGATTAATGGGATTCTAAAACAAATATTAAAGCCAATAGAATCAGTAATATTCTGCGTATGATGTGGATAAAACTCTATATTCACGAGATTTCCCGGCTTGAAGACGCCTTAAATGGTAAAACGCACCCGATAATATCTACGTATTTCCGGAAAGTATTTGAGTATAAAATAGCCTACCATACGTGCAGTCCAAATCGCCGACTCTGCAGTGACATTTATCTCTCTACCACTGCTAGATATCACATATCTGTCTTGATATCAAATATTTTTAGAAAAAAAGTGAGTGTTATCAACCAGGAAATCCGGCATTGCTCAATCGTTAATAAAATATGCATTACCCATAAGCATGTTTTTATGTATTTACTTCCACCTTTAATTTATAGATACGAAAATAACATTCTCTGTATGCATCGTGATGGTTCTTTTTACTACGATACGTCACAAATGTTGTCTGCCCACGATAAGAATTGTTCGTTTTGATGAAATTACTCTAGTGTCTAGCGTCATCGTAAATTGAGATTCTCGATAAAACCATAAATAGATAAAATTCTGTTTATATTCCTGAACGTTTACCCAGTGGTGGGCAATAATTTTAATCCTGTTCACTCGGTTTAGTCTCATTCTTATGTTAATTTCGATAAGTTATGGATTTGCAGATGAGTTATATAGCGATCAATCATTCACAAAGTGGTAGTGCACCTATTTGAAAACTCCTTTCTATATTTGAGCATGAAATATATTTCCAATGGTCATAAAGTATTTTCTTTTTCATGCGTTCAACAAGTAACACATTCGTATTTGAACCAGTTTATATATATAGACCTCTTTCAACCATACGCTACCGATGCATCGTTCTTCATTGCCGTATAGTTTCAACAACAATGTTATCTGAATTGGGTTCCAGTACTAAAACAGGGGTGCACCCAAAAACAGATGGATGGACAAAGTACGAAACATGCTCACACACAACCACATGAGGTATCTGGGGAAAAAAGATGTTTCAAATATTCTGTATTAGGTAAACAGTTGATGACGCAGGACTTGAGTAAGTAGACCACTATATCTACCTGAGACCATAAATCTCCATGAAATCCTTAAAATGAGAAGAAATTGAACGAATAAATCATGCTGGAATGGCAAACATTTGACAGTGCAAGAGTAACTTCAATAAACAAGAATATGGCATAAGTCCTATATAGGAGAGTATACAACAAATGCATCCCCCTCCAATGATCACTTATGGAGCTGAAACATGGAAGATGACCAAGAGACTGACCCTCAAGCTCAGAACAATGCAACATTCACAGGAGAAAAAAAATGTTCGATCCCACATGGAGATAACATGACAGCACAAACATCAGAGAGGAAAGAGGATTCCGAGACATCATAAAATTCATCAGAAATTTCAAATGGCAATCGGCCGGCCATGTTGTAATAATGGCACACAAGAGCTGGACATAACGACGGGCAACGTGGATCCCAAGTAATCACATACATGAACAAAGCTGACAGAATACAGGACAAACTAGACAAATCAGAAAGTATTGGTTCCATGACATTCTCGACGGACAGGTTAGATGAGTCCTTGAGTGGGGATCCAACAACGGTCATTAGAAGACTGATGATGATGATAACGATGACGACAATTATGATGATGATGATGATGAGGAGGAGGATGATGAAACGATCAGCGTCTTTAGTAATTCCACTAATTATCTTTTAAATAAAACTGCGTAGCAATCGCTTTTTCTCCTGGTTAATGTGTTATGTTATCACTATTATGCCTAAAACAGTCTTTAATTACCTTCGACCTTGAATTTGACGTCCGAAAATCGATATTTTCTGTAATTTACCTACTTTGTTTCAAACAGCTAAGGGAAAATACTTGGGGTCTGCAAAATCTTCCTGCAGGCCTGTAACAAATCGTTTCATAAGGCTTTTGCCAGTAGCACCTACGTTACGTTGTTCATCCCACAATAAAAGAAGCCGATCAGAAATGCTATCGAAATCACTAATGACCTCCCAGCTGTCTCTATACTTTAAGGTCTTGACAACATTGCATTGCAAGTTAAATGAGGTGCCCGGAATTTGTCTTGATCCCCGATAGGAATGCCTTGTAGGCGTCGGACATTTTAACGGATGTTGTCACAGATGTCTTAATCAGAGGTCAAATCTGGTGTCAGACCGCAGGTAGAATACTTCCTAAGGCAAAAAGATTTCCCAAAGAAACTCATTAAGAAGGAAAAAGTTTGTGTAGATTTACCACATCTACTCTGAGCCCCGAAGACAAGGTCGAAAATCATGTCGAAATGTCTTAACTACAATAAAACGATATGCAGCATTCGCTTTAAGGTCCATATCCTTGACATCATTCTGATGAATGGGAACGCATTCAGTGGGGCAAAGCAGATGCTTCCACCAGGATATACAGCAATTAGAACGCCACTTACAAAGAACTTATGATAAGAACATGGTAGGAGAATATACTTTTGCGTCAGGTTATTGAAATGAATTAAGAGAAAAATCGTAAATTTCGTGAAAACACCCATCTGCGAATATTTTTCACGAGGTTTGCTTAGCATTAGAATGAACACATGTCAATTTAGAATTTTATGTTGTTAGCTAAAAAGTTTTTTTTCCAAAATGTGGATAAAATATACAAACGCATCCCCCTATTAACCCCACTCTATCTCTCTCTCTCTCTCTCTCTCTCTCTATATATATATATATATATATATATAGTGTGTGTCTGTGTGTGTATATATATATATATATATATATATATATATATATATATATATATATATATATATATATATATATATGTATGTGTAAATGTGTGAGCATGTTACAAATGTGATTTAATTATTCAATGTTTCGTTATTCGAAAGTAACTTCTTGATAAAATTTTCGAATATAAAGAGTGATGCAGTGTCTATAGATATCATTTCAAGGTCCGTCGCTGATAAAATAAACAGTGCGAACTAAGTGTGATGTTTCAAGATCTCTGTTGAAACGTATTCTCGCAATCCCAATGAAGAATGTAGCAACATCACTGATCAAATACTCAGATAGATCACACACGCACACACACACGCACACACTGAATATATATATATATATATATATATATATATATATATATATATATATATATATATATATATATATATATATATATGTATATATATATATGTATATATATATATGTATATATATATATATATACATATATATATATATATGAATATACATATATATATATATATATATACTTTTATGGAAAAACATTCAAATGTATATACACGCACGTATATGCACACACACACACAAACACACACACACACACACACACACACACACACACACAGAGTGTATACCAATGCACACTATACATAGCATTATTTTTTCAAAAGGTTTTTGTCATTTTGATCAATATTCCTAAATCTTGCGCTATTATTTTATGGCTGACAAAAGCCCTTAAAACATTTATTGTTATCATTATGTACAGCAGAACTTTCAAATATAGTCACGGTGTTTTAGGTGTTAAATGATTTAAAGCAACATTTAACATGCAAAGTAGAGTATTTTTATCGTTCAATATTTCGATTATAAGCATCCTTTGATCCGTTCATTGAGAGCATCATCAACTTTGTCTGCGATATCTAATTTTAAAATATTTACCAGAAATTAAATTAGGTCTTTAGAACCCAGGGATCTACGTCTCTTTAACCTTATCCACAAAGGAATTTAATAGACATAGCTTGATTTAAATCTGATTCGGCTTCTCTCTTCCGTACATCCCCAACAGCTAATATTTTTGTCTCAAATGAAACATGGAAAAGTACAGACAGAAATTATGATGTTGAAGGAAAAACGCCAGTGAAGATTGTCAATAAAATCAGATATGTGTTTGTAGATCATTATTATCCGAAAATATGATTGCTGTACTCATGGCATTCCGTATGTACTGGAAAGTTATCATGATCAAAATGAGCATGCGTCTGCTCTTTTCTCATCTTCGATGCTTGTTGTGTTTCAGTTTCTCCCTCATTCCCAACTCCAGGCCTCACCTGTTTATATAGTACAGACATACTTTAGTTTCGTATGCGAACATTTCTTACTCTTCTTAGTGAACTACTCAAGTTACATACCAACAAATGTATATATATATATATGTTTGTGTGTGTGTGTATATATATATATATATATATATATATATATATATATATATGTACGTGTGTGTGTTTATATGGTTATATATATGTGTGTGTGTACATATATATATATATATATATATATATATATATATATATATATATATATATTCACATATACTGACAGTGAGGGGGAGAAACACAACACGTGTTTCATGCTTGGTTCGTCCATTTGTCAAAAATGGTGGATTATTTTTAGTTTAAATATAATTACTTTTAAAATTTCCGTTCCGACGCAGTATCTAAAATTAACCAAAATAATTTTATCATTTGGATTTTGCTCATGAAAGGAACAACAAAACAACATATACACGAAAATAACAACATCGCTCTTATCAAAATAAACTAAAAATAATCCACCATTTTTGCTAAATGGACGAACAAGGAAAATACATGTCTGATGTTTTTCTCCCAAATTTTCAGTGAAAATGTCTGTACATTATGATAATGATATATTGAGCACTTTTAATCAAATGAAAATAATCAAATTTAAAACTTCTTTTGCACTACTTTCCATCATTCTTTTTTAATTAAGATTATTTTGAAAAAGGTAGTATACCCCCCCACACACACTCATATATATATATATATATATATATATATATATATATATATATATATATATATATATATATATATATGTATATGTATATGCATGAATAACTATACATATGTATTTGCAAAAACAGGTTTATGTATATCTATCCATCTATCAATCTATCAATCTATATATATATATGTATATATATGTATATCCATCTATTTTTATATATACATATATATATGTGTGTACATATATATATATATATATATATATATATATATATATATATATATATATATAGATACATACATACATACATACATATATACATATATATATATATATATATGTGTGTGTGTGTGTGTGTGTGCGTGTGTGCGTGCGTGTGTGTGTGTGTGTGTGTATGTATGTGAGTTTATATGGTGCAAGTGTACCCGTATATGATGATTTGGGCTCCCGTTTCCTTAAATTCCGAGAATGGCAGACGACTGATGGACATCACGACTCACAACATGTATCTCCAGAAACTGAAGCTGGCAGAATACAAAATAAATAGATGAAATGAGAAACTTCAGGAAATATTAGTATCACGACCCCCATAATAGGCAACTGTGGCAAATCCAAAGGAACGTCTATGTCCAACGTTGGATGATAAAAGAATGATGATGATGTTGATCATGATGATTTATTCATATCTATGTATGTTTGTGTATATTGATATGTATTGATATGTATGTGTTTGTTCATACGTATATGAATGCGTGTGTATACGCTTATGAATGTGCATGTATTTGTAAGTTTATGCATGTATATGAGTGCATACATGTATATATGTGTGTGTATGTATATGTATACATATATATATATATATGTGTGTGTGTGTGTGTTTGTGTGTGTTTGTGTGTGTTTGTGCGTGTGTTCGTTGTGTGGATTTGATTTGATCAGACAAAGTGTTGATAAATGTGACAATTGAACGGTGAAGAGAAAAACAATGAAAATAAAACAGGTTATGTAACCCTAATCTTATCTCAGTTGGCAAATGAATAATGTCCCGAGGTTTTCGAATTTTATCACATCAAAAAATGATATTGTAAACTTCTTGAAAAAGGAATACATTCTCAAAAGTGGACATCATTCGGGTCTGTCAAAATGTTATGGTTTTAGTATCTTATTGGCAATGATCAAACATGGTAATAATTCTCAGATATAAATAAGGTAAATGCCGAATGAAAGTATCAAGGAATTTTATAATCAGTTTAGCAGATGTCAAGATAATGGTGTATGAGTAATTGTAACCTACTGTCTGGGATCTGTCATTCCGTCTGAAGATGGAGGAATCGTTCTGCTGCAATTACGTAGACAGATAACGTTATTATAAGAGAATAAATTACATATGGCCACTCACTTCCTTCTTTGCGTGTCAGCCATTGCTGTGCATAAGCAACAATACCATTGCAAATAATTCAGAGTATTGTTTCTATGTCAGTAGAGCAGAGGGTAATACATAAACCAGAATATGACCTCATCTTCCTGCCTCTATTAATACATATCGATCTAACTGATGACTATTACCTCTCCCTTTTGAGACTTTGAAATAAAAAATGATCATCAGATCAAAGTTAGAAGATCAGGTATGGCTGTTCCTGAGGATAACTGCGTGCAGTGGAGAGTTCTAAGTTGTAATAATGTGCCTTAAAAGAAAGTGATGATTGGCTCAATCAAACACGAGCTTGGAAAAGACCCTGGCATTGATACTGGGAAGATTATTGACCAGAAAAAGAATCGAAGCATTGTAGACAGTTACATGATTAAAAATTGCAAGGACACTGAAAATGTCACGAGAGTATTGAAACAGGATGCAATCACTCTTCTTAAGCAAGAGCCACCACTAACGACTAATAAGGCGAACATGAACTAGAAAACCATTTTTATGGTGTAGGAATTCCATGATATGACATAGACATCAGATGGTATCTGACAGAAAAAGAAAGCTTCTTAATGCTGATTAAATCATGTTAGATACACGTAGGATCACCAACGATAAACGAAGTCCTGCCTGGTCATCAACAAGTGCTGTGACCGTCTATACCAATGCTTTGCTGTTGATAAACATTATATCTTGCTAAGCTACAACCGAACTGTGCCAAGAATACATGGCAATGTGTAAAATACTGGGTTTTGGCCATTCAAACCTGTAGCATATGCATAAAAAAGAGTGTTTCAATATTAGAATAAAACAAAATGAAATCCTTCTGTACTTTTAATTTTCATTTGATCATTCAATCAAAATTTTAGAACCAGATCCATTTATTACGAATAGGACGACAGCCAGATATTGACTGACAATTGTTCAGTAGAGCACAAAGTAAGCAAGATAGAGTTTGCCTGGGTATTGAAATATTGTGAAACACGATGATAACAATTGTTCCTGCAATTTATTGTCTGCTTGAAACTGTCGTGAAGAGTTTACAAGGATAAAGCAAGAACAAGATGTTAATGAAAAATAAAAACCACCAATATTACATTGTTACTTGAATATAATACTAACATAAGTGTTGGGTGAGTATTTGATACACTTCCTGTTATCTAATCCCAAGAAAAAAAGTTAACAGTTACAAGTGATGGGAAAAGCCATTGGTGGTGACTAGAATTACGTTATAGAAAGCAAATACCCACCAGAAACACTTATGCAATATGATAGAAAAAACAAACAGCAATCGATATTCATTCTGTTTTAGACAAGGTATGATCCTGATGCGCCTTGCCCCTGGAGATTCCTAATAGCATGATGTAGAATGATAAAAAACATCCATAGTAGGGTTATTCAATATATATATATATATATATATATATATATATATATATATATATATATATATATATATATATATTGATGACAAGGAAGATTCCAAGAGCCAAATATTCTCTTGAGTCATGAAATACAAATTTGATGCAAATAGTTTAATGAAGGGAATAATTGATTAAAATATTGGAAACGATTTTGATAATAGTCAAATAATGATGAAATATACAAGGGCTGAGGAAAATGAAAAAGATACGTATTATAAAATTCACATTATTGAGAGTGTACTTCAAAATCGACCCCAGTGACAGAATTTCTCTTATCAAAAAATACCTTGTATCTATGTTTTCCCATCTGAAAATGTCAGGATTCAAAATAATAAAGTCTCAGTGCACTTATTAAAAGACATTCAAATTCGAATTTCTGTTCTTTGACACGTGGGCGATCAATCCATCTCTATCATTTCCTCTTTCCCGTTAAACAAAGCGAACATTTCCATTTATGTCGGAATAGTAAAAATATTCAGTCTAATGGATTCTCCAAACTTCATTGTGATAGGCGACAATGGATGCCACTTCGTTAATAGAGGATGGGATAAAAAATAAAGAGGTGAATCGTTTAATTCTGAACTTCATTTGGAAACCTTAGCATCTGTTTCATACAGGTCTTAAATGGATTCGCTTTGTAGAAGATTGCATTTAGAAGAGTTTTCCCTAGCGTTAAAAATGACAGCAATTTTCAAGTTATTATGCAATTGCATTGTACTTATGAATTATCATGATGCACGTCCTTTTCCTCAAACTCATAGAGACTTGACTTTATTATCGCAATTAGTCAGAATTTCAAATCTGAGATATTAAGATCTAAACAAGGAATATCGACAGACAAGAAGAATTGGGAGAGCTATAAAGGGAGAAGGTGAGAGAAAAAGAAAAGAACTGCTGGTAAAAAGATAGAAAAGGAAGGAAAAAGGAAGAAAGGGAGAAAGTAAGGGAAAATATTTTAAAAAAAGGAAGAAGAATCAAAACAAAAGAAAAATGACAGGAGAAAAAAAGAAAGATAGACAAAATGCAGAAAGAAATTCTACTATTGTCAGTAATGATGATAAATTACAATCAATTATTGCCTAGTTTGTATCCGATATTTCCGGAATATCAAACTGAACTAATGGCAGAATCAAAGATACTTTCATTTTTTTCCGAGATATATATTGAAAAGAATTGTATACCTCACACACTCAAACGTATGATCACAGTAAGGAAAATTCACTTATAATACTATGATTTATGAAACATAGAACCATTTGAAAAGTTTACACGAACTGAATTAAATGATATTTGGAAATAGTTAATTGAAATGTCGTAAATTGAAAAATTCTTTTCTATTTTTACTGTTTAAAATTGGAATGCTTTCTAATGTGCATATATATATATATATATATATATATATATATATATATATATATATATATGATGTTTACATATATATATATATATATATATATATATATATATGATGTTTACATATACATATCTATATAAATATACTACATACAAATTATATAAATACATTTGTAATATATATGTATATACATATATATATATATATATATATATATATATATATATATACACACACACACACACATACGCATATACACACACACACACACTTATATATGGACATATTTGGTCCGACGTAATGAATTAGAAGTTGCATTACGTTATATTATATAGAAACTTATTCTAGATGATTTGTCGTCGTCATACGGTTGATGTATCACTCACCATAGACAATGAAAATAGAATAAACAGATATGTATTAAGAAATGGATATATTTGGTCCGACAATGAATTTTGAATAGCGTTGTATTATGTAAAAACTAATGCTAGTCATTTATTAACCGTGAAACAAAAAAGCATCTACATCCTTGAACGCAATCTATCATTCACACACACACACAGATACACATGCATATATATATATATACATATATATAGATATATGTGTGTGTGTGTGTGTGCATGCACACACACACACACATACACACGCATATATATATATATATATATATATATATATGTGTGGGTGTGTGTGTGTGTGTGTGTGTGTGTGTGCATGTATGTGGATGCACTTCTGTTGGCCTCCCCGATAATTGTTTTGCTCATGAAAATTTTGGAAATAATATTCGATTATTGTACTGGTAACTATGGGGTTTCTCAACCAGTTTTATCATAACATGAAATTTCACTTTTATGTCATTCTGCCGTGATGTAAGAAGTAACTAAAAGCAAAAGTACAGATGACTGCATATTGTGTTTTACTAAGTGTGAAGATAATCTGTTGCTGTCTTTCCGCTGATTCACATTTATTTTCCTATCAATTTAAAAATAATCACCAGAAAGCCCGACTTGATTTTGGGAGGAAATCAGTGCAGTTTAAAGTAACCTGAATGATCTTCGAATTTTTTCGCATTTCGAATGAAAAAGATGAAGGTGCGCTACTCATTTTTAGCATTTAGTTGCTACATCCCAAATCCTTGTCAATTCGTTTACCATGTTATTGATGAAACTGAGTACAATCAGTAATCAAGCACTATGTATGTTTCACCTGCGTTTTTAGTGTATTTCTGAGAATCCATCACCTGTATACGCTGAGTTTTGGGAGATCAATTAAAAAGTTGGAAAAGGGGGATATCATTTTAAAAAATACTTCTATCGCCTGTTGGTGGGACGTGATCACAAAAAAAAAAATAATACACGCAGGTATTAACTAGTGACTAGTTATGCATCGGTCACTAGTTTTTTTTTAGCATATTACCACTCCCTCAACGAAAAGCTACTTTGAAGGGGGATCAGGGAGAACTACTTATTGCATGGTGTGTGTGCGTGCAAAATATCTAGTTTTTACTTTGGTGTGGGCGAAGTGTGAATAGATACAAGGAAAGACAAATTGATGAATGCATATAAATGGCAGCTTATGAATGACGTAAGCCAAGCAACAGTGATCAAACCTGTCTTTTATTATTATATAGCTACCTGCTGATCACTGAGTATTTTAACCCGATAGTAGATAGAGTGCAGTGTGTTTGTTTTGAATCAAGCTAAATTTATTTATTGATAGAATTAGGTACTGCAGCTCAAATATGGAACTTGACTTGAATATTGTCCTTTCTAATTGTGGAGCATGCAACATGCAAAAGAGATAAAGATTTTCAAAATCACATGGAGAAACCACAAGACAACACAAGGTCAGAAATATCATATATGCGAAACTTGCCAACAAAAAAAAAGGTGTTGTGACGACCACGGAAATATACTGGCTCTGCAACACCCATGATAGAGATACCAAAGGAATTTTCGGGAAGGTACATGACTGATAATGGATGCTAGAAGGTTTCTGCAGCTGCTGCTGCTGCTGCTGATGATGATGATGATGATAATGATGATAATAAACTAACATTCTCTCTCAATCATTATGAAACATGAAAAAAACTTGAAAGCTTTTTGAGAGTGCATACATCAGTCAAAGCCATACTCTAAATCGGAAGAAAATTCGTGTATGGACTGTTTAATTGAATCATTTTTTTCGATCCATGGTCAGTCCTTCAATGAAATCCCATTGAAAAACATCGGGAACTCTCAGAGATATTGTTTCGACACAGGAGCAAATCCATAAATGTTTTGTTAAAAAAACAGAAAGAAAACACCTCATCGAAATCCATTGAGAATTTTTGAAGATATCGTTTGGAAAGACAGACACAGAAAAACAGATTGAAAGATGGGATGAAAGTCACAGGGTTAAAGAACAAGCCTTCAACTCCATTGTCAGAGATTGAAAATCAAATAAAAACAAAACAAATCAAACGAACAATCCAAATGCTTGCAAAACATGTCACCTCTTTTTCAGCAACCAGTGAGGTATTATTTATAAGTTGAAACGGCGCCTTATAACAGACAATGCTGCTCTCCCATATAATACTCAGAGCAAGTTTAGGGCAATATTTCTCTTGATAAAAGAATCTGCATGACTTGTTCTATACTGAAAGGGGGCACGGTGAGAGTTGAGATGAAAATGATTTCCCCAAGAAGCTAGAATATTTGAAGCAGAGAGGTGGACTACGATAGGTGTGGGCAGTGGATTTGACGGTGAGAGAGAGAGAGAGAGAGAGAGAGAGAGAGAGAGAGAGAGAGAGAGAGAGAGAGAGAGAGAGAGAGAGAGAGAGAGAGAGAGAGAGAGAAAGAGAGTGAGAGGGAGAGAGAGAGAGATACGGTGATACAGTGTTGCCAAATTGAATTTTTGTTTCTTCAAATCCAATTTTTCAAAAAAAAATGTGTCAGTGTTGCCAATCGAGGTGTTTCCTCTCCATTCTTCCAAAATGGGAGTACTGAGTTGTCAATTCAGATTTTTCTTTTCTTTTCCGAATCTTTCGACTATCAGATTGACATAGAAAAATTGGAACCGAGAGAGTCGGGCAGTTAGTTGGCAACAAACTATTCAACAAGAAAAAAAAGAGAGTGATAAAGAGTAAAAACTCCTCTGATATCTGGCGTTTTCCACAGAAAAACATGTAAAGAACATTAAAAACACGCATTGATATATCTAGATTCTCGGAAATCTACAAAAAAAAAATTAGAAGGGTCCTGATTTGATGTTATTTTCAAAGTCTGTAGACAAAAGAAAATAAATAGATAAATAAATTGGTAAACATAGGAAAAAACACACAAACACATAGAAAATATAGAAAATAAGTATAGAATCTTTTCCCATCAAAAATGGTGACGGTTGTTGAATACAGTAAAAGAGGTTTGTGTCACGGAGGTTTCAGTTGATGAAATTATTCGAGTGTAATTTTTTACTTTTTAGTTGATGACGGGATCTGAGGTAAAATCCTGACCCTGGTTGGACATTGACCTTCCTCATGATCTTCCAAACATCTCAATTCATGGAAGCTTTGCTTTTGACGGCGGAAATTTTGCAAACAGTCTGTAGGAATTCACATTTTGAGTCGTAATGTCGAGCAGTTGCAGATATTCTTGTAACACGACCGACCTATTGTCATTTGTGATTTCCAATTCTATGATATCTCTGATCACTTTTCATTCATCAATATAATGTGATCTTGTAATCTATCTTGATGTCCAACATTATCCTGTCTTTTACACGTTGAAAGGTTCTCAGATTAAGTGGCAATCTTCTGGTTTCGTTTGATGTTTCAGTTATGTAGGTGACTATTGGGAGGATGCAATAGTTATAGATCCTTTTTTTTTCTTTTTAGAAGAAAATTTAAATCGGTAGTATATTTTGCATTATTAATATTCTTTGAGGACCTGGTATATTACAGCAAAATTAGAAGTGCAATTTTTAAGCTACATTACCGGAGGGCAAATATTGGTGAGGGCTTTTTTGTTCTTCTGCTAATTTTTTTTCACAAAATGATATGAAGATAAGGGTACGACGGCGTAATTTATATAATTCTATAAACGGACTCATCACTCCTCGGTTATTGGCAATTTCAATCCACTTAGGTTAAAGAATATTTTTTTCATATTGTGAATTTATTTTTAGTCCATTTTAATCCATCTAGGTGACGTCGTCGTCTACTTGAAAAATCTTTAACAATTTTTTTCCTGACCATTTTTCCTTTCAGAGGAAACATTATTGATATATGTCTCTTGCAATCATCTAAATCAGATCTCCATTCTAAATCCCAGTTGAGGATTCTGGGAGTAAAAGCATTGAAAAAGAATCGGTCATATCAATATGATACAACATGAACAAATTGTGATAAGAAGCGATCGTTTTGACAGAGATGCAATCTAAAATGATGAAATGATATCCCAGTTTAATCGCTTTCATGATCTCAAAAACTACTGTGTTTTTTTTAAACATTGCGCAACTTTTTGATTTCACAAACAATTTTCTGAATAACAGTTCATGGAAAAAGCAACATTCTGAATGTCGTGTGTCTGGGCACCGCTCTTGGCTCCCAGAGTGGCTGCAGGACACTTGGGAATTTTGGTAATCAAAGACAATCGCAATTAAATGAGGCAATCTACCGTCACGATGATAGGAAGCAGCATCTACCTCTCTCGTCAAAAATCACTCTGATAATGTAGCGTTGAATTTCAACCTTTCAGTACTTGCAAGAACTTGATCTCTTGACAATGTTTACATTTTGGATTGTTTAAGAACCGTGCTAAGCTTGCTCAGTATATTACACATCCTAATTGAAGTGTTGTCTTCAAAGGTCTCATTAAATTCAGCATTCAATGCCTTATTTGTCTTCTATCTACCTAGCGTAGCCACATGAACGTAACATCAATTGTTTGTCTTCTCATCCATGGGAAAGTCTGCTTATACCAAGGTGACATAATCTTAAGGATGTGAGAACAACTGAAATAAGGAATATGTTCCATGAATCTATACAATAACATTTATTCACCATAGACTTACATTAACAGTGGGCACTAAATGTTTTCAATGACAGCCCGTTTCAATCTTAACACTTGGTTTGGGATCCTATCTTCTTTTTTCTCTCCTAGATACAGCACTTGTCAGAGAATGGAAATTAGGAATTGCAGTTTAAAGCATTAAAATATTTAACAGAAATCTGGAACGTTCAAAGCAATCTACAAAGATTTAGAACTGTGAAGTAGGCACTGATCGATTTCTGGAAAATGAACTGATCGATTATGTCTATAATTCCCCCAAAGTAGACTTTTAATAGAATTGTACATTCCCTTGTGTCGTAAGATAGTTTCTAGTTCAAATTTATTAGCTAAATTTCCATTTCTCTCTCCTTTCCGATGATAACTAAATCTAAGTATGAGATCAGATTCGTATATTAATCACCGCTACCCACAGTAAACCTGTTCAATCGTCCAACCTTTGCCGTTTTTACTTAACTTAAACATTTAGCACACACTCCTTTCAATGAGTAGTGAAAACAATTTTTTTAAAGGTTACTCATCAGAATAGGTTTTTAGCCTTTTATCAAATATGCAATGTAAGTTTCTGCTAAATTGTCGCTAAATTGTTCCTATTTCTTTTACTTCAGACTTCCAGTTATCACACCCCAACAAAAGTCGAAAGATGCAACATTCATTGATCTCTTGTTTTCCCAACTTTCCAATAGATTATCTCCAAAATAGCATACATGGATGGTGGTGATACTCATTTTCCCTTTGTTTTTTAGTTCGATCTAATAGAAATTTGTGATTGTTAAGGTCGTTATAATTCATGAAATGACTTCCTTTGCAACAAACAGCAAATGAGATGGCAAATGTTTGGAAATTTATTTGCTATCTATCTTTTTATCTACTTATCTATCCAGAGCACATATACAAAAATCTATGCACTTATGTAGAACTATTAATCCAATGTACACACAATTTCATGCACATGCCCTCAAGTAAAGAAAATCCTAAGGAATTTTCAAATCTTTTTTCCCTTTGTAAAAATCCCCCCATAGTTCATGTATTCTTAGGGGTATCAATATATGATGCTACAGATCTTATTCTTATGACATCCCCTTGTAAACCCCCTCACCGCAGATGAATGACAATTCAAATCTATAACTGGCAAAAAATGCCCATGATAGAAAGGTCTGAGTTCTAAATCAAACGCCGGACTTTTAAAAGCTGCTGTTCCTCATAACGATGATGATGGTGATGATAATGATTATTGCCTTTTCCTTTTTAACGACGTAGATGTCCCCGCCAAGACATAACATTTCATTTACAAGTCCTTTCCACACTTTTTTGTTCTTGGTTTGTCATTTCTTGATTTTCTTTATTTTCTGTCCAGTCAAGACCTCCATATCTCCAAATATGATGGTGAAGTATTCTTTGTATGGTCGCTTCGGGGTGTTTTTCAACTGAACATAAATTTGATCTATTTCTTCTGGGTGTTTTTTTCTCCTTTTCTTTTTTCATTTCCACTCATCGTTCGTTCAAGTGCTTACATCAATGTTTCATCCAATTTTTTTGATTCAAGAGGCCGATACTAATTTCTTGTTCTGACCATCTTACCTGTTATTTCGGTGCAACATTTTGACCAATTCATTTTATGGCTTTAGGTGTAAATTATTTTATCCGTAAAGAAAGGAAACTCTCTGTTATTGTTACAATTCTCTGGTAGTGCAAAACAGAAAGAAAATGCCAGTGAATAGAGAGACCAATAAAAAAAACACTCTTCAAATACAGATAGTACATATTACACGTGAAGAAAGCTGTAGAATTAATCGGCTGAAACTTGATCAATGACTTTTCTAAACGATATTGTCAATTAGGAGCTGGCGTTTTCTTTAGTGTTGTTTTGATATTATTGTTGTTATATTTGAAATAATTCTGGATGATTATGGCAGAGAGGTCTCAGCCTGTTGAAATAAACGTTTCCATTTCAACGATTAAAGTTTCTTAGAATCTGAGTATATTAGCATATCATGTGTCAATATATTTGGCAATCTAATGGTGCTTCGTCTCTGATTCCAGTCCAAATGTTGCTGATCTAAAGACGTTGTAGTCATTTTAAAATATGGTATATGAAATTAAACTAAGAGATTTACAAAGAAGTGTAATTAGCCTCTTAAATAATGGCACAGATTAGGCAGAAGAATCTTGTAATAGCACTAAGCAACCAAAAGTTGCTTTGAGATGTTCGGACAGGGGCAATACTTCAGTACTCTTTCCTGTGGACTCATCTCTGGATGCAAACTCATTGTTTTATCATGTTGAATCTATTCTGAAAAAGGGAATGAATTGAAAAAAAACAAAACAACAGGAATCATAAATTGAACGATGTGTCGACCAAGTTATTAGTATGAGGACGAAAGAAAACAAGTAGGCTTTCACGGAGTAAATCAATTCTCATACTTGTAAAATATTGCAATATGGAGATATTTCGAGAGCATCATGTCCAATATTGTAAATGGCTTTTATAAAATATAAATATGCTGGACTCGTACATTCTATGATTGCATCGTAGCATCAATGACGTCAACTAATAATGACATCACATCTCTTCATGCCTTCCTACTCCTACTATTTAACCTGAGTTGGACCAAGTGACAAACAGTCCGACCAGCTTGCCGACAAAATGCGTTTGATAGAGATGTATGGACACATCTGATAAAACACGTTGATACATCCGTGAAAGCAAAAGTTAAACAACATAAAAAAGTGTTTTTTAGAAAAGCATTGTCACACCTGACGAAAACCTGCAAAGATGTTGACAACTTCGAAGAGGTCTATTAAGAGTCCAGGGACGGTTCCATATTATCTGAAGAAAGGCTACATATTTTATACCGAGAGCATTTTATAGAAAATTGAAAACATGTGAACTTTTCCTTTGTAACTACATTACTTGAATGCTGTCGAATCATTTTTCTGTCAGGAAAATAACTCTGCTCACGAGTCTTCTTCTCAAGGGAAAATATCTTAAGACAACAAGATTAAGATTCTCCTTTGTCACGGACAATCTCCTGTTTGCAAACTTATTCAGAATTTGACAATTTCTGATTGAAAAACTAGAAAATACTACCTGCAACCAGCAAGCAAGAACTATAAGTTCAACGATGCGTTCACCATCCGTTGTAGTTATAACATAAGGAAGGAGATTTACAGTTGGCGAAAAAGAACAAGCAATTGATTCAATTGATTTCATATTTGCGAAATATTGAGAAACGAAATAATCTTCAAGTATTGATTTCGATAAAAATCGTGAATGGTCATTCTTGGCTTTTTACTACAATGACATTATTGACTGCTGATAATCAATGATTGGAATAGATTCTCTATTGATGCAGCATCACTTCCAATGAAATTATATCCATTAATGACATCACACCTTTTGATGACGTCATGCTTCTACCTTTCTGGGGTTGACAGACCGTAGAAATAGTTTGTAACAAAGACATTTAGAAAAGATGTTCAAGAATGAACTGACTCAATAATTTAACAGGAAAGCCTCCTTTTAGGGACCAATACTTCCTAGGCGGTGTGGAGAGAAATTCTCCTTTTTGAAATGTTCACAGCTTTTTACATACAATAGTAATTAGATCTGCTATTTCTCAACGTACCTGATTGCTTTAAAATGCTCGAACATAATATTTGCTTAAAAAGATAATTAATGCTCTAAACTAAAAATAATCAGCGATCTTTCAGTTCCAAAGATGATAACAGCACACCTAAAATTAACTGTTTACCTCAGAATGATCTTCCAAAACTTTGACTGGGAAAATTAGGGAACATACGGAAAATATATTAGCACCTTGATATTTGGAGGACGACGTTGTATTTTTCGAAAAAACAAAACAAAACATCATGACCTACAAATAATACTAGACAGACCGGAACAAGAGCTGGACGAAGTAGATGACTACATCTACATTGGACAACGATATTCCATGAAATTCACAAAAGAAGAATATAGCAAGCATATAATCTCAATGGGTTGGTAAGGTTTTGGTAGAGCATCTTTTACCTTCTGGGACAAGAAAATCGCATTAGTCAAAAAGAAATAAATAAAATAAGGGTACACAACCAATGCACCGTCCTGATAGTCTTTTACTGGGCCAAAACATTGAACTCAACCAAGAGACCGATCCTCAACCTGAAAACCATGTAGCGTGCACATTAAAGAATCACACTTAACATCAAATGAAGATATCATAAGACAGCACTAGACACTTGCAAAAACAGAAGTGCAAGACAAATGGCTAACTAACTCGATAGGCATACACACAAACATGTAATGTATATGTCTTAGACTAGTTATTCTCCATTAATCCATTCTAATAATTTATTTTCAAATGTGATTTTATGAAGACTTTCTCCAAATTTAAGTGAAATATAGAATGTCCGTATCGAAATTGAGATTTTGAAATGCTGTTTTTCCCAGATGTCAAGTGGTAAGATGCATCCCATAATGGTTAGGCTTTTTACTATGTCAAAATGTTGTAACTGGGGCTCATAAGGGTTTACAGAGCTTCAACCTCGAGTGCCAAGACACAGAAATTTTTTTTTTTCATTTCATTTAACCAGTCAAGGAAAAAGTAATTTAGGACGTCGTTGGTCAGACACAATGTGGCCGAACAGAGTGAGTTTTATTCCATAATTAAAGAACTATGAATGGCAAATCAGAAACAAAGTAACTTTTCATTTGCTGCTAACATGTTCTTTTTGTATCGATATCGTCAATACGAAAGGTGGATTTGAAAAAGAGCAGGTCAGAGACATTTTGCATTCACTTTGGATCAATAACCTTGAGAAGGGCATTTGTTTTTATCCTTGTGCTATGGATAAAAACTGGGTATGATGGACTCTAGACGACTGGTAAACCTGGTTCCAAACCAGGAAAACACAACAGTAATCTAATTTAACATTTTGTAACCTTAAATAGCGTAAAATGGTGTTGCAATCACCACAAATGTATACAGAAAATATTTCCATTGTCCCCAAACCCCTGATAATCTTACCATGGCATGTTATGCTGATGAGTATGTGTGTTTGGTTGGTTAGGTGTAAAGGAGACGAGGCTGTAATGTAGAAATGAAGAGAGTCTTCGTTGTCTCGATAATGTTTCCTGCGAAACAAATGTTATTTCATCTTTTAGCCTCAGTGAAATAATGTGAAAATGGACTAAAATATAGTGGTTTCGATTTATCAAAATGCCTCAGTTCAATTTGGTGAACAAACATTGAAATGGAAGATGTTCGAACGGCCCCTTTTGACGGCATAAGCGTCTTAATGGAACATTCACTTTCATATCCCCGTTGGATTATTTCCGGAGATTTTGCAGTAACAGCACATGAAGAGACTATTACATTATTTCAAGAACTGAAATTATTAAACCCTATCTTGCCAGGTTTAATTGATCCAGTTAACTTAAAAGAAATTTTTTTTTCATTTTTGCATAGACTTGCGTATTTTTTTAGGAATTCACAGATACTTTGATCAAACAATAACGTACGGCCATATATATGGTTACCCAAACCAGCCCCCAAAACTTGTCATTCATAACTGTCAACATTTTTTTCAGTTTTCATGCCGGCCTGGCTTGCTATCTATCTATCTATCTCTCTCTCTCTCTCTCTCTCTCTCTCTCTATATATATATATATATATATATATATATATATATATATATATATATATACATATAGTAAGCACCAATGTGGCTAAAGGGCTGAACATCACAAAATTTGTTCATCATTACGTCTCATAAAAACTTGAAGAAAAATATTCCCCCTTGAATAGAATTTTATTCCTGTGTTCAATTAGCACTTCAAGTTATCTCAAATTAGTCCTTTGTTTGTGTCCGGCTATGATAACATTTTTGTTCATTTTCGTTGAAAATTCAGACTTTTTAGAGGACTAACCCATTGCTCACCCTAAGTCAAATTCCTTTTTAATTGATCACTGCCAACTCAGCATGCTGTCAGGAAACGTTGTTCCCGTGACAGTTTGTGGCGGGTGATTAAACAGGCCTTTGACTTTTTGGTTTATTAATTTTATTCATTGATCCATATCTGTTGCGTGGGTCAGCAGTATATAAGTAATAAAATGTAATTTTTGTTTGTATATTTCGATTATTCATTGAGTCAATTTGCGTAAACGTCGCAAGTAATGACGGCAAATCTGTTATAAATGAACCCTTAAATCCGGAAGTTTACTGCAGTTCCTCTTAGATGGAGCACTCAATATTATTTGTTTAAACCCCCGACTCCTGTCTGATAATTCAATCTAGCAAACATCGAGACATGCTGTCAAATATCATTCAATTAACGTCGATATTATCATCTGCCTATTATCATCATCATATTATCCATCGTATAACATCGTCACATTTGTCTCGTCTGTCTTCCCGTATAAATACCCCCAAATTTTGTCTTTGTTCATATGTATATGATGATGAATACACATGGAGGTTTGTTACTTTGTCATCATCGTCAGCCTCTTATCATAAGACCTCTTATGGGTGCTGCAAAGCTAATACTTCTGCAACTTTTGTAGTTTGTCATATTTTATAGTTCTGTATATGATCTTTAAGAATCCACGTTGCCATTCGTGATATCCAGCGAACATTTTTACTACCTGACCAACCCTTTGCCACTTGAGTATCTTGATGGATATTATATCTCCAACTCCTGTTTGTTTCCCTTATGCACTGCCCTGTCTTGTGATTCCACTACGTGATGTTGAGGATGATTCTTTTCTGTGCACATTGCGTGGTTCTTGGTTTCGAGTGTCGATCTTTTAGTCAGTTTCCTTGTTTTCATTGCCATAAGTGATTATCAGGAGAATGTACACCCTTCTTCTTAGGACTAATGGTATTTGTCAATGCCTTAAATCGATCGGCTACTCTGAGAGAAAAAAAAATGGAGAGTAATTGTTATACTCTGCGGTTAACATAACGCTTCAACCAACAGATTATTCAAAAATATTTTTTTACCTTCCATTCAATATAATATTCAGTATTTCCTTCTGTTCAGTTCACCGTCGGATATTGATCACGAACAAAGCATGCAATGGCTTCTTTTGTATCTTTTGAATAACAACATTATGAAACATTATATAGAAATGCATTACTGAGAAAAAATCTAACTTTAAAATGATACGTCTTGTTATTCACTCAATAGAAACAGTCGGGCAACCAATGTCTTTTTGCAGAATTCTATGTTGGAGGAGATCAATTAAAGAATAGAAGAAGAGTATGATGCAATAATAAGCTATTTCACTAAAACAGACAGACTCAGGCAAAGGAATTGATTCTGCATAATGATATATATCACCCCATCCAACTGAAAATCAACTTTGGAAGATATTTGAAAAAAAAAATCGGACTCTTCCATGATGATGATGGACGAACTTTTAAAATTTCAGCCCTTTAACTATATGAATACAATTTATACGCATGGAATATGAATAGCCAGCCAATCTAAAAGCATCACTCATGTTGGCAGTTTTTGAGAGAGTTTTAGTTGATGGTTCCTGTAGTAGACAGCGTAAATAAACAATCCAAAAAGAAATGACAGGAATCGAAACTGTGACCGATAAGGTAGCTGCTACAACGTATCATTGCTCTTAACTATTGGACTGCCCGGCAAAAAAACAAACGCCAAAATAAATGCTTTGTCCCCATTCCTTTTTCTGCTCAATCACTATTCATACCCAAACTTGTATGTAAATATCGAATTTCTTACATGGCTTGAATTTAAGAGTTAGAGATAGGAACCATCTGCGAGAATAAATACAGTATATTACAATCAACACATGCATGCATTTGAGCAATTCATGTTGAGTTGAATGCTATTTTCCGGGTAGAAAAAGAAAGAGAAAAAGTGGATTTGTTGAACCAAATGAACTGAGCATTATTCTTCTACTTTGCTAATATCTATTCGAGATCAATCATGGCGGGCCGGAAAAACAAATTGCCATACTTATTTTTGAAGTAATCTGTTTAAGAGGCCTTGTTAGTCACTCAATAGAATTAGTCACATGACCAAGATTTTTCGACATCATACAAGGCTGGGTATGATCATTCAAAAGAATTGGGATTTTCAGTTATATCATTTCTCTAGCCTTATTTTGTATCCGAAGAATATGTGAATCATTCAAAACCAAATGGAAACAAACTACTGACCATTCCAGCGTATACTTACATTGTAAATCTACTCTGTGAAACTCTTTTATTTAGTAGGGAAGATTGAAAAAAACAGATTTTTTTAGATATAAAAAGGAATAAGTGTTTTGATACTTACATTCATAGCCAGCAAGACTTGCTAATAAACTGGAGAAAACTGAAGAAACTTATGTTGACAGTTTTGATTGACGGTTTTTTTCTGGCTTTGAACTAGATTGATAAGTACATGAACATGATGTAAATGGTATGAACATACAGTGTAAGCATGTTCAAGTACTTTGCTGTGCGAATGCGTTTTGTTGATACATAGAATATATTTTTGTATTATATCAATATGTGTTATATGACATGGATTGGCAGTGCATCTCTATAACAATCTTTTCGGTCGATCGAAATTATGTTAAACAGTAGAAATAGGAAGGAAGGAGGAGCGTTCATGTCACTGAGGGATGAGGTGTCAGGGAAAAGTGTGGTCATTAAATTAGCATGTATTCCTATCATTTTTTTTATCTGCTTCTAATGATATCATACGATGTTCAAGGTCCGCATTTTTGAAACTCATCTGCGTACTGTCCAGGTTCAACGTTGCTCAACTTCAGGGATCTCCTGAGAATCAGTGTATCTTAGGTGATTTTGCTGTAGCACTAGTTGTGCTTAGTCCCTAGCTGACTGGCGTCCGGAAAAACGGTAAAAACTCTTTGGTATGACTCAGCGTCGGATTGAACCATGACTTTCCGAAATGGAAGCAAAATTTCACCATTGGGTAAGAGTGCTAATATACATTCTCCTAAGTGAATCAGTTGCCGTGACCAACGTATTCCATTTCACCATAAGCAAAGGCATTGTTTATCAAACATCCAGGCTGCCACAGATTTACCTTGTCACGAATACATCTGTGAAAGGTGTCAGACCCAGATAAATTGACAATCATTGTAAACGTCCAAACAAGATAAGAGACCTGTTTTTCAATACTTGGAACTGTGAACCAAAACTGTCTCTAAAAGTCTCAAAGTAGGTTGCTTCTATTTTTGATTCATGAATCATGACTACAGGAGACGTTCTGGATTTCACGCCATCCATTGAAGATATTTTCTTGCCGGTGGGTTAAATTTGCAATGAAAATTTATGCTTAACTTATCGCTTAGTTTGTGTCATCTTGTTCCTGCTTTTCTTTGAACATTTGGATTTTTATGGTGATCACTGACCAACAAAAGATGGGAGAAATAATTCTTGTATAGATCATACCCGTCTCTAATTGAATCAATCTATCATTCCCAAGACAATATGCTGTCAAAAAGACGTTGGTAACATGAGCGTTCCTGTTGAGTGACTGATCGGATCTGTCTCTACTTCCGTTTTCTTCCAGATTTTACACGTACAGTAGCAACAACAGGATACGGTCGAATATTTCGCTTACGACCTGTTTGTCCACTCTTTACCTAAACTCTTTTTTCTATCCGTCACTCCCGCTAGGGGCTAATGGAAGAGATTCGTAAGAAGATTTGAAGGGTATTGGCAGATAGGATGAGATGACAACTTGTGTGCATGATGTAATAAGATATGTGTCAGGGATCTGAAATACCAGGGTGAAAGGTTCTTCTCGGGGTCGTGTCTGTTCTACTTTCCTTTGGGGTTAGCCAACACGGCGACTAGGTAAGTAGAGAGTAAGGCGTGCATTTCAGGATTGGTGGTGTATGATTCTACACTACAAAAGGTGGAAAAAGCAGTGTATATTTCAACTGAATGCACGAATTGATGATGGCTATCCCAATTGTAATTAAACTGATGTCACGTAAATATACGATCTGTCAAAGAAGTCAGCATGAATTATAGGTATTCCAAATTGACATGCAGCTTGAAAATCTCAGATATTCAAAATGTATACTCTACATACATACATACATACATACATACACGCACACACACACACACACACACACACATATATATATATATATGTATGTATATATATATATATGCATCAGCATGATATATTTTATATATATATATATATATATATATATATATATATATATATATATATATCAGCATAATATATTACATATAATATATGCATATATCTATCTATCCATATATATATATATATATATATATATATATATATATATATATATATATATATATATATACATTTATATGTATATTTATCTATTCACACATATACACATACTTGATATATTTATGACACATATATATTCATATATGGTATATATATATATGTGATATATGTGTATAATATCGAAAATGTACTAAATGAAAACATTAATATATATTTATGATATATACATAATATACATATATATATATTATTTATTCAAATATTATATGTAATATGTGATATATACATATCACATGTGTAATACATATATGAATATATTATACATATCATACGTGTAATATATATAAATATGTTCAAGAATCACTCAAGTGGTGATAATATCAAGTATGATTTTCTGATATTTATATTGACTTTTCATTTCATTATACGGAACTTTTTCTGAAATGTATCATGTAGTAAGTTTGTTGTGTCATATTTGTTTGCAATATTGATCCGTCCACTCGATATAATGTGGATATCAATGAATGTAAATGTAATTTTATAGAAAGATTAGTCATTGCCTGAAGAAAAAGTGATTTCATTTAAGTTGGGATCCATCATTTTCTTTTTGTGTGAGTGTAATTTATCGTATGGCCAAATGTTGTGCCACATCCTTTGGATCTGGAGGAGGAGATTGAGATATCCGGTGTATCATTATCAGGCAACGTTCAATATGTTTATACATCAACATAGCGATCGGGTTGAGACACATTCTTAACACCAAGTTCGAAACTATTTATCTGTTCATCTGCATCGTTGGAACAAATCGATCCCTTCTGGGTGTACTTGTCAATATAACTTGAATTTCGCGTGTCTTCTATTATCTGATTTTGTCTTATGCCTAAAACCTTTCAGTCTGATGTCTATTGTACACTTGTTTGTGTGCTCACGAACGGGTGCGTGGATAATATTTCTTGTTTGTTCGTTTAACTGTAAATAAGCCCCAGAGTTTGCTTATATCTATTTGTCAGCCGAGATAAGATGTAAACAGATGGCCTGAAAATTGTTTTTATATAAAGAGAGGTATGTGCAGGTACATATCCGTGGGTCCATCTCTTTGTACATATAGGTTTGGACAAGTTAACAGTGGGAAACCTGTTTTTGAAAGGATATGCTATAACTGCCCACGCTCGCACTCACACACACGTGCGCACACACACACACACACACACACACACACACACACACACACACACACTCACACACACACATATATATATATATATATATATATATATATATATATATATATATATCGTCGAGAGGGCTTTGTAGTCTGAAGGAACTGAAGATTTACTTCGGAAATTCAAAATTCATTCATTGATTTATGGATTTTTTAAAATCTTTTAATGTAATATATATATATATATATATATATATATATATATATATATGTGTGTGTGTGTGTGTGTGTGTGTTTTCAGTATGATATATAGTATATGATATACAATCATAATGATATATGATATAGATTACATATGATATGTATGATATGCATCCATAACATATTTGCATATATGCATTATGCCTATATTCATATATATATATATATATATATATATATATATATATATATATATATATATATATAAATATATATATATATATATATAGATATAGATATAGATATATATATATATATATATATATATATACTAATATTCTACGTATACGATACATATCATATATCATATGATCTTATATATAAATACATCTGCATGTTTATAGACTTATATACACACAGATACGCACGCACTAACACACACACACATATATATATATACATATGTATTTACTAATATTTGCTAATATTTACATATTTGCATCGTTAAATTAGCACAAATAGGGTAAATTGTTTCAAATATGGCCTATTTATGGCGTAACAGTTAATATTTTAAGTAGAGATTGTTTTCCTTCAATTATGCTGTTATTTGTTGTCATTTTCAAAGGGTCTCATATGATAACCAGTCTTCTGTTGCATATTAGCTTTTAGCAGATGTTCGAAGTACCTATGAGAGCACCCCCCTGGTGTGGAAGCGTAAATAGCATCATCCACAAACAGTCTTTTCGTTCTATTAAGACTACACACACACAAATACACACACACACATATATAAATCAATGTATCACTCAGTCTGTTCCCCCCTCTGTCTGTCTGTCTGTCTGTCTGTCTGTCTGTCTGTCTCTCTCTCTCTCTCTCTCTCTCTCTCTCTATATATATATATATATATATATATATATATATATATATATATATATATATATGTATATATATATCAGCCCTGTGCAAATGTATCCCTGTCTGAGTTTGTCAGCATATTTCTGTCTGAGCTTTCTTCTATCATTCTACTTCTCTCACAATTCGTCAAACGTTTGACCGATTGACTAATCTATTAATCAAATTGTCTATCGCCCAATACATCATTAGGAGGAGCTAATGAATCGTTTAATCTATGATCTAGTCACGTTCCAATTGATACATTAGATGTAGATCTCAACCAATCAACCAATCAATTGAAATATCACGTCATCAATCAATCGAATAGCAATTTATCAATCAATGAAATATTTCTTTCCAACAATCTATAAATTTAGCAATCACAGAATTAATAATTTGTCATTCTATTTACACGCTTGTATTCATGGATAAATATTTATAAAAGAATCATACACTCAATGTTAAGAACTCTCCCCGCCAAAATACCTGATATCGATATAAGCAACTATTAATGGATACTGTAGTCGATAAATTGCTTATTATTAGTTAACTACTGCACAAAAACGGTCTCTTTTTTTGGATGCATCTGAGCACACAAATATATACATTAATCATCCACGTCATCATGAGCTTTTAGCACCTGTTGTTGGACACAGACCTTCTCAAAGATTCGTCAGAACTAACATTCATGGACTGCGTATGAGCCATTATTCCCCAAACTTGTTTAGTTTGTCATGCTATCATATTCCTCGTTGACCACTGTTTTGCATATGATCAGTTGTGATTCACTTTGAAAGTCGTATTGCCCAGTACCTACAAAATAATCGGCAAATGACAGTTTTCTATAGATTCTATGATATTTATGACTCCTGACTTTACTCGAATGTATGATCTTGTGATATCCTCATGTTATTTTGAGCATTATTTTCAGCTGTGCTTTGTCCTCAGTTTGAGGGTCAATCTTTTGGTTAGGTCCCATGTTTCAGCTTCATAATTGATTATCAGGTAGATGCATTGGCTATAGACCGTTATTTTCATGACAACGTGATTTTCCTGTTCTTGCTCCATCGAAGGCTGTCCAACTTGACGTTCGCCTCTTTTTTCTTATTTTGAGGATTTCATGGGGATATTTAATCTTTGATAGGTATAGTGGTCTACTTTCTTTAGTGCTGTGTTTTTAAATTTATTTTTGGATGAATTTGATATATATATATATATATATATATTCATATACATATATATATATGTGTGTGTGTGATACCTCAATCTTGAATGACCGGATATCAGGGAACTGTGATATTTTTCTGGGAAAATCAAAATGTTGCACTTATTAATATCAATCAAATGATTATAAACTAAACTTCAATTTTACAATCATCTTTTAGTCTAGAAATAAGGTGAAAATTAATTTAGATAATAGAAAACTTCATCAAATTTTCAACTATTTTTTTTCTTTTTTTGCCTTCTCGGACTTTTCCTGCGATTGCCTTCAAATTGATATTCCTTTTAAATGAAACCATATACAATAAAATCGAGACTTAAATTTCAAAAGTGCTTCTCTTCTAAATCTTCAATGTCTGAAACCTACGTAACCCCTTCTCGGCTCTTTAAGACCGGAGATCATGTGGCTGGATTCGGTCAAAGGGCAAACAGTTTCGCTTTGTGGAGAATCGATTGATGGACTAGCATTATAATTCAACAATTTCAGCTCGATTAATTGAAGCACGTGCACCTTTAAACTGATAAACGATTTTGCACTTTGGCCTGAAGGTGGAGAAGGACCTTCGTCCACGGTAGCCCCTCATCCGTTGGTAGCTCCAGTCAAGCTTGCGTAATCACAGGCTCCTTGCTGCTTGTGTATCGTTCCCAATACAACACTATTCTCAATATGGTTGGTTTATAATAACGAAATTCTTACTGTTTTTATCATTCAGATAGATGCATATCATCTCTGTATTTGTCATCAATGAATCACAATACCCTCTTTGTACCAGAACTAATCTAAAAAATATCAAAAACAAAACGATCGGGAATTTTAAAAAAATATCAGCTGAAGAATATGATATTGTTGATTTGAAATTATCATAGCCCCCCCCCCCAACACAAAGAATTTTTTTTTGTTTAAAAAAGAACAGCAGTTTCCAGATGGTGCCTAGTGGTGTGTGTATGCGTTTTAGCAAGTTAGGAGAGCCAAAAAATGTTACCACAGGTGTCTGAATAAACACACAGAATAGCGAATAAGGAAAGATGAATCTGTATCGCTGGTTCGCTGGTTTGACAGGTTGACCATCTTCCGGATACGGTGATTCGATTATCATACAATACACAGTTTTCAAAACTATCTCTAAATAACATGATGATTTAAGTGAGAATACATACCTTGATATTGCTTTTCATCTTATTTGATTGGCATTCATTATCATATATTACTACTGCAGTTTACATAATTTTACCATGACTTTGAAATTGTCTGTCTGTTATGTTACTAGCATGTGTAAGGCAGCTGGTTCTATGGTGGCTGTTTTTTCTTCTTTTGTCAAACTCCTATTTATACCTACAGTTAACTTTATCCCCCTACTGTAACGAGAACAACAAGAGCAGCCCTTGTGAAAATATGAAAGTATAAAATAACACGACTGATTGGTGCTGTGTATCTTGGGGGATGAGCTGAATTAACAAACTTACATATTTACTAAAATTTATCCTAAAATACAAAACATCTCATTTCATTCTAAATAAATACATGGTAATTTCAAATAATTAAAAGTCACGCAACAAATGCAATTCATTCAAATCTGAATACTATGAAAATTTTAAGGACTAATGAATACACTATACACAATAAGAGTCGCAATAGTCGAAAGAAATATTAGACTCCAAGGTTTCAACCAAGTACGATTCATTTAGTCTCTTAAAATAAAACCAGTAAGTAAATCTCATGCCTCATCCAGTAGTTCAACACTACCCATTATTTAGCCAAAACTTGCACTAGGAACCCCAAAACATTTAACCACCGACTTAATACAAATCCACATTCAAAATACAATTAAATTTCCTGATACCAAAACTTGAATTAAAACTATACAATAATGATGATAATAATATTATCGATAATAATATGGTAAAAATCGGTATTACAGGTTTGACCCACAACGTTCTCATTAGGGGGTGTACACTAATATGAAAAAATAATTAATCATGATTAAAAAAAAATGATTGAAACTGAACACTAACATACTAAACATATATGGAATATATATGATAAAAATTAAAACACAATCAATCGAAACACTTGCGTACCTCATATCTTACGCTACGGTAGCATTTTCCCTTATGACCAACACAACGAAATACGCTTATAAACCATTATGCTTTATATGATCTTTGCTACCTCTTCATCAAGACTATATACGCCCCAGAATGAAACACGAAGAGAACATTAAACCGAAACAGCTTGGGCTAAAGTAATGATTTTTTGATAAACCAAAACAAGGGGCAGATCAATTGATTCTCCTGGAGAGATTTGTATACATTGAGATACCGTATTGAGGTTTTTTTTCGTTTTTTTTTTGTCTTCATATATATATATACATGTGTGTGTGTGTGTGTGAGAGAGAGTTCATGTGTGTATGCGTGTATGATTATAAATTGTGTTGTATTAAGCTGGAACTCTCATTTGAAATGATATCCCGTCATTCATATAGCAGTAGGCGTAGACAATATAAAAAAAAAAAATAAGAAAATTGGGCTGTTGTAAGAATCGAACCTGAGACCAAATGGATGATCGCATCAAAGCCCAATGGTCGTATTTTTCTCTTAAGTTTCCCTCCTTTCAAGCAGATGCCTGAACAACTATATGTTTATTCCGTAACCCAATCCCCGTCTTCAAAACCAATATTCTGATTTTATACACAACCCGTTCCCTTGCACTCATTCTTTCACCATCTGCCTATGTTTTGTTTTCGCACTTCAAGCACATTCCGTTTTCCTTTGTGTAAACTTTTGTCTCGTCTCTATCTGTTTCTCGGTCAACTACAAACTTCTCAGAAGGCAGTGGATCTGCTGGTACGTGCCAATCAACATTACGATTATCGATGTATTGGTTAAGAGCTTTATTGCATCTTGGATGCACAACAGAAGCAATATCTTATCAACGAAAGTAATGTGATTGACCATATAAAGAAATTACAAGCACACACAGAAGTATATCGAGTGCTAAATGTATACAATACATTCATACGGTTTATTGCGACACACTTATTCGAGAATTTGGAGCAGAGATTTCCGATATTTGCCTTTCAGAATTCATGTTTCTGATTTTTCATTATTTCAATTTCTTTGAATTTTGGAGATATATAAATATGTTGAAAAGAACATTTTGAAACGTATTGGGAATTTTTCTGCACTTATTGTGAACATGGATCAATACTCTCGTTGTCTTCGTTAATCTAGATTCGTACTTGCATGCTGATAAAATCTTAAATATCAATAGATTGAATAAGCATTCTCACAAATATTTGTTTCAGGTTTCCCCCTTTGTTGCAGATTATTGCATTTCTTTTTAGGATCAGGCTGGCATATATATATATATATATATATATATATATATATATATATATATATATATATATATATATATATATATATATATATATATATATATATATATATATATATATGTATATATATATATATATATATATGAATATAAATATAATGTATCTATTTATTAAAATGATGTAAGAACTTGCATATTCGTTATTTTAGCTTAGTCGGTAAGAAAGCTGCGAGTCGGTCGTGATTTCGAACCACGGAGCGTGAATGTTAAACATGAATATTTGTTTGGCTTAGCGTAGAGCGACAAACAGACAGAAAATAGTTTACTTCCGAAAATTTGATGATGTTTTTTCCTGTTAATCTAACGGTAGAAACTCAAGTCATGGACTTGAGATTGACATAAAATAGCTTTGAAGTCTATCGAATAATCTATTGCTCGAACCGTACAGACAATTTAAAGAAAAGTTGAAGTAAATGTCAGGATAGAAACGAGAAGTTTAAATAGCAAAGTAACTGGATATATCAAAGAGAATTTCTTGCTAATCGAGTTAAATTTTGGAACAAATTGGTATCAGAAGTGAGTGTGCCTAGTTCTAAATAAAGAATGAATTATGGTAAGAGTTCGTGTCAACTCATCAGAGTAACAGATAAAAATGGAGATCATTCACTAACAATGTCGATTGGCATGGTCGTGTTGTCACAGGTTTATATACATTAGTCGTGAGGGATGTTTGCTTCACTATCGATACGTGTGCAATGTAGGTTTATGCTGAATTTGTTCCTATTTTTTTTTTCTTGAAGTTCAGACTTATTAGTGATTACTACCGAAAAGAAAGCGATAAAAGTAACTCAATCATTGATAGCTCGTTTTCCATTTTTTTACTTGAACACCCAAATAAATAATTCATGTGATTTTCTCTTGCATTTTTTCTTAATATTCTATATCGGGATTTGAATTTATAAAACAGCGTGTGTTTTTTTTCTCGTTGTAATGATCATTTTTTCTACCCTGTCGCAGTTATATTAACATGACTCCTTGGCAACGTTGAGAAACGCCATTACCCAATATACTCACACACAAACACTCACACTCACTCACTCACTCAGTTACACACACACACACACACACACACTCACACTCACTCACACACACACACAAAGACACATACACATACGCACACACACACACACACACACACACACTCACACACACACACACGCACACACACACACACACACACACATATATATATATATATATATATATATATATATATATATATGTATGTATATATCCTCAGGAGTAAAGTGTATGGAAGTTAGGTTTATTAGTCAGTCAATGTTTTCATTAATGTATATCAATATATATATATATATATATATATATATATATATATATATATATATATATATATATATATATATATATATATATATATATAAGCCACATTCTTTCCATTGCCCAAGTCTGAATACGACATGAAAATAACATTTCGTTATCTTGAGAAGTTTTTGTTTTTTTTTGGGACAAGATCTCATGTGTTCTGGTACAGAGTGTGGTATTTGTCTAGAAGTGACATCATGCCGAGCCCTTTTGTCGAAACAACTAGCCATTTCGAGATATTTTTCGATTCCACAATTATTTTCGCTATGGCGTATTTGACTTGGTCAATAGTACGTTGATATCACGCGGTGAATCGCTTGAAACGTGAATAATTGATTAGGTTGGGTTTCAGTTGCAAATAAAAATACCTTTGGCAGGAGAATATTTAATCAGTTTTTGATTCCGTTTTTAAAAGCTAAGGTTTCCAAAGCAGTATCTCTTTAAAAGTTTATCTTGTGAAATATATGGGTGCCATCTGCTAGTGAATCTTTCTTAACGGGTTTCAAAAGGTATATGTCCATTTATATGCTGCTTTACGACGTTTTCTTCCGATAGTTGGCAAATTCAACTTCTTAATAGGGTAATATGTCAAACGTAGGCATTGTTGGGTTGTTTTTGAGAGGGACACGGTCCTTCAAACGACAGGAAAATTCATAAACAACATCTGTTTAACTACAAGAACATTTTGTCGAAATGGATCCTTGATGATGTAATGATTTGTCAGTTTTAAATGTAATATAGTATTTTATAATGTTTAACCCCTACTTTTAGGTTCAACAGTGGAGTGACATTGTCTCATTTATAGTCTAATAGCAGCTTCACCGTTTTTGGAATTTAGTTATCTGGTTAAAGTAGGAAAGTATCCCCGAATATGGTTAGTTGTTTAACCGAAGGCACTCGCATGATGTCACTTTTTGCCAAAGATTACACCCAATGAATCGTGTCATTCGTTCTGTTGTGAAGAAATAAGAAAGATTTGTTAAGAAATTAATAACAAGTTCACAATCCGTCCTATTAACCACACACACGCACATACGCAAACACTCACAAAACACACACACACTCACAAAACACACACACATACTCACAAAACACACACATACGCACACACATACATATATATAAGTATATACATATACATATGTATATGTTTTTATGTGTGTGTGTATATGTATATATACATACACACACACACATATATATATATATATTTATATATATATATATATATATATATATATATATATATATATATATATATATATGTATAAATCAGCTATGACAGTTTTATTCTATAACATTGAGCATATAGACACGTGTGTGAATGAGAATGCCTTACAATGATAATAACACCAATTATAGACATTGTTTGGAAGCTGAGTAAATCGCTGGTTATTATTTATTGATAAATGGCATAGTTAGATTGGAATTAATCATTCTCTTTCAGTGGGCTTGTCTGGGATTTTGGCAGAGACGACAAACCCCTGGGCAAATTGGCTATGCTTAAATATGGAAGCCTACATTGATTCCAAAATTACTGAAACATCCTAAAAATTTGTATAAGAGACTATAAAAGAAAACAGTTACTGGGACCGTTAAGTTTGGTATCTTCATTTTTTAAGTTGGTCCCGTAGGCTGACGATGCATGTATGTATCCTGCGTATCAAGGGAGCTGGAGGGCTGGGAATTTTAAAAAAATTACATTATGTCAAGAAAATTTTTTTTTCAAAATATTGTCCTCCCTGAATATGTTATTAGTGTGAATGTGCATGCGGGAAGGGTTGCAAGTAAGTTAATTCAGAATTGATCACTATCCTGAGTCCAGTGGCAAGCATACTTATTTTTAGAATTAATGTTTTTTGTGATCACAGCCCAACGAAAGGTCAGGAAATTAACTTATCCACTAATCACCCCTTTTCTATCTCTTGAGTTGATGACCAACACGTTATGTCCCAAAAAATGCAGGTTACTTGATGGTTTCTATGTAACACTCGTTTATTTCCAGTCAAAATATATCTCGCCTATTCTCTCTTCTTATCCCTCGATCATTCTCTCTCACTCCCTGTTTCTATTCCTCCCTGTCTCTCTTTTCTCTTATAACATACACGTATATATATATATATATATATATATATATATATATATATAGATAGATAGATAGATAGATAGATAGATAGATAGATAGATAGATAGATAGATAGATAGATGTGTGTGTGTGTGTGTGTGTGTGTGTAACACACACAGTCTGTGTTGGCGTTTAACACTTACTTGCAGATATAAAAAAAAATGACTTTCAAACCGAAAAACATGCAACGTTCAGATGAGAGAGCCATGCAGAACGTCACATAGAAAAATCAAGTGGGACAAATGTATATTAGAGAAAAAAATGATAGAAATCAAATATATCAGAGAAATCATTGATAAACTCAAATAGCAACGGGCTGGTCACGTTGCAAGATCGTCGAACAACAATTGGATATCATGGCCCATACGGTGGATCATTAGAGATCATAAGCAAAACTCTTATTGGAATAAAATAAGATAACGTGAAAAACTAGACAAGTTCAGAGAGTGCTTTCTCTGCAACGTCCATGATAGATAGTTCGGGTGATCCTGGGTAAAGTCTATGCTCAACGACGGATGCTAAGAGGAGTCTCCTATCACCCATGATGATGGTGTATTTATAGATACGGACAGCTTTTTATTGAGTTCGGCGCTATTCCCCAAACCATAAGCGATATTCTGTGAAATATTCAAGTCCATAAGATCGATGCCCAATCTGAAAATCTCTTCCCCTCAATCAATCACAGACAGGAACCATCAATAAAATTATTTATGCAATCTATATTTCGACATAATACGATTCCCCTCCCCATATATGTCATGGAGAAACTACATGCCAATAGAAACACATACATGCATCAGTCGTGATTTGCAACGACATTTATTATTGAAGATTGGTTTAATGTAATTACGCGATAAGAATAACTTGCACATCACAGGAACTAGCCTGGCTCTTGCAAGGTCAAACTCGACTTCTCCTTCTACCCTAACTGAAAATGATCACTCCAATTTTGTATTGTATATATTATGAATGAAAAGAAATATCTATTTACCTATGGAATGCAATGAAACTTTGCAGTTAGACTTGAGCAGATATTTGAAACTTATCAGAGTAGCTCAGTCGGTGAGAGAGCCGACTACTGATATATTCGTTGTGATTTCAACTCAGAGAAGAGAATTTTATAAATGACATTATTTGTCAGGATGGGAAATTCCAAGAGTACTTTAGCAAACATTTTGGAATACTTAGAAGACTTTTAGCTCTGTACGTAAGATCAAGTGGTCGTTATTTTGAAATGCTTTAGGGGAATGTTGATTTCAATCCCTCGAAGATTGTTCTCGTTCTTATTTTTCTTTTGAAAATTTGTACATATTCTTTAACTATGAGTACACATAAATCATTCACATAATTGTACGTAAACACTTGTCAATATAGCCCAGTTGGTAAGTGATAGGCCTCCAATCAGTTGGTGGTGATATTGAAACAAGTTTGAGGAATGTTGATTTTCAATCCCTTGTGGACTGTTCTTGATTTTCTTGTCCAAATATGTACACATTCTTGGACAATATGTGAATCTAAATTATGAACATAAACACGCAATATTTTCTTTTACCCACCATTTTAAACAATATGCCTTTCTGCTGAAACAGGTTTTCGTCAGTTACTTCTCTCAAAAAACGACTCATAGAATTTGAATACAGCAACTGCTTTTTCAATGTTAGCGTTTCACCAATTTCCTGTTTTTTTTTCCACGATAGCAAAAAGCGATTATTGTGTTCAGCTTTAATTTTCCAATGATACATTAAAGTAGCAGCGCACACTAAACTTTACATCCTAGTCTCCACCATGTTACGATCAACCCCCCCCCCATCACCAAGCCTGGCATCCTTACAAATAGCAGGGGAAACTAGTATATACTTAATTTTGTTTAGTATCTTAATATGATTAAATATATATATATATATATATGTATACAAATATATATATATATATATATATATATATATATATATATATATATATATATATATATACATGTATATATATATATATATATATATATATATATATATATATATATATATATATATATATATATATATATATATATATATACTATATTTATGTGTGGGTGTGTGTGTACTTGACAGCTTGCTAAAGTCTAAAATTGATATTTGCAATATATATTAGTATACTCGTAGGGTTTAAAGTTGTTTTGAGAAATTGAAAAAACATATTTCTTTATAATATTTGTCTCATCAGGGTAATTGAACAGAAATACCTCCCTCCACACCACTCTTCAATCACAACGGTTACAGACAAATCTTTCATGCATGTATTTGAATCATTCGAAATTATATCATACTAGACTGGATACCCGCTCTGATGAGCGGTTTAAATTTGAATATCAATCAGGTGTGAATCGATGTTGAATATCATTCAAATGCTTAACGTCAAAAAGTTATCAACAATTTTTTAATCAAAATTAGACTTTGTTAAGTAAACAATTACACGCATTAGTAAAATATTATCATCAGACAATTTTACAGACATATGGTAACAAACCGAAACCTCTGTACATTACAGTTTTCCTTCAATACAATCATTTATGATATGGATCAAAGAGCGTTGAAAAAACTTTTGATACTAAATCCCCCATCAATATGTTATAATATGAACTCAAGTGAATTATAGAAAACCATCAAAAAGCTTAACCCTGCCAACATAATACAAAAAATACAAAAAAAGGATTAAATATCAGCTCATACATAATTAGGATGCTTGGAAGTTATTTTAATTCTTCATTCCCATGTATCGGATTATTATTCTAATGCATGAAGATATTATAATCAAAATAAAATTTGGATCAGCCCCAAGTGGTAAGCTTTTATTCCTTAACCGATGGCCTGCCATTTTATAGAATGTCATTGGAATATACTTTGTATTGACAAATAAATAAACAAACATACGTGAATGCAAATACTCCATTTTACTTGTTGGCAAAGCAAACAAACATACCATACAAATTTGTCTACTGACTGAGTCACCATATTTCCAATTGAAGAACGCATCAGATTCCGACAACTCTGTTTTGAGGGGCTGTATGAAACTTGACAAAGAACGGTGGGGAATCTAACCGATTCCATTATTGATTGCTATCATCTGATGGTGTTTTGAAAGCACAAGTCGGTCGTGGCTGTGGAAGAGAAGGTTCAGCTAACAAACATTGATCGTTTGTTATGCGACAACTACCAGGCTTTGATGCTTTCTTTGTGTAGACGAACAGCTCGTTCTCAAATCTGTTTATCATTGCAAAATTAATTTCTTCGAAGAGATCTATAGAGTGACTCGCCTATTACTACGGCCGAGCAGTATAGCGCTTGTGTTGAATTCGGTAGGCCGTTATTCAATCCATCAATGAGTCATGCCAAAGTGTGTGAAAATGGTTTTCGATGCCTTCCTGCTGAGAACTCATGTCAAGATCAGGTTGAATACACCGATTTCCGTAAGATTGCTGGAGTTGAGCGACAGTTACTCTGGCCAGTATCTAAATGGAGGACAGTTTTGGTTTACCATGTTGCTGTATAAGCAGCATGAAGTTTTGACAGGGCTAGCAAACCGGAAGTTAGTATATATAGCTACTGACAGTCAGCGCATAAGACACTGACGCTTTCAATAGAAGTATAAACGGATAACAACGATATACACATATATACATACATACATACATACATACATACATACATATATGGAGGGATACAAAACGAAAAAGGCACAGAAATAGAGGTATGTTTAGCAAAATGCGCTCGATTCGTGATAACCACGTTTCAACCAAAGGAAAACTAAATAGCAAATACTTACAAATACACATATACATAAGACAAGCACAACTTATTCAAATTTATTTGAATAAACACAGTTATTTTAAATGACTGAAAGTATGAGTAATTGTGCACGCAGGCATTATTTACAAACTAGTCTTCAGAGACGTACACAGCATACACTAATAAGCTTAAAATAATTTTCAGGATTACAGTGGTTCTCACAAAACGCTGAATTGTAAAAAAAATTACTCGTTTTATAAAGCGATGAGACGGTATTGGATTATCTGAAATGGAAACGCGTTGTTAATATTTCATCTTTTTGCTACCACACGATATAAACCGGGACCAGGGGTAATATTGAGTGTATACCGGTACAAGGGCATAGATGCTTACTTCCCTACTCTAGCTCTGTGTTAGTCGTTCCAAGTTCAATATCTTTAATGGGAAAATCCTGTCGTTGGAATCTAGTAACCGTGCTTAAAAATGACACAATGAAAATATCTGTCAAGTTATATCATAGATTTCAAAGACATTTCGACTGATTATATTGCATATTGGGAAAGTAACTTAGCAACGAATGAAACGAAATACAGCAATTAAAGATGTAAACATATCCTTGAAAATATATAAAAAAAGGCTGGCAAATACATTTGATATTGATATAACACGTCTTCCTTTCGTGTCAATTATTCAAGTTGAACAATGCGATGTTGTCAATTTGACCGCTCCACGTAAATTCGTGAAATTCAAATCCTGACATTGTAACCATGGCATCAACAATTCACTCCAACCATACACACTTGCACGTACAGGGCAAGTATCAAGTCAATTGTATCGAAAAATTAAATGCTCTTTTGATACAGGTAATTGTAGCACCATTTGTACAGGAAAAGAAATATCAAATCGTCTTTGTAATTCCAACACGTTCATGATTCTATGCAGCATGGTATTCAAGACATTGTAAATAATAAAGAGAGGATTATAGACTCAATGCATTGAGATTTGATATGTACTTGCAGGCCTTACAGGCATACCACGCTAACAAAAGAGATTCTGAATTTTTACTTCTTGATTTTGAATGAATAAAACTATGTATACTGGTGGGAATTCGTATTTAATCTTGTTAACATGGGACTTGCACAAAGCATGGATCTATGGAAGCGAGTAAAATATACCCAGAATTAAATAATGATCCATGAACTAGTATTAATATTCCTTTCAAACGATTCGGTGATGTAATATTAACTTATATCCATACATAGGGAGACGGTTATACAATAGTACATACACAAAACACGCATATATATATATATATATATATATATATATATATATATATATATATATATATATATATATATATATATATATATATATATATATATATATATATATATATATATTAAAATGATTGAACACGTTCATGCTTCTTCTCTGTCTAAACTTCTTCAAGCAGGTTTGGGAGATTTGCCCTGAGATGTCCAAACAGGATAAAAGCGTAAACGTGTTTGTGTGGCAAATTCTACTATATTTCAAACTCTACACTAAAACCAACTTGAATTCTGATGTTGGATGTTTTGAGTAACCGCATGAAAAAACCTATAATACATCAGATATTGCATTATACTATTTTATCTTATACAGAATTATATGGCATCCTAGATTCGTACTATATATATATATATATATATATATATATATATATATATATATATATATATATGAGTGTGTGTGTGTGTGTGTATGTGTGTGTGTGTGTGTGTGTGTGTGTGTGTGGTGCATATATACACATTTGTATACATAGATCTACGTACAGGCCATGTATTCAGGATAGAAAACTATCGTAATTCAGACTTTACTCTTTGGTGAACTGGCTTGCAGCAAGCAAAATCGAGGGGCGCCACTGAGGCGATATAGGGATCCCCATTGAAGACACCTTCATTTCTTGTTCAAATCGGCTTCGACAAATAGGAAGCAGAGGATGCCAACAGTAAAACATGGCGCCGTATTGTTTTCTTAGGGACATCTCTTTATGATTTCAACAACAGCATGTGGGCCGAGGAGAGGATACTGCACTGTAAACGTGTCTCCTCCAGGAACCAGTCTTTTCCCCTCAGCAAGCACCGTTAAAAAACTTGTCAATCACCCACGGATCTCCAATGTAACAGATGTGGCGTCCCCTCAGAAATGTTCCCGAAGCCAAGCTGTGATTCGTCAATTCGTATCTGTTCAGTGCTAACACAATGATATAAGCCACCCTTTACTAAAAAAATATATCCCTGGAATTTAACCAATTCCAAAGATGTTCAGAGGCTATGTGAATAATAACTATTCTATACACTGGTCGATTTACCTAGTCTGTAATTGACCAAATAGACAATTCCAATAGCATACGAATAACGAATAAACGCCTTTTGCACCTCTCCAAAAAAGTAAGTGAACGCCCTTTTCACTTGTCTTAGAGTACTATGGTAATGGTAACGACTAAAGCCTTGTGATATATTTGCCAAGGTGTAAAGATAATTGGACTCAAAATCTAAGTAATACGTATTTGTTACTTGTTTGCTTACACAGTTTCCAACTTTAAGAGATTTCGGTGGTACTCTGAACGACAGAAGAAGTGATGGTTTCTGATGGGTTACGAAAAACATTTCAAAATCAATTATTCATTAAATATCGTCCATTTGAAAAGTTGAAAATCGAATGAAAAGCATTTTCTTCATTATTTGGGAGAAAATACAATTGCCTAGATTTTTATTGTAAAATTCTTGGAAAAAAAGATCAGAATGTTTGTTAACGTATTCTCTGGAGTTTTCTCACCAAGTAGCTCTTCGTAGACACTGGAGACATCATGCAAACCTTTATCATTGCAGAGCTCTCGATTCTAACGAAAATCTTACGTAATGGAATAGGGGGTATGTAAGAAATGCAAAAAAGTAGTCCCATATACATCAATTGCAGCCACCTCTCCATCATAAGATACTATCGGTTGGTCAGTTCCAGCTAAGCTAAACAACTGGTAGAAGAAGGAGGCAAAACTATGACGTCATTAAAAGAACATCAGATATGTTTAAAAGATCATGTGACAAGCATTTCACTGTGTTGCTAAGTATCATATGTTAAGGTAGTTAAAATTGTTTCAAAATAGGGGCTAAATTAGCTAGACTTCTCAACTTTAAGCTGAATTAGTAATTGGATATAATGTATGTACTCATCTAATACCCAGTTACAAAAGAAACACATACAATAATATTCCAAAATAAACTATCTATAGAAAAAATTGAATATTTATTTTGATTTAAACTTACTATATGCTACGACAATTATGTTTATTGTCCCTTCGGAATCTGAAAATAGAGACATTAACGTAAGGATGCTAGACACATCATTGAACTCATGGTTCAATGTTTTTATTCCTATTGGTTACTCTGTGTAAATAAGCCTTACCGATCGGGAGCTCTAAACTGGGATCTACGTTGCTTGACTTTGAAATTTCTTTCTCGGAGATGAACCAAACATTTACGCGAAGAAAGACTCCCTCTAAATGATAACTTTTAGATTTTTTTACCAAAGGAATTTTTCATATATCCTAAGGTTTTTCTTTCTTTTTGAAAATTTTGTTATACCTTTGTTGATTATATTATTTTCTTTTTTTCTTATGAGGAAAGCAATTTGGCTCAGGAGCATTAAAAGTCTAAGAAGACGGGAAAGGAAAAAGAGGAAAAAAGAAAACTGGTAATCGCCTAATAAGTTTTGCAAAGTTTGAATAAGTAGCTAATCGAGGGAAGGAAAGATAGGGAAAAAACAATGAGCAGTTCTTCTTTTCAGCTTGACTATATAGACTCGAGCCAAAAGAAATATTTAAAAAATGACGATTCTTGTCCAATCTCACGAAAACGTCCACTACCACTACGACTACTATTATTACTACTCCTAATGAGAAGTGCTTGAATGTACAGAGTCGTCTCAGATATAGATAACCTATAGACTCCCGGGGGAAAAGCTACAGCTATGACATATTAGTTCGGTTATGAAACAATAATACTTAGTAAATACTGTCTACACCAAATGTTCCGGGAAACAAACAACGAAAACAACAACAACAAAAAAAAAAAAAACAACCCTCGTGGCAATCAAGATAATAAACTCTTTCAAAATTCTCTGAGCGTTTTGTATGCAACCATACATTAAATATTCAGCAGACTTGACAAATATTGAAAGCAATGTATTCGAGATTATTTCTGTGTTGATGGCTTGCCTAGAACCATCTTAACCAGAATGTATCGAGCTTAATCTTTCTTTATATTCATGATGATGTTCTGGATTACATAGAGAGGAGCCCATTCAAGGGGCCAGGGTTGTTTAGATATCAATAACAATAATAGCATCAAGCAAAGGATATGAAAAAAAACAGTGTCCCTTTCTCGTCATAAATTCATTAAGTTATTAGATGCATCATCAACAACACGGCATAATACCAAATTATTATGAACCTTATTTTTACCAATTTTCGATGGATCTTCTATAAATTATCTTGGGCTGTCTGGTTTAAAGAACAACAACCGCTTAATAATACTTGTTTGTGATTTTTTCACATAGGATTGTGGTATTTTGGTTAAAAACAAACAATTGTGGAGAATGTAAAAAGTAAAAAATCATTCTTAAGTAAAGAGTGAGTGAATTTTAATGAAACAAGACTGAAAATTAAGCCATAGACGTGTTTGTTCAATCTCATTGATTGCTATCGTGGAGGGATTCAAACTAAACAAAATCCAAGTAAATGCCGTCAAAATAATCTGTTATAACTTCCCCCACACATTCCAGACATAGATAGAATGTTTTGAGGAAATGAGAAGTGGTAGAGAGTTTTGTTATCCCAGCCTGCAAGTCAGTGATGATCATCTGTACTAGGCTTGCTCATGCATCTGAAAAACCGTATAATCAGTTGAATATCGATTGAAAACAATAGTGGAATATGAAATTGACGTCAGTGCACATCATTACCGTTGAGATTGGGAGTGTCCCGAAAGCTTTCACGAAGAAGAAGAGAGAAATTGCAAAACATAGTTAGAATCAAATATTTCAAGCTACATCAAATTGGGAAATTAGTAACAAAAGTGAAGATAATGCTTGAATAATGAAAATGCTTGCAGTCACTTGATTTCTCGAAAGAATCACCAGATCTTGATGATACAAAAGTTCAACGAGCAAATATCGGAATGAGACCAACTGCAAAAACGAGACCAATATAAAATCACTCATGATTTTAGAATTAAAAATGATACTCCAGTTCATACCCCCAAAACATTTCTTGTAATTGTAAACTAGGAAAACATTTTTAATCGAACAACGATACTTATAAAAATGTTATGTTACTTTAAAACTTTATATCAAATGATCTCCCATTATTATACGTACGTTGTATCATTTGGACTAAACAGTGTAAATAGAATAAACAATTGAAGAAAATAGGGTTACTACGTGAAAGAAACCAGCCACCGATAAGGATACCGTCTCAATCGAACAGCCACCAGTAATGCAAAGGCTCCAAAAACACTAACTCCAAATTCTCATCTTGGTAATTCACTGTCTGAATCAGCTCTATTTGCCTTTCAATTCATGTAATAATGATATTAGGAAATTGATATATGATCCACTGGAATAATTATAAATGCATTATACTACTTTGATACTTGATTTGAAATGATCTCCCATTATTACACGTGGATATAACCTTTGGCTGCGACAGCATAAATGAATTGAAGAATTGAAAATTTAATTTTCAAAGTAATATAACGCATTTATATCTATCCCTGTCGGATTATACATCCATTGCCTGATGATATAATTGTCTGCATTGAAGACTAATAGAGCAGATATGGACCTTGAATAAACAATTTGGAGTCAAAATAACTTCTTGGGTCATCGCATCGCCAGTTACTGTGTAGCTCAACCTTAAGAGCGGCGCTGCATTGAAGCAGATTGGATCTCATCGATAAATGATTTGACCCTTCCTGAAACTCGAATTTTTTAAATCGTTTATTATACTTACGCTGTCTAGGCTGAATGATACATTCATCGCATAATAATGGGAGACCATTTCAGATAGAGTTTCCAAGTAAAATAACATATTTGTAATTGTTAAAGTCATTTATATTTTTTATCTAGTAATGCAGAAAAAATAACCCTTTTGTCCACTTTTATATAGAGTTATAAAGTAAACACGATCATGAGTAATGTAAGCCGTAATCAATCTGATCCATATTATTTCAATGTCTTGTTCTAAGACAATTCATCATATAATTTCATTTTCTTGTACGTAATTTGATTTTATTCGCAAAAAGGGAAGGGTCAGAAGGGAGAGGGTGCTAAGATGAGTAATGACAAAAAGCTGTTTGCAGAATTTGCTTGTATGTGCAATTATAAAAAATCGAATGGTAACACTTAAATTCATGGACTGTTTTATATCGCTCCCAGTTTACCCGGGAGATATTCACTGAATACCATTAGAAATAGAACTGTGAATTGAATTTGAGAAGAACGTACCTAAAAATGAAAAAGAAGTTATTTTTGTCAGAGAGTATCCCCCTCTCCATTTAGTTAAAATATGAGTAAGAGTTAAGAAGCAGTATAATCATATATACCCCGAAACTGATGGAATTACAAATATTTTTGTCTACTTTCATTATTACTAACTGTATTTGTCGTAGTTACGCTGAGTTATTTTTCAGACAGTCTGTGCAAAGTTTCCTATGATTATTCAAACATACATACGATTGTAAAGATACAGCGATATGTATATATGTTTACGTCTACTTCAAGATACGATATTGGATACTTAATTTTTTTTTCAAATCTCCAGACGCGCATAGATAAGTGGTCGTGTCGGTAGGATATTTCCGCTCATGTTTTCAGTGATTCTAAAGATAAATCGATCTTACCGTAATCGGCAATTAAATGACATCGATCCCTGCCGATGCCGAGGAAAAAAGACGGTAAACACGATAACAATGACAGTCCTTGATTTCCCTCAAAAGATCACAGACAGTAGGTAAGTAAAAAAAAAACATTAGAGAAAAACAAAAATTACACAGCATCAGAATGACAATATTATCGACTTTTTCTCGTGCTTTCTGCGCTTGGGATGCTGAGAAATGAGAAAATATCGTAACATTAAGAAAATTCAATCACACACACACGCACACACACACACACACACACACACACACGCACACGCATATATATATATATATATATATATATATATATATATATATATATATATATATATATATATATATATATATATACATACATACATACATATATATATATATATATATATATATATATATATAGAGAGAGAGAGAGAGAGAGAGATGTATATATATATATATGCATGAATATATGCACGGTTACAAGATATGAAAATATGTGATTATATGCGTGAAAGAATGAGTGTTTATGTATCCTTTTTTCTGTTATATTTACGAATATACATTCATATATTTATTCACTGTGACTCTGTACTTTTATTTCACCAGTCCGTTTAATGATTATCAAATTCTCTCTAATCTGATCTCCTCTCTTGAACTTATTTCTTTCTCCGACCATTATGGAAACCCCAGCCACTCTTCTTGATTCTTTATTTTAACTCCAAAGCATGTTATATTTCAACGATTGCTTGGCTTGTCTCTGGTTCACTTTTGTTCTTTTTGCTTCTCCAAATCAAGTTGGAGTTTTACATATATATTGCTTTGTGTTTCCTTACATCCCCCTCCCCCCCAATGTATGTCTGCTTCTCATTGAATGTCGATAAAAGCTGGTGGAAATAGAGTAAAACGAAATTTTTATGTGGGGCGGTTAGTTCAAGGAATCTCCTCCCAATAGAGAGATAATTCCTCATCTTTAAACGTAACCCAACGTATTTCCATGATAAGCTGAGTCTGTCGGTCGGTCTGTCGGTCGGTTGGTTATGTTCAAAATTGATTTGGGCACATGATAGGAAGATTTTTTAAAAATTTCTGCATCTTTATTGTGCTCCAACCAAGGGAAGGAAAGTAAATCGGGTTGTTTTCATCCGATACGGTGCGTTTGAGAACGGAGCCAATTTGATATGAAATAACGAGGTAGAATAAACCCTTCGGTTAAGGCCACTTTTTTTCAGAAGAAAAATCATTTGAAGGTGCTTTAAAAATGTGTCATAAAAAAACGATCCGATCGGATATTCTTTCTTTAAGAAAGTACTTTCTTTTTTTTATCTATCCTCACATCGAACGTGTACCTGTTCAGCTTGTCACCTTAGCGTGATGTCAGTGAAGGGGCGCTGTAGTGATGGCAGGTGGATTGTGGACGCATTGTTTGACTAATGACCTTGTAACAAACGTGGGCAGCTGATGTTAGCCAAATGGAAAAAATATATCCATGTCACAGATTGCATGGCTTTTATCAGATTATTTCCGTTCGTTTCACTCCTCCCAGTCAAGTTGGAGAAGCGGAGACATAGTCATAAATTGCATTATACTATCATAAAACTTTAAGTGAGATGATATTCCGTCCATACACAGTGTAAGTATCATTTAGCGTGGACAATATAAATATGGTAGAAAATTAGAGAGAAATTGAACGGGAGAACTTTTAGAATCTTTTGCAATAGAATTACAAAATAATTGACTGCTTGAATTATGAATGGTGTTATGTTATACAAAAAAAAATATCCTGGAAGGTTCAGCTTGCTCTGCGGAAATCTTGCCAATCTCGAGAAATTTCTTCGCTTGTACAATTTCAGCTGTGCCAATACTACAATTACTGTTATGATTTAATTGGCCTAACAAAACAATTATTGATGGCTGACACCTTTATGCTCAAATACTCAATCATTTCATTATCATCAATATTTTTCTCACTTACACCTTATTCCTTGGTATATTCTTTGTGAACCTGATACCAAGTTAACAGGACCTTGCAACCCAATCATAAACGGTGACCTGCACTCCAAAGAACTCTACATCTAATTTAATAATGAAGTTGTCTCATAACCTCTTACCAATGCATTTGATACAAGCCCACTAACAATGATAGGTGCATTTGCTCCATACATAGCTATCATTTCCAGTTCTGGTACAAAGTGTAGATATTTTCAAACTATGGTATGATAAACAATGTCATCCATTTTCGTTCTATTCCTTTTCTGATAACAATGATAGACCCTGGCCCCCTATCCAGATGAGGGAATAAAACTTTCCCTACTTATATTTTAAATACAAACGTGTTGCCAACCACTGCTATACAACTTTGTGAATGGTTCCTTGTGGATTGAAAACAATAAACATTCAAATAATTATATTTTGATACATAATAAAATAAGTTTCATTCAAATCACTTAATAACAGTCGTGACGGTTCCTGGAGGGAATACTGTCTTATCTATACGATGAAAAGTCAAGATGATAGGATCTCCTTGTATTTTCATAAGAGCACTTTGTCGTACGAATTTAATACGATCAAAACACATTAATATCAAGGATGTCTGTGAAGTTCCAAGTTTTGAGACAGGATATGCGCTGCGTGTGTCACAGTGCAATACCATTTCGGTTGACTCATACGTCTATGCTGTCTTTCTCACAAATATTTTATATGACTTCAGCCCTGTGGGCAATGTTCAGTTGAATCTCATCATATTGAAGATTCGATCAGATAATATATAACACGATCTCTGTGTTTGCTTCCATGGCTTAAAAGTAATATCTTCAGCTTTCAGACAAATAAATGAGTACGGGAATGGGCGGATAATGTAAATATATATATATATATATATATATATATATATATATATATATATATATATATATATATATATATATATATATATGTATATATATATATATATATATATATATATATAGATAGATAGATAGATAGATAGATAGATAGATAGATAGATAGATATAGATATAGAGATAGATAGATAGATAGATATAGATATAGATATACTATTGATTATATATATATATATATATATATATATATATATATATATATATATACATATATATATACATATATATATATAGGAAAAGATATACTATTGATTACATATATATATGAGGAAAATCTATACAGTTCACACGATTATACATACATACATACATACATACACATACATACATACATACATACATACATACATACATACATACATACTTACATACATACATATGTATATATCTTAACATATATATATATATATGTTTTGGTAGATATATAGATTGATAGATTAATTGCATTTCATTATATCAAAACTCTATTTGAAATAATATCCTGTTATCACGAGTTCTATAGAAAAAAAAAATAGGCTACCGCAGGAATCAATCCTTCGACCGAAACGGTAGCTGCTTTAACGTTGCACTCTTATTACCATTAGCAGCCAAGCGCTCTTTAAATGTTCATTATTCGTATGATGTGTTGGCTACAAGTTACATTGACTGTGAAATAACAAAAGATCTTTTCAAATCGCAATTTTAATGATACGTTAACCGTGCAATAACGGGGATCATCTCAAATAATTTTCTCTCGGTATAACACAATTTATGATCATCATGTACGACCACATATGTCCATTCTCTAATACATAATTGTCACTTTGAAAGAGATGAATTGACCAATAATTAACAAGATCAGAATTTGCTGCAAAAGCAGATATTTAGGTCCTTGAATTATTAGCAACTGTTCAGCTGTTGCTACATTTAAGTGGCTTCTTTATCGGAGTCAGGTTCGATTCCTGCGGCAGCACCATTTTCTGATTGTTCTTTTATTTACTGTGTCTAGGATGAGTGATAAATCACCTCACCGGATAAATTTTTCGCTTGAAGATGCCAAAATAGGGCTGAAGTATGAGTATTTTTGCGAATCCTTACTCAAAATCAACTAAATGTATAGTGCTGAATGTATCAAGTATGAAATAAACCCATCATACATCGGATATCATATCATATCATATCATACTGCATTTCTTATTTGTATTTCAGTATATATATATATATATATATATATATATATATATATATATATATATATATATATATATATATATATATATATATATATATATATAGTTCATAATAGATGTAAATACATAAGATCGTAGCAATTAAAATAACAATTCTATTATAAAGGCCAATTCTAATCCAATAACTTTATGAATAGTGTAATCACAAGAGTAGTTGAATTAACCACATTTGATATTTAACACTTGATAATGAATTAACCACACATGACACAATTTTTGAGAGCTGTATTTTCATGAAATAGATTGTAGAAAAGTATTTTAGAATACTTATAAAATTGTATATACAATTTTTTTGATACATAGTATCGATTAATTTTGGCTAAGTGTCACCGGAAGAAGAAGTGTTAGAATCTAAGTAATATAGTAAAATCACATTTTGATACTTTTAGTTTAAGAGAGAAAGTAATGAGAAAAAATGATTCGACTCCAAAAGAAATAAAACAACAACAAGAAACAGTACATAGAGTAACAATTACACCACAAATTTACGGTCATGAAAACTGAAAAAGGAAAGAAAAATATATAGTTCAAAACTGGTAAAAAATGTAAGGCATTCTTCAAGACCATAACTTTTCAATTCCATTAAACTCCTCCACGAATTCATTTCAACAGAACACATTTTAACTAAGACACATATAGTCATAACGGCAGTGTTCTATCACATACAATAATCGATTAACGAGTTGACATCGGTCCAAAGTATAATTTTTTCTCAAAATATTACGATCACTTTTGGGAATGGGAATAAGAATAGAAAAATAGAGAATCATTTCAACAAAAAGCAGTAACAAATTAATCATAGAACTTTGTTCGAATGATAACACTATGAGCAGTGGATGTGACGATCTGGACTCTTATTTCTAACGAAGGGTACCCGCATACATATTCTATACATGGCTTAGTTCTCGTGATTAAATTTTAGATATTTTTTGTAATATTTTTCTTTTCCAAATAAATAGATAGAATAATTTATGAAGAAAATTGAAAAATATAAATAGTACTACGAATGCTTTTTTTAAAATATTAATCACGAGATCTGAATCTTTTGGGGAAAAATGTTCAATCTTTTGTTCACAATTAAATCACGATATATTTTAGAACGGTCTCCTACGAAAAATAGTGATTTTAAAATTTAATAATTTATTTGCTATAATACATGTTTATAAAATATTGATTGGGAAATTCATTTAGCCAATTTCTACTGAACATTGTAAATTCAATTTTGGAAACATTTATTAAATGTTACAGAAATAGTACAAGAATAAAAAAAAAAGTTAGAATAGAATTGTAGAAAGAGAAAATATTGGTTTAATCGGGATAAATATTTGTTCACAGTACTTCATTGGAGAAATCCGAAAAATCCTTGTTGTACACACATAGTATCTGTTGGTTAGAAATGTTTCATTTACAAAACTACAAAATCTCTTTGGATAGTAGTATGGTTTGGTGGTTCATATATATTACTGTGGGTTTCTTTAGCAAAAAGATTGTTTAGTTGTGGAGAACAACAATTTTGTATCCAAGTGTTTAGTTTTCAGTCTCACACACCAACGTTATTGGGAGCGTTGAAGAAGACGGATGGGTGATAGTCATCATCACGGAATGAAGAATATGTGCACTAATTACACGTGTGAAAATGTATATTACGAAGAGCACGAATGATTGACTTACACCATTGTTTAGACAAACAAGTAAAATATGTTTTGTTCAAAAAGGACACATTAGTACAATTGCTCGTGAAGACATGAAACTGGTTTAGTTTAGGTGATTGGATCTCTGATAGAAGATGCAGTGTGGCCAAGCAGGGAAAAAGATAAAAGATGGATTCTGAGTGGAAGGATTGAGCTGTGTACCAATTAGTTGTCGTGATCGTAGAGGGGAGACTGGGGAATGACTATGGGGACTAGATATCAGTCGTGTGCCCATCTGCAAAGTTGAAGACGATGTATGTGTGATTGCGTATAAGCAATCCCAATTCAATAAATCAGTCGAAAGAAAAAGCAACAAATGAAAAATACCACTTGCAGTAGCAATTATAGAATCGTAGAAGGCCTTTGACTTTGTTGAAATTCCCATGGTTATGAAAGCCATCACTGTACTAAGTGTAAACCTTGCATATGTCACTGGACTGCAACACATATACAGACACAGTGACCCCTTTATCAGGCTATATAAAGTCTCCGAACCCTTCTAGTTCCAAAAGGGAGTAAGACGAGGTGATACAAGCTAACCAAAACCCTTCATAGCCTTCCTCAAGATAATCTTTTGAACTGGACTGAGAGAATAGAAGAATAGAAAAGATGGTGAATGTCTGAGCAATCACAAATTTGCAGACTGCATTGCCCTCTTTGCAGAGAACCTACGTAACCTTCAAGTAATGCTAAATGAACTAAACGGAGAAAGCAAAAGTGTTGACCAACGCGTGAACTTCAGGAAAACAAAGGTCATGTGCAACAACCACGTCGAGAATAAGAACACAACCGTCAAAATCGAAGATGGAAAACTGAAGAGAGTAGACTACTGCATCCATGTAAGACAATGAATCTCAATCGAACCAACAAAAGGGAAAAAAGGAATCAACTGAATAATCACCCTCGGATAACAAGCCTTTGGTAGAGCAAACTCAGCCTTAAAAAAGATCCAGTTGGTACCTCATATGAAGAGTATATAACCTATGCAGTCACTTATTGAGCTAAAACATGGAACCTAACCAAAGATAGACATTCAAACTAAGAAGCATGCAAGGTGCACATGAGAGAATCATGCTAATCTTACATGGACATATCACAAGACAGTGCAGTATATCTGGGAGAAAGCTTTAGTCCGAGACATTATATAATCTACTAGAAGAATCAAATTGCAGTGGGCCGATCATCGTTGAAACAATGACAGACAACCAATTGACATCCTGATACACAACATGGATCCTTAGAGATCACTTGCGAAACTGAGGCTAGCAAAATACAAGATGGAAAGACAAGCTAGACAAATTCAGTAAGTACTGGCTTCGCGACACCAACAATAGATATTTGGCCAATCCTTGTGAATGTCTTTGTCCAGCAATGAACGATTGAGGGCTATTCTCAGACACTTGAAGACACACAACGAAAAGACTATTCAAGTCACAGAAAACACGTGTCGATTTCCTGGAATAAGGAGGATTAGGAAAAAAACAAAAACAAAACAATCTGACTGTTATTTAGTGAACGCATTGCCATTTCATTCACAAGATATATAGGTGGATGTGCTTTTTTAGCTAGGGGAAAGGACATGATTGAATAGCTGAGCGTTTGAGATATGCAAAATATCTGTGAAATAAAATGGTCAATGTTAGGGACATCGTTTAAAAAGTAGTAAGGTTTGGATCCAGCCAGAATGATGCTGATCTTACGGGAGCAGGAAGAAAGAAAAGACAAAAGGCCGGCTACAAGAGACAAAGAGATAAGTGAGTGAACACATGCGAGCAGAGCTTTCATGGGGAGTAGATGCTCTCGTAATTACATGAACAAAGCATGTTTCCCGTTGCTGATGAGCTCCTGAAGTACAAAATATTAACAATCACAGGATATACATCTATGTTATATATATATATATATATATATATATATATATATATATATATATATATATATATATATGTGTGTATATATGTATATATATATATACATATATATATATTATGTATATATATATATGTATGTATTATATATATATATATATATATGTATATATATATATATATATATATATATATATATATATATATATATATATACATATGCGATTTCGTGTGTGTGTGTGTTTATACAACAATACATTAAAGAAAAGGACATGAAAAGTATGCTTACACATGTATACAGGAGATATGTGAACGCATATGTGTTGTCATTCACCGTGTTTTATATATACACATCTATAACAACAATTTCAACGTATTCAACGAGTATATTTTCTCATATCCATATTCAAATATGTGTGTGCGTGTGTGTGTGTATGGATATTGATATTGATAGAAGCAGTTTGTAAGTCGTCAGAATAGATATGCAATAGAATATGTTTTTTTATATAGGGATAGAAACTTTAGGGACTAGAGCTTTTTAGTAACTTATTTTTATCAGTTCGGAATTTGAAATTTTTCAAAGTCTCGAATCAATATTTTTTGAAGGGTGAGCTGACATGAAGTCTCAAGTATAATATCAAACAAACGTAAAAATCGGAATACTGGATATTGAATCGTACCCATAATCTAAAATACAATCAATTTAACATACTGATATGCTAATATATATTTAATATAGGTAAATAATGAGAATTTTTGTTAATACTTCTGAAAATATATGGAATATATTGGATGTGGCATAGAAAAAATCAGCCATGATATGCATTCCTCTGCCGTGTGTTCAGTTTTACAATGCAATCCGTGTAGAGGTGGGTGATTGTGCGCTGGATGGAATTATGGGTTCAGTTTGAAATTTTGTATTTCAATTACGATGGATATCTGAAAGGCCACAGACACCAGCGTGCAAAACGTTGTGGCAAAAAAGACCTGGATGATGACACTTTTCCGACTGAATAAATTTGAGAGTATATATATATATATATATATATATATATATATACATACATACATACATATATATATATATATATATATATATATATATATAGAGAGAGAGAGAGAGAGAGAGAGAGAGAGAGAGAGAGAGAGACTGACGGACACAGAGAGACAGAGACAGAAAGAGAGAGAGAGAAAGAAAGAGGGAAACCGTATATAGATAGATATTTACATCTTTTCGTAACTGAACAGTTTTGAGCTGTCATTAAAACCATTCTACAATGCTCGACCATCGGCAATATCAATCCATTCACACACACACACACACACACACACACATATATATATATATATATATATATATATATATATATATATATATATATATATATATATAAAAGCAAATGTGTACTTTTATTTAATAGTTGTCTCTAGAGGTAGAGTCCTGTTATAACCTGAAAGATATTATGGATTGGTCGATTTGAAATACATTAATAAAGCCAATAAAGCAATAGAAAGATTGCAAAATGTGGATGTTGAAACAATGGATAATACGGCAAAGGAACGCTGATTATTTCAAATTGAGAGGAAAGGAAAAAAGAGTGTTAGTGACCGAAAGAAATGTTTAATGTTTTTTCAATGTTATACATAAGACTTTGCGTCTGATCAACCTTTAAAACGTTTGAAGCTCAAGAATACAGCATTTTGTAAACACGATGATCTTATAAATTAAGATATATTTATACAATAGCAAACGTTACAAATTTTTTCCTATTGACAATCATGCATACGTTGACTCTCTGAAAGACGATCAGGAAAAATGACCATGCTGTTTAAAGGGAAACACAGAGGGAGATTCGTTGATTAGAGAACTATTTTGGTGCCTGTATGGATGTTGAGAGAAGGTGTATGAATTGTCATCTGCATCCAAGTGTGAACAAATATAGATAAAATAAGTCTAGATAGTCATTAAATACAGAGTCGATCAAATGAACTGTCTATATAAATGATGCGTGACGTGTTGGGGATTATCAATTGGAACATTGGAAAGACGGGTGATCAATGAGTAAAGTACTTTCCTAACATTTTGTTGGACTGTGATCAGATCGAATCAATTATTCACGACAGCGAGCAAAATATTGACCGATTCAGCATATTCGTACGTTGGAAATTGATCCCTCCAGAACTGAAAATATCAATGGAAGGGCTTTAAAACGAAAATTCGTGTTAACTTTATCAGATGCATTTTAATGGTAGCCAACATCGTTTCTTTAAAAAAGTCGTTATAGTTGTTTTATAGAAAATTTTGTGGTATTTCGGGGAATGTTGGAGTTGTAGGGCGAAGTGTTTCTAGTTCTGTTGATGAGGATCCGATATGAAACCGCTGCAAAGTTAGTCAATAATGTTTTTGTAACTCTCTAATACATCATAATGGTCCCAGAATTGGGCTCCAAGTAGGGACCGAATCAGCTGGTGTTTATTTTGCAAATTCAAGTTCCGACAACGACAAAAACAAAAACAAAAATCAAACAGCATGGAATTTCCCCCATCAAAAAAAATTTTTTCTGATAAGTTAGCTCCTTCAGCTTTCAATCTTGTTGCTCAGTTTGTTTGTATGAGTTATACCTATGTACTGGCCTGGTGGTGTCAGCCTTCCCAATTCTAAAACTGAATAAAGACAATGTGACAATTTTGTCAATATTTTTAGATGTAAGTCAACAACGATAAAGAAGCGACCAAGCAACATATACACAATATAATGATATATAAACACCTAATTCAGAATCTTATACTCCAGTCATTTAGTAATGATTTGTTTCTTCACAGTACTCTGCCATAAGGGGCATCACGACATAAGTGCTAAAGGTAAGGCGGCATGATGGAACATGCTATCTTAAAGTTTCTTCAACCTTCATTTCTATGCTGAGTGATAGAATAGATGTATGGCTACCATTTTTCAAATCTTTGGTATTAATTGGACAGGGATTGAACCTTCGACATAGCAAACCGTGGTAGAGAATTTTACCACAACTCTCAGTTATATTAAGAAGAAAACGATAAAAAACCACATTTACACACAATATTGACAGAGTGGTCGAAAATTAAGTCTTGTGAGCAAGTTTCAAATTACGTTGTTCTTCAAAGAACCATATTTTGCGCAATTTTTTTTATTTGCACAACGACATTTTCCATATAAACAATCCAATATGAGTGATTCTTTGATACGAGTGGTAAGAAAATGGAATTCCCTTGCAGCCTTCACAGAGGTTTCAGGGCTAAAAGGAGAAAAAACAGCATCATCTTGTCTTGAAGTGTCTCGTTACATTAATTGCACAATCATGAAAGTAGTAATATGCCTTTGCATACATTTTTAAGAAAGCTAACATTGGGCTTTTTATTTAAAATTCCCTTGTGCCAAATGGAGAGAAACCAGTAGCTTCTTGTAATGTAAACCCTTAAATCAACACTTGAAAAATGATAATTTCACAGTGAAATGCACAGAGATTTGGTGAATACACGAAATGTGCAATATAGTTTCATGCAGAAGGGAACAAGGGAAAATGAGATTCGAGTGCATCGAATTTCACATAGTTTTACAACCAAAAGAAACATATTTCCCCTTTATCTGTACATCAGCTAATGTATATATATGTATACATATATATGTATACATGTATATATATATATATATATATATATATATATATATATATATATATATATATATATATATATATATGTATATATACTGGTTATAGATGCAGCTTTAAACACTAAGCACATTATTTTAAAAAAATTCAATTTTTTTTGTCACTTCAGTGACTTATTTCCTACTGTCTGTTAACGTAATTTATGAACATTTTCTTAAGCGTTTCTCAATGTTTTAAGTATACTTTTTTTAACACCAACTTTCTTTCAGCTATGCATTTGATATATAAGTTACGTCAAACAAGCAGTTCATTATTTTATACAAGGCATTCCCATTATGTTTAGTACATGGATGTTGTTTTATTCTACGCAACATTTGATTTTTTTTCTAAACAAGGTTTACCTAAACTAGTTACCATAAATGTATATAATGCAAAGGAATCAAATAACTTGTTGGGTGTCCTTTCTATTGCATGTTCATCCATGTGAAAATTTGATCGGTTTTAAATTAAAGATGCTGCTAAACCAACTTACGTTATGAACGTTAGAAAAATTTCAATCGCAAAGAGAAATCTCTTCGAGTTGATTTTTCACCAACATGGTCAACCAAAATGGTTTTCCCACAAACTTTTGCCTCGATTATTTTCTCCCCTCAAAACAATCAAATTATTTAGCCTCGTATACATATTTGAAAAAAAATGTATGTATATATATATATGAATATATCACACATACGCATATGTGTTAATTTATTTTCGGTTTGTTTCCGCTCATCTATCACATTGGTATATCCATCAACCCGATCATGACATGACAATGATTAGAACGTCATAGAAACATTTAAGTCTTCATGACTGCTCACGTACATTTGATTGCAATTTACCTCTAATAAACGGTTTCTGTTTCATGAACATAACATATTTCGGCTTTTTTTTTCTTTAATTTTTAATTCAATGTCTATTTTTGAACTGAGTTTTGAAATGTTTAGTGCACCTCAATGCGTATACATAGGTTGAATTGTCAAGTTTAGTTTCGAGTTTCTTCTGAGTTGATATCTCAGTAAACCAATTCTTTATTCACCTTCGTCTGACTTAGGTAATTTCCCTTGTTCAATACGCCACACGATATCTTTTTACATTCAATTGTGCCGCTACGCACACAGGGGATTTTGAAAATTAGCCCTTGTTATTCCAAGAGATTTAATGTTCAAAGGGTAAAAGTCACAAGATTTATTGCTCAAAAGGGGAAATGTTCTTTTATTGTGCAAAGTTCTCTGTTTCTGAGTGCAGGAGATTACGAAGATATGAGTTTAACAAACATTTGTACAGGCGTAATTGTTTTTAGATATCTAGTGCATGCTATTATTGTTACATGGATGTATCAGTGAAAGTGTCCCCATGGGCTTTTCATAAATCTTAATGCTGCTTTGAATAAAGCTTTTCTAAATGAGTTTTACTCTTTATAATTAGATAAACAATGTTGTAATGCTTCAAGTCACGCGAGAATTTCGCGAGACCCCGATAAGATAAGACACGCAAGACAATTTGTACGAGAATATGCTAGACATAAAATGTTACCTAGTTGGGGAAAACATGAACTTATTGTGAAACATGATGAATTAGTGTAAGGTTCTTAGAAAAGCTAAAATTCCATTAAAGGAATTGCCATGAATATGAATGCACACGAAAAAAAAAAAAAGATAACCGTTGAGTGAAGAACATTAAGCGAATTCAACGGACTAAGATTCAAGTAAATATATAAATGAGGTAACTATTGTCGAGCAAAGGGCAATAAAAAGGGTATATTGTATGCAGAGAAATGATATAGTCAGGGACAATACTAAAGCATCGATGGTTTGTAAGACCTGCAATTCGATTCAATATATGAAGCGAACATTATATTCAGGGTTGAGAACCATCTCTATACACGTACTATATATAGTAGTTGAATATCGATTTGTTAGTTCATATATATATATATATATATATATATATATATATATATATATATATATATATATATATATATATATATATTCATTTATATATATATATATATATATATATATATATATATATATATATATATATATATATATAAGATACACAGCAGCAATCAACGGAGCAATTTTCGAAAAAGTAGGGGTTTCAAAGTCATGTACAAAACTGTTATTGCTAGATAAAAACAAATACTAACCGTGCTTGAACACAGTGGTGACCTGAAAAAAGTCAGGGGCCAAATTGTAGGATAGGTAAAGCCATGCAACGTGCACAAGGCAAAATTAGGCTCAGATGTTCACAAATGCATATGTTTGTGTGTGTGTGTGTTTATATACGCATGTGTATTTTTGTTTTAATATATTTACGTATGTAAATGCTTATATATGAATATATGTCTTTCTATATGTATATATATATATATATATATATATATATATATATGTGTGTGTGTGTGCGTGTGTATTTATGTATGTATGTGTGCTCAATTACATGGTGAAGAACTGATGATCACAATAAGAGAAAATTTATACAATGTATCATTAGAACAAGGTACATGTGGAACAGGGAGAAAACACTGACAAAAATTACCTAAAATTTAAACGTAACCCAAATTTTAGATCCCTTGAATCGTTGGAAGGATGTGCTTGACAATCATAGAAATCCAAAAGAATTTTAATTCAACACAATTTCCTCAGCATAAAATCAGACATTACTTATAGGAAGACTTGACATTGTCTAGTATATAATCTGGCTATCTATAAGAGTATTTTCATTGACTTTTATCATTTTCACTTGGGCAGAAAACTATTTTCAGTCAATAACTGTGTGAACCATACTTTATATACACATACCTATACATATGTAGAACTATGAGCGCCCATATCTATTTACGTGCTTATGTGTGTGAGAGTTTTTGTACTCCTTAATGGACGTGTCTAAATATAATATCGTTTTTCCCTACCTTTCTCTGTGTCTGTGTGTCTGTCTATCTCTCTCCTTTTCTCTCTCCGTCATATACAATGATTGTGTTTGCATATATATATATATATATATATATATATATATATATATATATATATATATATATATATATATATATATATATATATATATATATATCTGCGTGTGTGTGAGTGTGTGCGCGTTTGTATTTGGGTGCGTATTGTTTGCAGAGCATCCTCACTCGCTCCGATGATTCTCGGCGCAATATCTTCCCTATCCGCGGGCAATGTTCATTGCAGTTCACTCAAATAGCCAACATATGAAAATGGTGATTCTTCTTGGAACAGTTGCAAGACCAAACATAGCCTTGCCACTAATTATTGACCAGAATTAAGTATTGGTCAGTCATCACCAAACTCTTGCCAATTCATCGAAGCTCTGCACTATTATCTCATTTAAAAGAGTTTGAGATGAGAACAGAATCTTATTAAATCATCTTCATATAAATATTACACCGATCTATTCAGGCATCACTTTGATTTCATCGGTAGTTGAACACAATATCGCCAATGGCAAAAGTGTAAGAGATACATAGATTTTGTTTGTCTTCGATGCATATACATACATACATGAATGTGAATATATATATATATATATATATATATATATATATATATGTGTGTGTGTGTGTGTGTGTGTGTGTGTGTATGTGTGTGTTTGTGTTTGTGTCTGAGTGTGCATATCATTCATATATATATGTACATATATATATTTATATAATTTTTTTCAAATATATACATATATACACTTAGTTATAATGTGTTCATATGTGTAATATATGAATATATCATCATATACATCCTCGTATTCGATGTTAGATGTGTATGTTTTAGTATTTGATGTTTATTACATAAAAAAAAATACTGCTATGTGAACATACATTTTTTCTCATACCCCATCTCTCTTTTTCTCCAGCTCTGTATTTCTCTATCCATGCAGACACACTCACACACACACACACACACACACACACACACACACGCGCACACACACACACACACACACACACACACACACATATATATATATATATTAGAATGTGGATTCGCTACACAAACTAGCGCATGTTTTTGCCCTGTTTGGGCCTCATCAGGCGGAAATATGAGCTAGTTTGTGTAGCGAATCAACATTATACTATCTATCTCCAGCTCTACTCTAAAACAACTTCAACTTCAGAAGTAAAACGTTGTATGTATCGAGCACTCTATTGAATAAATCCATTACATTTCAGAAGTGGCTTTATATTATTGATAAATTTTTATATTATGTTGTGCTGCTAGCCTGATTTGTACCACATCAACTGTCTATATATATATATATATATATATATATATATATATATATATATATATATATATATATATGTATATATATATATATATATATATATATATATATATATATATATATATATATGATGAGCCAAAACACTTCACCCAGCACATTATGGCAAGTAAGACAGGTACTCTATTGTGAATATTGAACTTGTCATGGTGAGATGTGCATCAGTATTTTGTCATGTTGGATGCCACAGACGGGGGTAAGAAGAAATGTTCGAGTGATCCTGATATAGGCTGAATTCTATTGCCAAAATACCAATTCAGAACTATTCTGGGTTGGCATGGTTAGTAGGATCCCCGGGGTTCAGTCATTGTGGTGAGTACTTATCGATAGCGTTCCCATGTGGAAGATGCACATTTGTTCGCCAAGACTTATCGATTCCTGGAGTAACCAGATTTTTTCCTGCCAGGTACGAACGGCAGAAAGGTTGACTGGGCATATATTGCACATTTTAGGAATATCGTCATAGCACCATCACGTCGATCCTAGTTTGTGAAGCCCAAGGTTAATCAAGAGTACCTACGTTACAACGGACATCCGATCGTCAGAAGTGGACCTTGATTCACTCGAAATGGTTGCCTAGTTCGATGAGTCACACTATGTCCTGATGAAGAGCATACGTACGCATCGTTATCTTTGAAAAGCAGAGGCTGTGTGAAAAAATGAACCAAGAAGCCAGCAGAGACAGTGTGATTGTTGTGACAACGTTCTGCTTGGAAACCGAGTCGTATCATTAATTTTGAGGGTGTTCTGTTGGGGGCGTGTTCAATAGCATCACTGAAGCCTGCGTACACATACAATGGTAACAGTCTTCTCAAATGGCGGTGGTATTTACAGCAAGTACATTTGCCATGCCACATCAAGTGTACCGGGATGACTAGTTTTCCCCTCACCACCATTCTTTCCAGGTTTTCATTTCATTTAGCATCCCGTGTCCTATTACGTACTTCATGTTCCGGATGGGATTAGATCGGAACATTCCTCATGCCATCTCATGACTTCAATGTTCTATTCTTCAAAATATCTTTCACTCGTTCAGCAGGTTGACAGGGGCCGTAGTCTGCAAAAACTAGCTAGTTAATCGGGAGACGATCACTGAGAGGGAATGTCGTTTTGCCTCTCTAAATCTGTCATTTACTGCCCATTATTATCTCACAAAAAGTCCGAGACATTCAGGGGAGAACATCTCCGTTAGAGGAAATTTTTGTTCTCCAAACTTTTTGACACGCTTCAAGTCTGTCAGTGGTCAGATCCGACTATTTGTATTTCCTTATAATCTTGGGATTATAACTATATTGGAATAAATTGGTCTCTTATTTTGATACTGTATAGATAATAATAAAAAGATTCACACTTAAAACACTAAACTTTGAAGAAAATTATTAAAATTATCCTTTTTGTATCACTTCAGTCTTTTATTTCCGACTTTCTCTCTCGATCTACCTCTATCTATATCTATCCATCCATAGCAATATCGATCTATCTGTCAATCTATCTATCCCTCTTTCTATCCATATATGTATATATATATATATATATAGGAAACATTTTATTGGCAACGGGGAAAACACTAATTAAGTGAAAAAATATCTATTCAGAGATGTTTCGTAGGAAGTGACCCCACAGCATCAACGAAATTGAGAAAAAGAAAATAACTTTTTTCTGCGTTGTGAATGGATAGAGTGGGGGTGTATTTGGAGTTTTCTATGGATGGATACTCAGACATTGTGACGGGTTGATCACGTATGTTAGATCGGGAGAGGTATTAGTGTCAAAGTGTGGAAAAGTCAGGTTCTTTCTGCTTTCCTACGAGAGTGAAACTCGTGTCGCGAGAGTATGTGGAAGCGTTGTCGAGGGAACTTTTTTTTCTTTCACTTTAGTTGTTTGTTCTATTTACGCTGTTTTGGCTGAGTGACTTATTTTCCGTGTCACAACAGGTTGTCATAAAGTAATGATTTATAGAACAAAATAATGAGTATCTTTTCGGGATATATATTCGTTTCTCAAATAAAAAGTCGTCTTCCCTGAGAACCAGCAGTATGGACACTGACAGTGGATAAATGAGATTAAGAGTAGGGATGAAGCACTCATTTGGGTATTTGCCTTTCCGTTGGGCTGTTCAGCTCAATGGTTAAGAGCTACACAATGTTGAAGACGCTAGCTTATCGGTCAAAGGTAAGTTCCTGCAGCAATTCCACGTTTCCTTAATTGTTTGTCCTATTTACGCTGCTTAAGCTGAGTGACTCTCCGTGTAACAACGGGGGGGTCATTTCAAAATTGAGTTTCAATGAATAAAACGCACTCACACCCACATAAACGCATGCACGTGCGCGTGCACACACACACACACACATATATATATATATATATATATATATATATATATATATATATATATATATATATATATATATTATATATATATATATATTATATATATATATACATACATGTATATCACCGATGCAGAAGTGAAATATAGGATTTTGAATGCATTATCTCTTACAGAACACGCTGGCTTTCCTTTTTGAAGGTTAACTGAACACAGTATTTTCTCTGCCATTCGGCGTTGTCTTAGACAAAGCTATGTTTAGTAAAACTATCTATCTTAATCTATATAATCTACCTTATTTTAGGAAATACAGCTAAAGCAAAATGTGGTAATTCCGGAAAATTGTCTATCGCGAAACCCTATATTATGGATTCGATGTGCCAAAACAGAACCATAATTAAGTCTAAAAATTCTAGGGGATAAAAAATAACTCGTTAATATCATCTCATCGCTGGTATACGGAGAGGCGCACAAAAACATTCATTTACTTATAAAGATAGAGACGATTGCTCATATCAGTTGACGCAAACATTCACTTATATAGGCAGACACACTTGCCTAAATCAACTGAGACATACACATAGAAACAGGCACGTACAGAGATACATGCAGAGACAGAAATAGACACACACACACACACACACACACATATATATATATATATATATATATATATATATATATATATATAGAGAGAGAGAGAGAGAGAGAGAGAGAGAGAGAGAGAGGGAGAGAGAGAGAGAGATGCACAGAGTACGGACACAGGCATATACGTATACAGACACAATAATTGAAAACACACGCACAGAAACGAATATATATATATATATATATATATATATATATATATATATATATATATATATATATATATATATATATATAATACGTACATATGTATATGGAGTAAAAATACACACGCTCACACGTACAAAACTAACATATAAACTTATACGGAAATATGTAGACAGAGAAACAAACAGAGAGAGAGAGAGAGACAGAGAGAAACAGAGAGTGGGGGGAAACAAACAAACACACTCATAGGGAGAGGCACACAGAAAAATGAACACACACATCCTGAAGAGAACCAAATGCAAGCATACACACACACACATACACACACACACACACACACACATTGATATACATATATATTTGACCAGCTAATTTGTTAAATTTGTCTTGGTTCTCAATATATGATTATCTTTTCTTTTCAAATTTAAGACATTCTGAGAAGAAATGATGAAAAAATCAATATTTATATAGCGTTCCAGTAAGAATAGGGCCAAAGGAGTGCTAATCTCGGGTATGGCGATCATAATTCATCGATCGTTAAAGTGGCTGGGTCTGCCAATCACGAAATTTAGATTTCTGAATTCGGTATTCCACAATACATAGGAAAGAGGACAGAACACTGGAGCCAGTGGATAGAACAAATTCATTTCACAATCCTAAATATAATTTGAAAGGGTAAGTCTTCGGCTACAAGCCGAACAATGTAAGTTGCATGGAATTTCTTCTCCTGTTCTATTGTAATCTGATGATAGGAATAAAATATTGGATTAGTTTTGTGCTTTGATCTGATTTACTTACGGTTACATTTGTGTATGCGTATATAAAAATGATTGGATTAAGGTAATAAATAAAAGTTGAGTCAGTGCTTTGTCTGCACTAAAAAAAAAACTTTGAAGATTCAAGGGTTGATATCAAATGATGTGCATTGGAATAGAACATGTACGAAAATATAGTTATACTTGTAAATAAACACAAATATATATGTATATATATATATATATATATATATATATATATATATATATATATATATATATATATATATATGTGTGTGTGTGTGTGTGTGTGTGTGTTTGCATGTGTGTGTGTTAGGAAACAGATATGTATATGACCCGTCAGATATTCATACCATCGCCCTTGTTATATTTAGTTTTGTAAAATGTCACAATGCATATCTAATTCATAAGCTATAAGCCCATACCCTCTACCTATTGGCTATGTTACTTGGCTTTATCGGTACACTGAAGTTTTCTTCCATCTTATACATCAGTTACAAAATTCCAAAATTCTTTCAGTGTGAACAATATTCATTCATGCTTCATTGTTCTATCGTCTCCCAAAAAACTGTTTGAAATTTCATTATACGCATACGTGGAAGCTTATATCATACCAATAAATGAATATATATATATATATATATATATATATATATATATATATATATATATATATATATATATATATATGCATATGCATATACATATACATATATATATATATATATATATATATGTATATATATATATATATGTGTGTGTGTGTGTGTGTGTGTGTGTGTGTGTGTGTGTGTGTGTGTGTGTTCATCAGTGCGGATTAAAGTTGGTGTTAAATCTGGTAGTAACCAGGCTTGTCTTCAATGATATCCATATACATCGAAAAATTTTGAAAAAGCTCCAAAGATCTCGATTTGTTTTAAAGTGGCACTATGAAGCGTCACAGAAGGCAGCTGTTTGAGTTGCAGGAATTATCAGAAACATTTTTGGGGAGGTTATCAGTTTGAAAGAAAGCCTTACACATACCCAACCCAGACAGTAGAATAGCATTTTCTTTAGAAATTGAGACTTTGAATTTGAAACCCTACATTGTATCTCATTTGTTTTTCAAATTTGACTCTATTCCACGCCTATGTTAGGTGAGTCATAGAGGTCAAATTATCTACCCCTCAGGTAAGATGTAAACAACTTGCTTGTAGGTATGAGCCTTTGCTTTCAGAAAGAACAATGTATTTTTTTTCTTCAACTGATATCTGTATAGCATTACTGGTGGTTAAGAGACTTATTAAATGATATTTAGCTGACTAGATAAATGTATATACATATATATATATTACTTGACTATATTTTCGTATTGTAATTTTGTACTTGCTTCTATTCTAAGATATATGATTTGGGATACATTCATAATCAGATGCAAAGAGAAACATGAAACTTAGAATACGATGAACACAGTTGGCATGTAGCTTTTAACACAAATACCTTGATGTGTTAAAATATTTTCCCTTTCATTCAAGAAACCACTTTCTGCCATTTAAATAAGCGTTTAATTCTTTAAGATTTCTTATTGTAAATTCTAAAATTTTCCTAAAAGCATTCAAACACAATCTTCCATTACGAGAAGAAGTTTTTTTCCGATATCTTTATTAGAGTTAGTTTTATTGAGAACTGATGGCTAATGTTAGTTGCTTGCAGAAATATTTGTTCATCAAACACATGCATTGAAGAATGTACTTTGCTCTTAGTGAATATTTATGATTCAATGATGAACAGGAAAGAATGAAACGATGATAAAAAATGGATTGAATGAAAAATTTAACATAGCCTTAGAAGAGCACATTTCAAATTAGGAGTTTCTTTCTATAATTCATGTATAATTATGTATGATCATCAAATACCAAGTTATTCTAACACACACACACATATACATCTAATACATACATACATATATATATATATATATATATAGTGAGAGAGAGATACAGAGAGACAAACAGATGGACAGACAGATAGACTGAGAGAGAGAATTGGAATTTCTGAAGGGTTATAGATGGTTTAAAGTTATACATCTTGACCATTCATTCGAAAATCTTTGTTCAAGGCAAACAGGATTTACAAACTGTGATCAAGCATTTACACATTTTCACTCAATTATATACGTACATACATACATACATACATACATATATATATATATATATATATATATATATATATATATATATATTTGCAAACAAAGATTATGTATATCTTTATCTATCTATCTATATATATATATATATATATAGATGGATAGATACATGTATAATTAATAATTGTGTCATCCACAGACGGCTGTTTCGTTGCATTGCTCCTCAGTGGCTACAGACTATCCAATATTCAATCCAGTACCACGATGTAGGATCGAAACATTCCCTTAGACCGCTACAGTCTGGCATTTACCCCTGCCCTATGCAGAACAGGACAGTCAGTGGGACTGAATTCAAGCGATATATATATATATATATATATATATACATATATATATATATATATATATATATATATATATATATATATATATATATATATATATATATATATATATATATATATATATATATATATATATATAATCATGCACAATTCCCCATTCAACTGAATGTGCCATTCCAGTTTCCGTTATATTTCAGTGTGGCTATAGGCTATCCAATATCCCATCCAGTACCAAGATGTAAGATTGAACCCTTATGTACATATAGGCACTCGCACAAACGTATACACCCCCCATATATATATATATATATATATATATATATATATATATATATATATATATATATATATATATATATATATATATATATATATAGCATACTTTCAGATGACATATTCAGTCAAAGGTATATTTGTGAAAGAATAAGCATTTTCTGTTTTAGATTGGAAAATTCCTGCTACTGTTCCTATTAGCATTTCAAGTATATAAAAGAACACAACATCTTATAGACAAGTCAGTGGAACGATGACAGAAAATAGATGATTATCAAGGACGAGGGAAAAACTCTTCCACTCGGAACTGATTATAAAAAAAAATTGGGAGAACAACATATTCGCGAAATGATGGCAGAATATGAATGTGTGAAAACGCTTTTGTCACTGTTCCTTCTGTTAAAGGTTTTTCTACAAATTTATTTTAGGCAATCGGACAAGTAATTATTACGAAAAAAGGCTTTCCATATGCGTTTTTTTTCCAGAAAAAGAAAATGCTCTTTACTGCCAAACTCAGCGCTAATAATCAAAACTCCGGGCATGTACTCCTACAAGTGTCTGCATATTTGACGATGAATCTAGTGTTAGACAATGATTAGTCAGAAAAATGTTTGCCAAAATAATAATTTCGATCGATAACGTTCTATGTAACCCCACATATCGTATCAAGGTGTTAGCTTCGAGTTAGAGCTGAAAATAGCTAATGGAATTCATTTTTGGTGATTTACATACTTTTACAAAAGTGGCTTGATAAATACTCTATCTAGTAATATTTGCTGCAAATATGAATGATCAGTATTCTGCAACGTGTTGTCATGAGTTTTTCTTTTTTCCTTGGACTGTATACTTAGAAATTTCCATTTGTTGTATACTTTCAAAGGCAGATTTCGGATATGTTGCCTAGGAACTGAAACTAAATGTTCCATATCTTCACCACCATCCGAGTTATCAGGATAGGGAAAATATAAAAATGTACCATCATCATGAACATTTCGTCTGTTACGATACAAAAAGTGTAACCTGTTTCAGTTGTCCATTATTTTCGTGCTGGTCAGATATCTTGGGAAACGGGTGAAGATATGCTAGCTTTCATTCCTAGGGAAGATGTGTACTCAGTCAACCGCTGGGTGGACAGCAAATTCATTCTACGCATAAGTTTACCAAAGACCAATCAAAACAAAAATGCTGGAACATAAAGAACATTATTCTATCTCATTTATGCCTTCGTCCAAACGTGTAACCTTGTAGCAATATTGGATCACATCACTTAATATGCCTCTAATTATCAGTATCACAGACACACACACACACACACACACACACACACACACACACACACACACATATATATATGTATAGTGTGTGTGCTGATAATAGCTAATGATTATTCGACAGAAAGAGGATATACTCAGTATCAATATTAGGTGTAAGTACCGTTGATAGCACCTTGAAACCTATGCAAATATTGGTCTCCCCTACGCCCCCGCTCTGTCTGTCTGTCCGTCTGTCTCTCCCTGTCTGTCTCTCTGTCTCTCTGTCTCTCTGTCTGTCTCTCTCTCTCTCCGTTGAAACTCCTATCTTTGAGTAAACCGCCCGTAGGAGAGGGAGGCGCCCAAATAACTGGTTAATCCCTTCATCCACATGTTTGTTCATTCACTGTCTATATTTCTACTATTGTTTCTCAAAGTTGACAATAATATCATATATAGATAGATGTGTAATCCGACAGAATAATCATGAATACATTTTACTATTTGATAGGTCCTCTTGTTACTACACGAAGAAAATGGGACTGCTGCAGGAATTTGAACCTCTATTACTTTTCATTCCCTGGTGGCTTTTTTCATCCTGTTTAGTGTGAATCTTAGTGTACCGATAAAACCGCTGTTCTCTAGAGCTTCTTTGCAATCGTTTTTCGCTCGGTAGGAATTTTTTTTGTTTGGAGTCGTTTGATATCCTACGGCAAATGAATTGTTGTATTCGTTTAATTATGGGTGGGGGTCGATTGAAGGAGAAGATTAGCTATAGATGATTGATGTGTTGTTTTTTAAATGGTGTGTTTGTTTCTTTGTGGGGGTTAACTGTAACGTCTGAAAAATCGAATTTGCCCACGTTTTTTAATGTCTATTTCAAATTCTTTTTGAAGAGATGATACAAAAAGAAACCATCTGAAATATGATTTGTTTTATGCCTGCATAAAAGGAAAAAAAGGCTAAAATGAATGTTGGAAAAATGTTTTCCGGATTAATCAACAAACTTTTCCTAGCATCATACAGCCATTGCAGAGTATTCAATAAACATACACTGAAAAACAGCTATAGTTGTTTTGAAAAAAAAACATGCTTCAAATCATTACAAAACTCAACAAAAGTATCAATAAAACTTTGCTAATACCTGCAACCACTAAATGTTGCAGCAGAAATATAATAAATTGTCCACTAAACGATAACTACCTACAAAAAATGTCATACGTCAAGCCACCATAAAATCCGAAGGTGAACCAAATAAACTATACATTGACATTGGGAAGCAGGGCACAACAAAATCAAAATGCAAATGGGACCTTAAAAATAAAACAAACCATACCGAAAATCTCATGAGAGAAAATGAAAACAACATCAGCTTACAGCAACAATTCAAACACTGCACACTCTGCTCACAAGAAAAATTACCATTCCATCAACAATACAAACTGCGTGACAAAAAATCGGTGGTAATGTGTAAATGCTGGCATGTAAACACATTTCTTAAATAATATCTCAGATTGCACGAAGACTCTAAAGTTAACCAACCCTCATCAAAAAGTCGGTTCTTGAATAATAATAATAATAATAATAATAATAATAATAATAATAATAATAATAATAATAATGATAATAATAATAATAATAATAATGATAATGATAATGATAATGATATTTTTTTACCCAAAAGCTTTTCGTAATCCCTCAACCCGTATCCTAAAGTCACCAGAACTGACCTTTGTATAGACAACAAACTTCCAAGATCGGTTGACGGCCTGGCGATTGCACAATTGGTACGAAACTTAAAATTATTTATTATCTATAAAATACCTCTTCGGGAAAAGTTACTTTTTAGATTTTGGTATTGATAGTTTTGGAATTTACTATTTATAACTTATTGTGAAGATGATTTTTCTACAAAAAAACTTTGTCATGGTTTATATCAATATCAAAACAAACAGGAATTCTATTTTTTGTGTTGTTGCTGTTGTCAGTTGCTTTAGGGTTAGTGCTGGGGACCTCCCGACTGTAGGTCTCCCCGAATCATCAGCCGTATCATCACAGACTCAAAGTCCTTAGCAATACTGTTGATTAACATTTCACACTAGGCACCTGATGACTACTGCCGGAAGTGACAGTAGGTCTCCGTAGGTCTCCAACCATCCTCTTACGTGATTAGTGCAATCTCCACTGTGCTTCTTTCAAGGCTTGCTATTTGGCCATTGATACCAGGTTTCAAAATTTTGGTACTCTCCTCAGTAATCGTGTGGTCCCTAGAAGTACTGTTGTCTGAATAATCTTAATTCTTCCTCTTATCCAAGCTACCTCCAATCTCGTTTCCAGTGTCTTTCTGAGAGCACAAAATATCAGTGGTACGACCATGCTTTTCGTGTTCAACGTCCTCTTCCCTTTCTCATCTACGTTCTTGTATTTTGTTAGGTCTTCACTGTCTTTTGTATTTACTGTGATCTGCAGACACATCCACAATTATCAGGCTCAGTCTTCTTGCTTGGATGAGGTGGCCAGTTTAGGTGTCAAAGTCCAAGAGTATTCCAGGGCTTTCATTTTCCAGGGCTGTCTCAAGTTTGTGCTGATGCCACCTATCTCATGAGTGTAAGGCCTTGTGCATTGTCATAAGCTTTTTCGTTCGCTGGTATATTGATTAGGGCTATTCTTTTGTCTATTAATTGAAAGACCCTACGTATTTCCCAAGGATGTGCAAAATTCTCTAAAAGTTTTCTGAAATACTCAAATACCCCTGTTGGCGGATAGGACCAGTGGCGAACTGTATCCTCCTCAACCTAAATCAATCCCTATCTCTTTCTAAATCCTTGAATTGATGTATACATACATATATCTATCTGCGTATCATTTATTTACAAACACATATGTTTTCACAATTTCCCTGGACTCTAATCGCCCATGTCAGTACTAATCCTTTCATCAACCCCCCCCCCCCCCAGACCAGCTATTTCGGGGAAAGGACGACTGCCCCATTCATCTTCAGGGGTGAGAGCAGAACAATATAAACATAGAAAAATTTATCAAAGGTGCAATAATACACATACAGTATCGCTCATTAATTGCTGACCTTGTGCCTAACACACTCTTAGTACTCAACATATCCTCTTATCACAAGTCCCTCAGTTTCCAGTGTCCTTGGTGCTTTATTCGAGTGCACCTACCGCTTGTGGCACCAGCCTTATTTTCATGTTCCCACCGTCTTCGGTTATCTTCCCAAGTCTTGGTGTTTCTTAAGCTTTCCACTCTCTTTCGTATTTACCTAGTGATCTGTAGGCATGGCCACGTGTATCATTTGGCAGGATCACCTTTTCCCTGTCCACAACTACTAGGTCTGATCTTCTCGTTTGGATGAGGTGGTCAATTTGGATGGCAAAGTCCAAGAGTAATGTGTGGCGTTTCGGGCCCCCCTATTGGCACTGACAATCTGCAGGAGTGCTGTTGTTTGTTGCTGCATAGTGGTTATCGATGATGTCTCTCCTAATCCCTCTTTTATATTAGTCTCCAATCGAGAGCTGCGCTGCTGCTGTTATTGAAATCTCAAAAAAATACCCGAGGCTGGCAACTTTGTAAATTACAACGGTGTGAAGCGGACAGGGCTTTTAGATATGCAGCACTTTAATAATCGCACACACACACACACACACACACACACACACTCATACACACACACACACACACACGCATATATATATATATATATATATATATATATATATATATATATAATATATATATATATATATATATATATATATATATAACGTGCTGTATGCTAGATATAGCACATATATTCACAAAGACAAACATTTTATAATGATATTTGCAGTTGGGGTAATAGCTATTTCCTGTATACCAGATATGCTGGACTTTCGTGCCGGGCATGTGTTTGCATACAAAATATTCTTACATAGATATACATATGTGTATTAGTAACCATCGAAAATCGAATGAAAGGCCATTGAATTTCAGGACAATTATAGAAGGGACCTTATGAGTACGAAAATGAAATAACTGGTTGTGGTGGATACTTTATAAGTATTCATTACGTAGATATGCTCCGGAACTCACAATAACTATCATATTGGAACTTTGGAACCAAAACTCTATCATGTAAACAAATGACGAATTCTGCTGTTATGGATATGTACGTTTCCAGTATGTACGAAAGGTTCAAGAGAAAATGAAGTATTCAATGCCAAAAATGGCTTGCAACCTTTTAGTAGTTTGGTATACATTTTTATACATATAATTTATTTTCAGCCATTCAAATCTATTCCCTTTTCAATTATTCTATTGTCCTCCCTAGCATTTGTTGGCCATTTTTACATTACTTAGAATAAATAAAAGAAATAAAAAATAAACTATTGTTCTCTATGGTCTGGAAGGCAAAACATATCTGGAGTGTTAAAAAATAGTATAAATATTACTGCGTAAAAAAAAGGTAGTTAGCCATAGGTGAGACATGTAGACAAAATGGCTTTGAAAAAAGAAACAAAGAAAAAGCACGTACATATCAAAGAAAAGAGATGAGAGATGTTAGTTTGGTGGTGAAAAACGAGAAAAATGCAACAATTAAGATGAAGGCTTTTGTGTGTACAGAAAAAAATTCTTTGAAATATTTCAGGAATAACATTTTCACCTTCATTTACCTCGTGGTTATTCTTACTTATTCAACTTCAAATATTTATTTGAAACTGTCAACCAAAACAAAAATAAAACTGACAGCATGAGTTTCTCCAGTTTTCAAATAGGTGTGGCTGGCTATGTATTTAAGTGTGTACTAAGTATACAGCTCACACCACTAGGGTTAGAGGGCTGAATAATGAAACATTATTCCTTGAAAATGTTTTTTCTTTGTTGCTAGAAACGTAAATATGAATTGTTTTTTGGGGTTTTTTTTTGGATAAGGTGATCAATTTGTGATGCTGGTTTGCCCTGAAATGAATAACTTAGTTTCCAACTTCGTGGTCTTTGAAACTTCAGACCTTTTTTTTTAATGATTACTGCCGAACAAAATGCAAGAACACTTACTCATTAATTGATATCCAATTTTTGCAATTTATAATTGATCATCTCAAACACAGTATGATGCCAAAAAAATTTGGTCACGAGACGGTGCTATTGAGTGACTAGCCAGACGTGTTATTTTTGTTTTGCTTCTTTTATTACTTATCCTACTTGAGAAGGTCTGACATTACATCTGCGTAATTGTTTATGTCTTCTATCTTTGTTTCGAAGTCTTCACTTATTTTTTCTTTACTCGGCTCATTCTTCATCCACCGAATTCCGGATGTCTACTGAACTCCAAAAAACTACTTATCTTATTCTACCGTTCCTTCCGCAAGTTAGTTATGCTTATCCATTCCCAAGTCTCCGTCCATTTCCCATGTCTGTCTGTCACTCAGTCACCGTTTGTCTCTTGTGTTTTTTTTTTCCGTTCCCCGTTTTCAGCCCATTTCCCAGTCTCTGTCTATCCTTCAGTCTCTGCTTCCCAGTCTCTGCCTGCATCCCCATCTTCTAATTTCTGTCTGTTCCTTACTCTCTGTCTGTCTTCCAATTCCCATCTCTCTCCGAATCTCTGCCCGTTTTCCAATCTCTGTCCGTGTGTCAATCTTCCAATTCCTGTCCCTCTCCAAATATCAGTCCGTTATCAAGTCTCTGTCCTTCTCCAAATTTCCATCCGTCTCAAATTCTCTGCCCGTCTCACAGTCTCTGTCTATCTACTGATTTCTGTCTGTCTTCAAATATCCATTCGTTCCCTTTTGAAAATAAGGCACATCATTAGAATGGCTGCCAAATGCTCCATTGATTCGAACCGAATCACTTGACACAGTGCAGACATGGTGCATGTCAGTGTGGCAAACTCCTTATCCCAAAATCCCTGAAATACATCCAGTCTAAATATGCGTATTTTAAGATATATAATTTGTTTATAAGTTTGAAACCCTCTTCAGGCCGGATTTAAAGGCTAGTCATAGCATGCTGTTTAGTCCATTTCCCGTTTATGGGAAAACCGGAGTTTGAACAGAGATGAAGATTCTTTTTCAATCAATCGAGTGAACCATATTGTCTGATTATTTGCGACTGCATAGGAAGTAGGTGATGTTTTAACACTCAATCTCTGTTGATTTTGATTTCTCTGAGGCCAATCATTGAGGCTAATTGATCATCTATTATACATTTCTATTAACAAAGCCCTGTATTTATTGTTTGACTTGATTACTTACTCTTGCCCCATATGACAATGATTCCAACGATTGCTTAGTGAAGTCCAACACGCTGTTAAATATCTTATACATGTTTGGTTTTAGCAGTGATACAGAGCTGATGGATGTGATACTCTGGATTTGTTACAGATACAGAAGTTTGTTTGTTTGCCGTCATCGGATAAAGAGCTTAGGTGTCTACGTCTGAACTTAAGAGATTGCTGAGATGAGGGAGACTGGAGCCAAAATCTGAAAGTAAAAAAAGGGAATAAGGGTGATCACGATATAAGTTACAGCTCCCATCTTATGACAGCAGTGATCTCTAAAAAAAAGCCGGAACTTCTATAAATAGGGAAAAACAAACAAACAAAAAATAATAAAGTGAATGCTGCAGGACACAAGAGAACAGATCAAAATAAACGTATGTTGCAGATCGAACAGACCTCAGAAAACCCACAAAAACATTGTTTTTCTAGACATAATTATGTGTAAAAGTTTAATATTTCAGCCCTCTAACTCCAACAGTACAGCCTATGGACAGGGTAGATACATGTACACGCTTATTCGTGCACACAAATTATACACACACACACAAACACACACACACACACATATATATACATATATGTACTTGCAGAGATTTTCAATTTTTCTTCCTTTCAGTATGATTGATTGATTTGAAGAAGTGGAGGAAGAGTAAGTTATTTTCGATCGGTTCAAGAATATATTGGCTACGTCTAGCGTACTTACGAAAATATCGTCACACTTTATAATGAACTCAAATATTTCGCAGGAAATAAATCCTCAAATTAAGTTGTTGAGATCTAATACGCGCCCTAGAAATTCGTAGATCCAGCTTCATACGCAAAATAACATAAAATGATTCGTGCACACGGTTTCTGTCTCCTTCTTTCACTCAGAAATCCCCATGCACATGCATACACATACATATAATTATATATATATATATATATATATATATATATATATATATATATATATGTGTGTGTGTGTGTGTGTGTGTTATATCATCTTGAAACTTTTTTGAAACAAACTCCCGTTAATTTCTTGTGAATGTATCATTTGGCCTATATAGTGTAAATATAAACAACTGAAGGAGATAGGCTGCTGCAATGATAAAACCTGCGACCAATATTCAGTGCCATCACCGTAGCGTTGATCCTCAAGTTCAGCATTAAAGCTAATATATCAAGAAAACTTCACAGCTTGAACAGTGAAAACATTAAAATCTATTAAAAATATTTTTTGGTGTCAGTTATTAAAAAAAATCCATTTAATCATATATATATATATATATATATATATATATATGGTATAGAATTGCATTTTATCTAATAGGAATGTATTTGAAATGATATCCTGTCATTATAAGATTAATATATCACTGAATATAAACTACGTGAATACAATGGACAATGGCTGCAAGGATTGAGCTGGCCACAATATGATAGACTCTTCAACGTAGTGATGCTGCAATCATTTTAGGTCTATTTTTCCCTTCGATGCAACATTTATATGTTGAGAGATGGACATATTTGGTCTGATGGAATGAATTATCAATTGTGTTATATAATACATGAACTTTTGGGGGCTTTACTTGCTGAAATTTTGATCGATGATTAGAGCATTGCAACGTTTTGCCAGTTACCCAATTGGTGATAGGTTTGATTCCTGTAGCAGTCCCTTTTTTTCAAATTTTCATTTCATTCAAGTCATGTGAATTGAGTGTCATATTAACTGTTTAATGACGGGAGATAATCTCAAATTTCAAATAAGTCCTATATGATATAAAACAATTTTTGTCAGTATACGTCGATGTATATGCATGTCCATAACATAAGCAAAAACCAAAAAATATTTTTAGTGTATCCAGAGATCTTTTGAGCGAGACTACTGTATTAGTTTTTCAGACCATAATTTACTTTATAAGATTTTATTTTCAGCTCGTAACCTATTGGTGTGACCCTACTCTATTGAAAACTGTGAGTTGAAAATCTCCATATCGGTGCCAATAAGTGACAGATTATGCATGGACAAGTATGAACTAATGATATAAAATACTTAATCTAATAAGGTGATTACAAAGAGAAAAATAATGGGTTTACAAGTATCTCAGATAAATTCTTCGTTTTGAATCATACAAAATCATGTTAAAGGTCCGTACGTAATTTGATATATAAAAAGCTATTGATGTTTTTCTCCTGGAAGTGGCTATATATTTATTCGCAACATCAAACTCAATGCACTGTTCTCAATTATGGTTTACTTGGCTTTTCTAGGAAAAGATAGTTGATGATATACGCGGAAATGATAGTCTGGAACGCCGGGACAAAATATTATTATACGTAACTACCCAAAGTTAACGACGCAAATACACACACATACACACACACACACACACACACACACACACAAACACACACACAAACAAACTCACACACAAACAAACTCACACAAATATACACAAACATACACACACAAATATACACAAACATACACAAACAAAAATGCACACGCATGCACACGCGTGCGCACGCATGCAACCTCCACACACAAATGTATATGCACGTAATTACGATTCTGAGCCATTTTTAAGAGGAAAAGTTAGCATCGATTCATGTTGATATCCATCTTTTTCACATATATATATGTGAACATATGTGCGTTCCTTTGAAAAGTGCATCGTAATGGCTAGACAACCTCCACCACGAAAGCGTCCACCAGGGGATCTGCTCCTTTAAGTGCAATGGAGCAGTGCTGCCCCGGGGTAACGGATTCCCCGCAGCTGGGCCGAGTAATAATGGGAGAGCCGAAGGACAAGTTCAAGGGCTCCCCGATGCGCGTAGCAAAGCGCAGCCGCAGTAAAACCTCATTGGCTAACGCATTGTACCGGTGCACTCGGTCTTTGACACACACTCCCTCTCAAGCCCATTCGGCAGGTAAGTGTCAGTACCGACTCTCCGGTCCCTACTGTGGAACAGACACCACATCCTGATCCTAAAGAAAAGGGCGGGCGGGCGTGCGGGCGGGCGTGCGGGCGTGCGCGCGGGCGGGCGTGCGCGCGCGCATGTGTCTGTGTGTGCTTGTTTGCATGCATAACGTGTGTGAGAGAGGAAGAGTGTCTCTATGGATTCAGAATTAAGGGCTTTTATGACGGAAAAACTCTTTTATGCACACACACACACAAGCACACACACACACACACACACATATATATATATATATATATATATATATATATATATATATATATATATATATATATTGTGTGTGTGTGTGTATGTGCGTGAATCAATACCATTTGAACTCTGAGGATAAAATCTAGCAAATCACACATAAATACACTGCACTCTCACGTACGTTGTATACGTTGTATATGTTTGTATATTTTGAGCAGAACAAATTTAAAAAAAACAAAAACATATTTTTTCATGAATTCTATATTAGATATTCCTAATTTATAAAACCAATAAATATTCTCAAAATTGAAAATTGCATCCATCAAATGATTAGATAAGGAATAAAATTTTTTCTCAAAGAACTTATTAAAATGATGTTCATTGTTCTCAGTATCAAACAGTTCGTCAAGCTAACTTATGTCGTCGTAATTCATGTGTCAGAAACGAAATAACTCGTCTCAGCAATTTGTCAGTCCAGTCCCAATGACTGGATAACTCGTCTTAGCAAGTACTGAGTTCAGTGCCGTTGTTAAAAAATCTATCTAAGTAAGATGGCCACCGGATAGAATGGATTATATAACTAGATCCGAAGGCGCAGAATAGGACTTGGTCTTATAAAGAGATCCTTGTATTCAACATATTTCATATTCGCTTTATGAGGAGATCGATGTATTTAAAAAATTCATTCCATATCTGTTGGTATTTCAGAACGATTCATTTTACCGTTCAAACATTTAATTCTGACATTTTGTTGCATTCATTCAATTCATTAGATATTCTACAGTTCTTATCTGTTGATATGTATGAAAATAAAAACATTTCATAGCCTAAGAGACCATTTCTACTTTCCACAATTTTTCTTATGAAAGAATTCTAACATATGAGTTATAATGTAATGATTCACTTAACAGCCAAGAGGTTAGTAAGAGACCTAAATGTTCCATTGCATGGTGTCGTACGTGATGCATTTAACTCAAAAATCAGCTTCACTGTGAATTTTTGATGAGATAAAATATAGAAAAGCAGTTTGAGTTGTATTTCTATTCAACACAAATAACATGAGCAATCTTCGTTTTATCCATTTTTTTTAAATTAATGCCTGATTATAACCAGATAAATAGATTTATGAGTTGAATCATCTATACAACTTGAATAAAACACAGTGAGCGTTAGTGATTGGTTGATCAATCATATTATCCCGGAAATGCCACCTTTCTTTAGAATACTTTAATTATTCCTTTATTTATTTTAGGTAGATGATAATTGAATTTTGTGACACTTTCTCGATTGAAATAGCTTCACAACATCCCTTTATCTAGTAAGCTTCAACGTAATTGCAATTGCATAAATACTTGAATGTAACTATCATTTTTTGTCAGTAGAGGTAAACTAGTTTTGTAAATAAATTGTTTGAGTTTCATAAATGATGCCCGTGATTATATGCAGAATGAATGATTGAAATTGCACTGAGCAAGAATAAGACGATGAAAATTAAATGCTACGAATAAAAGTTCATCTGAATAAAGCAAGTGTTGATAAATGAAACAATGTGTGTTTCGTGACAAAGTAATGAAGGAGGCAGATGTGCGAACGTTTAGAAAATTGAAGAAGAGGATGGAAAGTGCAGGAAAATCTGAAAAAAAGATGGCAGAAAATAAAATAAAAGAGAGAAATATTGAGAAAAGGAATTTGGAAAAGTCGAAGTAAAAAGAGATGAAATCTGGAAAGGGCAGAAGATAGGAAGTGGGGGCTGAAGAAGAAAAAAAATGAAAGATGAAAATATTAAATAGAGGAATTAGAAAGCAGAAGAAAATTGTGATGAAGTGATTGTGATCAGTAATGGGAGATCGGTATAATGGCCGATGATTCATTCTGGAGTGAAAAGAAAGAGTAGGGAAAACGGGACGATTATTAATCTTAGATCAAAAGGTCAAAACGTGACAATTGTTCGATGCGTAAATTAGTCTGCCTTATGACAAGAATCTGAACAATAGTAATTTTCATCCGGTGTTATTTCGAGACACTTATTTGACGCTTCTTAATAAAGTATAACTCATTTAATATCAGCCGTCTTTTAAAAGCGATGTAATTACAAATAGTGTTAGTGAATTCATTGCGAGTAATTGCCACCTCCTCACCCTTTCCCGTGGTTTTGCTTTCGCTCTTATGGAAACTTTTATGGTATTAATGATCTGACTCGTATGATGATATTGCTCTTCAAATGTCTGGAGACGATTTTGTGTGGCAATATGAAAATTCCTCACGTTCATTATTCTGTTACCTAGTTATTTCTTCACGTACGTTTATCTCATCAACAACCTCTTGTCGATGGGTTGGACTAACGCTTGCTTACGACAACATTTCCATAGCTTCCAATCACGAGTGACCTAACTATGAATGTCAAGTAATAAAATCTTCATAACTGTATATTCAACTTTTATAATGAACACAGCGATTTTCTCGGTCCTCTGCTTGCTCCAACGGACTCATATACCAATAGGTAACAAGTTTTTTGATAAAAAAATCCATCATTCATCATTCCCAACCATGGAACCTTTCACTGATTTTTTTCTGTTTTTAAATTCTTTCTATAAAGAATATGAAACATCTAATAGAATTCAAATACGGGCTGTTCCTGCTTTACCAAAAAACGCCTTACACCAATTTCTCACTTTTTCGAAAAAAAGGCAAACAGTGAAAAAAGCATTTGATATTGGTATTACAGTGAATCATTTTAGATGTAGAGCACACCTCTTCCTCTTTTTGTAATAGGGTCCCATATAACTCCAAATAACATGCCTGTCGATGAATCAACCTTAATGAACAATCAAAGCAGAATGGGTTATTCCCTGATAGAATAATGGTGATTTTCTTTCCAGAATTGTTTCTTCAATTTACTTGGTATGTCATGCCAGCAGACTTTAATAAGCTCATTCTAAAGACTATTGGCCCTATTTTAGGTTTCAAACTTGCATTAATGCATTCCTGCAATTTATTACTGATTTGCCGAAAGAATAAAGGTTTGGCAATTTTTTCTGATATCTAAATCAAATTTTTCGATTCAAGACGTTAAAATCGAATTGAATATTTTGAATGTCTCTACTTTTATTCTTCTCTCCAACAATGCTGTCATAGCTAAATTATTTTGTATATCTCGATCATTGTGATTTGACATTCAGTCATTGACCAGTAGTAAATGGTCTCTACTGCTTCTACACCTGAGAGAGATCTCCAATTACACTTGCTCATTTCAGACAGCAATTCCTTATCATAAACTTGACAGCAATATTCATTATGATGCTTTACAACAAATGACCTCACAGATGGACTCAATCTTGAAGCCTCGCTGAAGAGACGTTTGTTCTAGATATAAAAGATCTCAAGTGTCTGGAATTTAATCTGTCATTAAATGACACCAACGCCATTTGTTGTAATGACAATCTAAACTTGATTCCCAAAACTCATATCATCATCTCTTCCCGTGTATTATATAAACCTTGCACTAAGACAGCATAAGAAAACAATTGACATTTTATAAATATTCCGGTAAGTAAATAATGATACATGTGCATGTGCATATACATAGTCCTCTAGCACGTTGGCATCATCATTAGTCAGTCATTGGACATACACCTTTCCAAGGATTCGCCACACTCCTCTATCGTGGGCGTCGCAGAGCCTGTACTCTCTGAATTTGTCAAGCCCTTCTCTCCATCCGATACTGTGCCGCCCTGGGTTTCGCATGTGATCTCTGCAGATCCATGTATGGAGTCGCAATGTCCATCAGTTGTCTGCCATTCTCGTGATGTGGCCAGCCCATTGCCGTTTAAGTTTTTTTATGAATTCTATGATGTCCCTGACTCTTCTCCCGGTTGTATTGTGCTGTCTTGTAGTCTGTCTCTGTGAAGTTAAGCATAATTCTTTCATGTGCACGTTGCGTGGTTCTAGCTGCTCCTCAAACCCTATTTTTTTCTCGAATCTTACCTCAGCTCTATTGTCATAATCAGGTTAGGATAAGGGTGTTCCACTGAGGAACATGTTCTATTCGTGAGTATGGGTCAGATTCATTGACAAAAATTCTGTCGTACGCACTGAAATAAAAACAAATAGAAACACACCCAAATTGGCATTTTTTGGGAAAAGTTGAAAGGTCTAATAGATTCAAAGCATGCAGAATTCAGAGAAAAAAAAAGTTGAATTTTCTCGGTCGGTATTTAAAATCGATTTCATTCCCCAGGCTTTTGACTGTGTGATCCATGGTACTTACATAAATTTCTTTATAGAGATTAAAAGATCTCTAAATAGAAGTTAACGAATTATGGTGGAAAGAGTGGTTCTGACTCTACAAAGACATTTAGGATCTCCAAGGTTCGCAGCATCAATCCTATTTCCATTGATACAGACAAATATTTATCCTCTGCATTCATATGTCTCGGGTCTTCGTTCCTTGAGTCTTCATGTCTCGAGACGTTATGCCTCAAGTATTTTTGTTTAGAGTCTTCATTCTTCATTTTCTTTCATGTGTTGAGTGTATCTTCAAGTCTTCGGCGTTCATTTTTAGACTTTATTTTATTTGATTTAGATTTTACTTGACTCGGGTTTTCATGCCTTGAATCCTCCCTCATGTATCGAGTCTTTACAAAACACACATTGAACCCTGCGCATCAAGATATGTTTAGTTTCGTATCCCCTTTTCTTTCTAATTATGTCAATAACACTTACTTGTTAATAGATATTTCCCTGTCTCCTACCTTTCTCCGAATATTTTTTTTTCTAAAACCTCAACCTTACTACCTGACGATTGGAATCGGTATTTTCAATTGACTAAATTTGATTACAACGTATTATATCAATATCAAGACACATATTAGTTTTGCGTAGTTTCCGAGGCAATTTTTCTCATTACTGCGTTTCTATTTCCTTATCGAATAGAATTACCGATGTTACAAATTCTTTGTTCATTCTGTCAGCGATTATACAGAGATATCAGAGGGCATCGATGCGGTAAGCTTGTCTTTCTTATTGTATCCTTCCTCTCACTATCTCGTGTTCACCCCTCTTTCGGCTTACTCTTCCGTTCATGAAATCGGCTCACTCCTACTTCTTTTCACCTTCATATATGATGAATACAGAGTTTTTTTGTGTGTCGTTTCAAGTCATTTTCATATGTTTCGTGTCGATGAACCAATTTTTTTTTCTTATTTCCTATGTATCGTTCATATTTCCCTTTATTCATTCCAAAAGACAAATGGATGGCTAAGTAGTTAAAAGCTTGGATAGTGGATTCGGTCATTTGAGTTCACATTGCACAATCGTTCTTTGGACAGCCATGAATTCATCTCTATCCATGGGTTGATTAAGATTAAGTGAATTGAGTGATGATGCTCAAGGTGTTTTTCAAATCAAAGTTTCTTACTATCGTGAGATCTACTTAGTATCATTTCAATGCACTTTCATGTTCAGATTAATATTATTTGTAGTACTTTTTCACATTGATCCTCGACCAATCAATTATTTTGTACGTTTTCTGCAAGTAACATTTGTATTTTTCTCTAACATTTGTTACCAATAGATTGTTATTTCCTTTTCATTCCTTTTTTTATTCTCTTTCTTATTCCTTCATTCCTTTTTTCATCTTTCGTTATTTATGTTTTCAATTTTTTTTTCACTTTTTCATCTTTTTCTTCCCTTCTTTTTTAAATCGTTCTTTGTTTTTTTTTTATAATCCTTTTGATTTCTGCATAGGTTTTTTCGTTCTCTTTCAATTTCCATTGTCATTCATTCACTACTCTTCTTATTTTTGTTATATATTTCATATCCTTTCTTTTTTCACTTTCTTTTTCTTTCGATTTTTCTTCTCTTTTATCATTTTTTTCATATATTTCTAAGCTTTTTCATTTCTTTCTCATTTTTTTTATTTCTTCATTTCATTTTCATCTCCATGTAGTTTCTGTATATTTTTCTTCATTCCTCAATCATTTCTTTTTCGCATTTTCTCATATTCTTCCCATTTTTTCTGTTTTCTTATCCATTTCCCTTTCCATTCTTTCATATTTTTTATATTTTTTTCATTTTTTCTCCACCTCCCTTCTCATTTCTCCGTATCTTTCTTTCTTTTTCTCCTATTTCTTCACTTCTTATTTATCATTTCTTTTCAATTCCCTCCCCTGTCTTTTCTCATTTATTCATATTTTTCTTCATTTATTTTTAATTTTTTCTTCTGCCTATTTATTCATTTACCGTTTTATTCTTTTTGGTCTCAATTCTCCGACCAATCTTTCTTTCAATTCTTTTTTCCTTTTTCATATCATTTTTCATTTATTTTGTATTTCTCCCTTCAATTTATCTCTTTATTTATTTATCTTGTTTTTACAATTCCATTCCTTTCTCTATTCCACCTTGCCTCACTTATGCAGGCTTCTCTTCGTTCTTTCCTACCTTTATTTTCCCCACTTTTTCCTTATATCAGGTTAATGATTTTTATTCTTTTTTTTGTATCTCAATATTTCTGGGTATTTTCCAATTGCCCTCGTTTGACCGTTATTATCAGATCGGGTACAAACCTTATTCACTCCGTCAGAGTAAATGTTAATCTGTGTTGGGAGCTTTCAAAGCTTAGAAAAACTACAGTAAACTGTAATAGGTATGAACATATTGCGTGAAGGAAAATACTGTCTATCCAGGCATTCCTCACTACTTTCTAACCCAATCTTCATAATACTTTTCATTGGTTTTCATATCTTTCTTTATTCCTCTTGTCTTATCATCTCTTTGTTCTCAGTGTTATTCCATTCATCCACTCACTCAGATCATAATTCAACACACAACAAATTTTCACTTATTTTCCTTTATTCTATTGACTAGTTGTCCTGATAATTCACAGACCCTCTCACTTTGTACATCCAACATCAGGTGTAGGACGCAGTCAATTGCCCTGAGCTTCAATCTGCCAAACCATCTGCTTCTTCTTTGGCATTATCTAGATCCTGTGTTCCAAAAATATATATCTTCTTTCTACAATGATAACATTGTGATGTTGAATGTTAACATCTTATATTTGAAATGCCAAACGATTTAGTTATGATGCCCATTTTCTCATTCACCAACGTCCAGTGTTTTCCGCACATGTCCTATCTCTATGTTTTCATTCCGAAAAATCCCCAAACATGTTTGGTTCTCTGGTTTCTCAGCTTTTCAAACCATATTAGAAGCAGCTGCCGATTATTCAATAGCTGCTTCTTGTTTGAAGCAACAAGGATATGATAACGTTCAACAATCAATATCTGCTATTCACAGAATCCCCATCTAAATTTCTGTTTGCGAAGTCAACCTCTGATCACTATATATGCAGAGAACTAGATGCATACACACATTAACTATATACGTGTGTACGGGTATACATGTCTGTGCTTCCGTAGGTCTATTCACTAACGCATATATGTATGTATGTATGTATGTATGTATGTATGTATGTATGTATGTATGTATGTATGTATGTATGTATGTACACGTAAACATATAATTGAATGACTTTTCCCAACATTATTGATGATGTCATCCTAATGTGGCACAAGGTCATATATTGGGGGCACCTTATTAGTATTGAACTCATTATGGTGATAATGATATGCAAGTGGATCGACTGCAGGACCACACATCTTTGCCTTTCTGGTCTTTTCAGCTGCACCACCATAATCAAAACAGCTGTCGGATAGTCGATAGCCGCTTGCTGTTTGCAGTAACACGGACCTGATAACGTTTTACAATCGATATCTGTGTTTAATGTTCATGGTTGACATTCAATATCAGCTTGTTGGCCAAGTCAGGAGGTAATAATTGACTGAACTGAGAAAAAAAAATTACAATGCCAAGAAAAGGTGTTGCTGTGTTTGGCAAGAATTTCCCCAATAAAGGAATCGATTCTTTCTTTCATTCATTCATATATATATATATATATATATATATATATATATATATATATATATATATATATATATATATATATATATATATATATATGGGGGGGCTTTCAAGGATACCCAGTATGGCCCGTGCAAGATCTCAAATTTTCAACTGAGTTGAAATATGTTTTTTGATATATTGCAAATGGAAATGAGATTATTGTTATGAGGACTTTTTCTAAAAAATAATGATATCTATTGTGACTCTCTGTTTGTTTAATTTTTATATAATTTTGTCAAGGTTTGTTTCACCAAAAAAGCCGGATATCGTATCCACAAACTTCAGTTCTTTTAGTGCTTCGAACAATTGCTTCTTTCTTTTTTCCATCGGAAATGTATCGGTTAATAGAAGAATATGATTGTCTGTTTATGATGTAAATATCAACCCTATGCCTTCACTTTCTGCCAATCGCATGAATCTACAGCTCTGAAGGATTTCAGTTTTTGTGAAGAAATATCATTGGGAATGTTTTAATTCCTAATTAATCCATCGTGTTTTTTAGAAATGATCTTAGAAGTCCTTGCTACTGACGTAAAGTAGATGTCAAGTTTCGGATGATAGTTCCATCGTACATTCTATCATCCAAACTTAATTCTTCTTCCAAAAGTGACATTGTTGAAAGTTAACATAGGTCTTGATTGAAATAACAACTATTTCCTTCCGGAAAATGAATTCGAATACGTTTCTCCGTTTATACTTGTGGAGAGGAACTTAAACACATACAAACATACAATATCAAAGAATTTAGGTTTAAAGCAGGTATTCTTAAAAGGGTTTACATTTCATTGTTATAATTGCAATGGTTCCGAACATTGAATGGATACAATACTTGTTACAACAAAAAAATATTTTTAAGAATGCATCATATCAATACTATATAGTAATTTTCATTGAGCTTGCACATTCACGCACTCAAACAAGTGGACAGACAGAAAGGCTAACGTACACACACGCACACTAAGCTAGTATATATATATATATATATATATATATATATATATATATATATATATATATTGGCGAAGATACTAGACGCGACAGAAGAGAAAAATGACTCAAAATATAGCCAAACATATTCTAGTACTCTTCAAACACAACCAAAACGAAAATAGTGAAAGTAATTGTTTTCTTCCTGTTCACGCAAAAAGTAGATGTAATGGAAAAAATATTTCGATGCACGGAAAAAAATAATAATGTCGTTCACTTTGACAGGGTTTCTGGATACACAACACGTGCAGATATACTTCAATGCAAAGGTTCTGTATCCTAAGTGCATAATTCTGGCAAAAAGCTTACAAAAATTGCAAGAAATAACAGAAAAAACCAACAAACATTTAGTGACCTTGCGTAACTCTATTGTCTAAACCACATTTCCCGATGCTTTGACTATGAAAGGATCCAACTCAATCCCAGAATCCAGTTTCATTGGAACAAAATCATGGCTTCCAAATCAGAAAATTGACTGAATATCACAACAAATGATATCCTCCATACCAAATTTTAGTTATATATGTGCAAAACTATTGCAATAAACTTCAGCGAAGAGGACTTTGAATGATTTCTGGTTACATTTATTTCCTCCATGTTCAACTCCAGTCTGCTTGCTACCTTCATTGTGAGAAAATGTAACCTTGTTCTTAATTTTAGCATCTTTGGTGTCAAATAATGGTCCATAACTTTGAGAACCGGCTAAAATAACCAGGAAAGACCTCACTTAACCTGAAACTACCTTCCATATAACACATGACCTCTTCAATGGACGGATGTACTTCTGTGCCTAATTCGAGTTCCACATGTGCTCAAGTGAGACCAAACTCTGGGAAAGTTTTTTTTAAATGACCAGAAAAGGCATCTAATGACCTTGCATAGCTTACATGGGAGGACAGTCTCTGCTCAGTGTGCATGCAGAATATTAAGTTTTCAGGGGCAGTAGTTTTGGCGGAGAGGAGGTTCCAATAAACAAACACATAAACAACAAGAGATATATATTACTACTGCCACTAACAACAACAACAACAACAATAATAATAATAATAATAATAATAATAATAATAATAATAATAATAATAATAATAATAATAATAATAATAATCGTAATAATAATAATAATAATAATAATAATAATAATAATAATAATAATAATAATAATAATAATAATAATAATAATTGCAGTTGCAGTGGTTCAGAGTATAATCAAATGTAGTTGTTGCGTTGCATTTGCCCCAACATGCTGACATCAAAAAGTGAGTTGAGCCAGAGGAACGGCGATAGTTCCTTTGTTAGAGGCAAACGTTCTCCCCCTCCACGGTGAATATGTTTGCAGAGATATCTGATCTAGAAACAAATGCAAAAGTATGTACAAACATTAAATAGACATTCAATGATTCGACAAATAATACATTATACACGATATATATGAAGCTGAAAATGTAATATATGCAAACATTAGATCCTTTTCGTGTATAAGTCTGCTTATTAAATAACTACAAAAAGATATCATAAATAAAATGAATAGTAAGCTAGCTGCTAGGTATCAGAGAAAGATCATTGTGACGTTTATAGTTGAAGAGAATTTACGTGGTGGATATACTGAAGGAGTCGTTATCATGATGCTGGTAACGTAAAAGACCAGAGCAATTATCAAAAATAGAATTCAGAGTGTATGCCGTTCAAAATTTTCAGACGTGAATAAAGACTGTTGAAAGATACACAAATAGTTCAGAGCTCGATAGAATAGAATATATTTGTGAATGTTTTGGAGGATATACATTGATGGGTCAGTCACATGGGATTAAGATGTGTATATGCGTTACGTTAGAGAAAGAGACACTCATGGATAAGTACTTGTGTGTATAGTACTTTTATTGACAGAATTGAAAATTTACAAAAACGTCCTGGTGAGTATGTATTTTTCTGTTTGAATTTTTCTATTTACAGTGTTAGATATTGAGCAACAAGATGGAACATCTAGAACAGTTGAACTATGTTCTCTCTCACTCTCTCTATCTTTCTCTCTCTCTCTCTGTCTCTCTCTCTCTCTCTCTCTCTATATATATATATATATATATATATATATATATGTAATCAGATGAGGATTCGATAAACAAACACGTTTTTGCCTCTGCCCTGTTTGGGCTTCTAGAGGCTAATCGTCTATGGAAGCCACAGCAGGGCAAAAACATGAACGTGTTTGTCTCGTGAATCTTAATTCCGTTATATTCCAAGCTCTACTCTGAACCAAGTTGAATGTATCGATGGGTCAATGAAGTAAACCCACTATACATCAGATATTATACTTAATTATATTACATATATAATGGTATTCAATTCATGTTCCACATTTTTTTGAGGAATTTTTATTGCATCTTTGGTAAAAGTGCAAAATGGACTAAGAAAAAATGTAATCAAAGAAAGGGACAGATCCAAGGATGATTTGCTGTTACCTCTCCGTCATCATATCTATATTCCTAGGAAGTATATCAAAAAGATATCGATGCCATTTTGTGGAAAAGTGACCCATGGGCCAAGGAAAAAATGATTAGCTTTGGGATTTACTGTTTATTATTTAATATTGTATCCCAGTCGTCAAATATTGTGACAGTTTTCCCTTTCCTTTTCCTTGTTCAAGCAATCTCTGCTGCTTCTCTGCTATTGTTCTGTAGGTATTTCAAAGCTTGATAGACGGACAAAGCAAGCAATAACTACACTGATATTATACTTGAGTTAAATGCGATGCCTCCACATGTATATTCCAGTAAACCTTCAATGTTTTTTCCCTGTTCCATTGTAGGTACGTACAAGGTTTGCGTATATTTTCAAAGCTGATGCCGGTAAGAAGATTTTATTTCAAATTATTGAATACTTTGTGCAATTATATGAAAATAAGTACAAATACGTGATATACAAAAAAAAAACAAATGGTCTACACTCTATCTTGAAAGGAATAGATACAAATGGATAATGTTATCGTGGAATGTTTTCTTTCAGTCGTAAAAATTCTGCAATATTCTAACCATCAAATAAAAATATTTATCTTTTCTCGCTATTCATTGCATTCTAAGACGCCATTCCTGAACAGTTATAGAAATGATCAACACATTTACATTTTCGAAGCTTTTGTTAATCTAAGAATGAATGACGATCAGAAAGATGTCCATAATACAATCCTGGAGTATTTTTTTAATTCATTTAGGTCTGTGCGTTTGAAATACATTATTAAACTGAATAGATTATTCTCATTTGTAAAGACTTGCAAGCTCATTTGATATTATTGAAAGCTCTCCTGAGATTGCAAATACTAAACCGGCTAGAAATGACAATCCCGAATGTATGCAGATGTTATACGTGACTATTTAACAATTTTTAGAACGGAAGTTACTCAAAAAAGCATGTCCATGTAGACTCCTTATTTGATTTTGAAGCAGTAACTTTCAATTTACCAAATACCTAAATCATTTAATGCGTTCGTTGATCGTGGGATAACGACAGTTACACTTATCCAAGGAGTAAAAATTTATAAGGTATTCTTTTCTTTCATCTATTTCTTTGTTTTTTTTTTATAGTGACCTTCTTTAATTTCTTTCGTTTGTTTATTCATTTTCTCTTCTTTTCCTCATTAATCCATTCATTTTTCTATCATTTTTTAAAATTTGTTCATTGATTTTCCTCATTCATCTTTTGCTTTTATATTTTTCTCATTGTTCATTTATCAGTTGATTTTTTTGTTCTTTATTCGTTCAGTTTTTCACAATTTTTTTTCATATTTAATTCATGCCATTTCATTCCTGGGTATAAGTATTAATATCTTTTTCCATATCCTTTGTTTTTCTATGTTTTTCGCTTTTCTTCTTTATTCATTCAGGTTGATTATATTTTCCTTCATTTGTTTCTATCATACCTTCTTTCATTTTTCTTTAGTCTCTGAGTTTTTTCATGCTATCTCCTTAGCATTCCTAGAATTTTTTCGTTCCATCCATCTAATTCGTTTTCCTCTCGTCTCAATAATTTTTTGTTTTAAAATGTATGAAAGAATGAAATATTTTCTCCCCAATTAAAGAAGCTATTCTCTTCATATTGTTGATCTTAGCTATAATGTCCAGAATCGACATATATTCACCAGTAACAAGGACAAACTTTGACAGAATCAGAAATGTAAACCGACTTATAAAATCTTTATTCATGTCTTGTAATTTGAACCTCTGAACTACTTATTGTCAGGACTGATTGAGCTGAACTTATGAATTTTAGATATAGATATAGATTTTAGATTTAGAAATTAATGAAAAATCATCATACAAATACTCAAAGGGTTATTTCATTCTGATAAATGCATTGATACGTTTTTTTTCTTTTAAATTCTATATATTATATATACAATTCAGATGTTGTCACATTCATTTCAAGTGGGATAGAAATTAGACCTGATATGGCTCCAAAAGCAGCCAGACTTGTCATCATTTCTCTTTTTCGTAGCAGCAAACATCCTGTTTTCATTACATCTATGAATCATCCGTACTCTACTTGTCTGAATCGTTTTTCATAGTATTAAAATGTACTAATATTTTTGCTACTTCATGGAACTTTTCTCTTTATATGCTCTATATCGTTCTCATCCCGATTTCCATATATTTTCCTCATTTTCATTTAATTCATATTTCCTTCCTTCAATTTCTTCCTTCCTCTTTTCTGTTTGCTTTTATTGAAACTGTTTCCACTTCCCTCCGTGTTTACTTGCTACTTTTCCTTCTTTCTATCTATTGTTTTCCTTTCACTAAAGCGAACGATATTTATTGGTTGCGTGCCTGAGAGTCACGGAAGCCATCAAAACTGAGTGCAGCAAAGAGAGGTTTTTGTCATTGCTAAGAACGAAGTTAAGAATATCTAAATGCTCTGCACGTCGCGTGGGCGATCTTTACGCCAGCCATCACCTGTAATTTTTACCTTCCACACATCGAAAACCTTTAATCTTTCTCACAAAAGCTGAGCCGTTCCTTGATAATGGCGGATGAATTATGACTTGATGATGACCCGGATGCAGGTTGATCGATCGGCAATTACTGTTGCACTGAAGATATCACGCAGAATTCAGCAGATACAGATCAAGTGGCAACGTATAAAACAGGAGTTTGAGAGGTCGGGGTAGTACACTGAAAAATGTCTAATCTATACTCAAGTACCAAGTTTTTGAATAACGAAATAGCTTTCCAGACGATTGAACTCCTTTTAGTTGTCTGTGTTATTTTGATTGATCAATTCTGTGGCCTTCTTCGGGTGTACTATCGTGGTAAACATACTTTTCCTTCAACACTAGCAACATTTCAGACTTTAGATTCGGCTTATATCTTTTCTGTCCTTGTAAGTCGTGTTTACAAAACAATCGAAAAGAAGGAGCTAGATCCTTTCTATTTTAATCAACTTTCTCAAACTTACAGATAGTATCTTCATGTGGCGATAGTTTCCTACAATGGTCATTTAACCACTCGATTGCAACCGATGGTAAAGTCCGTTTTATTATGATTGATGTCCAATTAGTCCTATTGATGAGTCAGTGCCTCCATATTATATTGCATAATTTGCAATTGGTTATTTTGCATCACCAAGGGCTTTTATCTTGCAATGGATTGCAGTTACTTTTCACCATTTCTTGCAGTAAATGCATTCAGACGTTGGGTTTTTTAGTGTTGAGTTTTAGTCATCTTTCTTGCGTATTCTTTCGTGTTTTAGTTTGAAACCGTCAACATAGGGTTAACCAATTTTTATGTTGGTCTGATTAGTGGCTAGCAGGATGGATAGCCGTATATATCTCGCGTACAAACCTCACAAATAAAGCTGCAGAGCTGATCATATATTCCTTATCGTAAATTGAAGGAATGATGTTTTTGTTCTTCGGAAATTCTCTTCTCCGAAATATGTTTTTAATGGGGATTCAATTTGAAACGCAAGTGCATGTTTCCTATAGTTTGTATCCAACAATATTCCCCTTGGTTTCTGGAATTTGACTTTATTTTAATGATCACTGACCGACGAAAGATCGAAGCAGTAACTTATTCGTTGATCTCCCCTTGATCAATTATCTCATATGCTGAATGCTGCCAACGGAGAGTGTTCACATGAAGGTGTATAATGAGTGACTTGCCTGAACTGTTTTGATGATTCTTTTCACGCAGTATTTTGTATCCCCAACTATTAAAGAAAACTGTTACCAAAACTCTCAAGATCAGTTTCTTCATTATTACGGTTGGTCTGTTTAACTAGTTGCCTAGCTTGGTATGTATGTATCATGCGTACAGGGCCTACAAATGAGGTTAAGGGGGCTGTAAAATTACAAGTTTTTTGTTCCACAATATTTATTTCAATACCCTCCCATCATAGTTCTAGTGCAGGGTTCAATGTATAATTTAGCTTAATGCTAAATTGGTCACTAGATTGTGTTTTTTGTCTTTTTTTCTAATTCTGAACTTTTAATGATCTAACGAATGACGAAAGGAATAACTTATTCATAGATCATTCCTTAATCCTGAATTTTGATTAATAATCCCTAGCACAGCCTGTTACAAAAAAGACGTCGGTCACATGACGTGTCCTATCGAGTGATTAACCAAACCTGTCTCAATTATCATTATCCTTGTTTTCAATTTATCAATAGATTATTCGTGAATGAGAGATGTACAGAGTATATGGGAGTAAACTGTAGAATTGACAAGTCAGTAGTTGTCTGGAAAAGACAGGTAATTTTGGCTCTTGGTCTTCCCAGCATTTATTCCAGACCACTAAACATTTAGATTCTTCACAAGTTTGAGTGCATTATACTGACTGAAAGTTAGACGTTTAAAATACAAATTTTCAGTCAAAAGAGAATCAATTGATGATCTTCACGAACTGATGAGCAAATATGATGGTATAAAGACATACACACACACACACATATATATATATATATATATATATATATATATATATATATATATATATATGTGTGTGTGTGTGTATGTAAGTGTGTTTTTGTGCGTGCATATGTGTGCATGCGTGTGAGTAGGTGTGTGCATGTCTGATATTAAAATAAGAAAGAAAAAACCCTTAAACTTTGATTTCAACTAATAGTTTACATTGACTTGATACAGGTTTTGTACTGTTAAGAATGGGAATGTATGAAAATAACTAGCTTTTATACGACAGATTGTAATGCATGTCTGCATAGTATATATATGCAAATAAATGTATAAACATATACGTATATGTAAGTATATATAGATTTAGGTATATCTTCATACATCTGCATAATCATAATATATATATATATATATATATATATATATATATATACATATATATATACATATATATATATAACTCTATAAATATATATATATATATAACTCTATAAATATATACATATGAATATATATATATATATATATATATATATATATATATGCATGTACGTATTTGCGTGTGTGAATATATATGTATTCATATATATGTATACACGCACACACACACACACACACACGTATATATATATATATATATATATATATATATATATATATATATATATATATATATATATATATATATGTATGTATATGCACCCAGACACATTTATTTATCGGAGCACTCTTTAGTGTGTTTATCAAAGTATATGTACTTTTCAAACGCGAGACTTACAAAAATGTATTTTCCGCTTGCGCTCACAGATATACACATTACACTCTAAAATACACTTCAGTAAAACTCATGACAGTTCAATTGAAAACATTCAATTTTCTCTGAAATGATATATTTTATTCCGTGCTCTCAGCGTTTAGGTGTGCCGTCGTTTGATGTTCTTGGAGAATCCTCCTCTCTTAACCTCAATTCAATCCTTTCCAAGTCTTTTTATACATCCAATATATGACGCACCTGCATTTGCTGAATATGATCTGCTCTTTTCTTCTTTTCAATCAATTCATTGTCGCCTCAGTATTGCAGTTATACCGATTTTTTCCCTTTTCATTCGACTTATTTTTTCACTAAACATGAATCCTACAACAGTAAATTTTAACATAGAGCTTATCGTTTGTTTATACCTTTATAGTGTACATTTTATTATGAGTGTCGTCTTATTCGTTAGTGTCATTGCTCGTAGAAACTGTCACGCAAAACAGTCAACATAGGTTTATTGAGTTTTCAAGTCGGTCCGGATAGATTCTTGGGTATATATTTATGCATGTATATGCCACGCTTACAGGCTTCCCATTACTATTGCTTGATCCATTCACTTTGTTTGGATTAAATAATTCATTCGTGTTTGAAAATCTCAAAGTTTTATTAATTATTTCATTCCTATCAAAATTCGCTTTTTGCATATCAAATCGATTTGTATGAAGAAATCTGCAAAAATTCTAGTGGATTAAATGATCTGAACTGTCGTGCCTGGCTTTTAATGTAATTTGTTACAATCACTGGATATTTGTACTCAAAGTATTTATAGAGTGAATACTGCTGACTTTCATATAAAATCGGATTGCGTGATACGTAGACCGATATTGAAAAACTGTAACCGATAAAAATGACAAAGATCCTTTTTCTTTATATGTGCATATTTTTCTTTTAAAATTTTGTCTTTGTTTTTAGATGTTTATATGCTTATTTGCCCTGCACTCAGAGACGTAGGATAATCAGGTTCAAAGGAGAATGATATTATAAAGAATACAAAATAAAGTATATACCAATTAGATCTAGGGCAACTTTCAAGATTCAGACCTATACGGAATCCATTGTTCATCTCTGTGTTTGATGGGAATCAAAAGGAATCCTTACTGCGTTATCATAGAACGATCAATCGACTTGTTTGAATAAATATTTAGAAAATAAACTGAACAGGTGATTTGATCGATGATTGTGTTGCAAAACAAACCTTATCCCCAGGTTGCAAATATGTCGACAAAAAGATCAAGTAACACTCATATATTGTTGCTTGTTCGTAATATTAGCAAATACGCAGAAAGTGCAGACAGGGCTTAGACCATCGTTAACTGAAATGTGCCGGTAGATATATCTATTAACCAGAAGAAAGTTAGAAGGTATGTAATTCCATGTGCACTGGTAGTTCCAATTGTAAACTAATTGACTTCGAACATGAACTTGAATTTAGGATTTATAACGCAGAGACGGCATTAGGCCTACTAAGCAAAGTGAGGAACAGCAGGACATTTTCATTGAAAAGTAAATTCAAACGTGTGAGCACAATGCTTTACAGTTGAAAGGGCTGATTACTTGAAAGCACCCCGGAGAAGAAATGTGACGCCTTTGACACTAGATGCCAGCGTAAAATGATGGTCATCAATAGAAGGCCTATGTGTTTAATACAGAAGTTTGGGAAATATCACAGCAGCATCCCGTAACAGCCATTATTTGCCAATGGCGCCTCCGCTGGTTGGAGCATGTCTTGAGGTTCCCTACAATAAGTACTGCAAATCAAGCTCTCAGATGAACGCTGATTGGCCAATGAATGCAATATGCCCCTGGATGGCCAGGTGATAAAGAGTGGAAAGGGGCCCCCGACTAGCAAACTGAAGCAAAAACGAAACCGTCAGGCTGGCTGGGAATCAGTCCCTGTGGAGAACCTTGGCTGCATCAAGAGTCACATGGCACTGGAGCCGCGGGATATGAGTCCTTAAAGATCATGAAGTTTGAATAAAGTGGTCTTCCATATGTAACATATTATGTAATTCCTCCAACGTAAGGATTCCGAATGCTTTGTTTCATTCAAAATCTCTTTTATTCGGTTGTGCCAAAGAATTATTCGAAGAACAAAATTAATCTAACTTTTTTAATTCAAATTCATAGTTCGACTTGAAAGTTACGTAATGTAATAAAAAACAGAGGAAAACATTTCCGTCTCTGAATGTTGATGCGATGAATATACATGGGTGAACAGTGTCGTCAAAAACGCTGTAAACAATCTAAATCAATTATAAAATATTTTTATATCCATTTCCCAAGATGCTGTTTTGCTTCTTGGTCACACTCATAATTTGATCATCGGTTCTTTACGTGATGATACATTTTTATTCAATCGAGATTTACTTTTGCTACGGTAGCATCTGTCTCGTTTCGACATAATTTCTTTCGTTCCAGTTAACAAGCCGTCATTTAAAAATCAATATCTGTTTCTTCAGTTTTTGATTGCAGCTGGAAGGCTTGCTAGTTGTTAATCTATCTACGTGATTCATGCACGTACAGGCCACACTAATTGAGTTAGAGGAATGGAAATCCTCCCCTTATGATTTCGAAAGGATTTTTCGAAATCCCACCACTAAATGTGATTTTACTGCAGGGTTCAATTTGAAATGTGAGTGTATGCTGGATTTGTTCCTAAGTTTTTGTTCCGCAATTTTTTACCATTTTCGTTTTGATTCAGAATTCTTTTTGAGGTCTTGAAGGTTCTCAGTGAAAGGACGCTGTCATCATTAAATCTGATTCTACGTAGGTATTTGTCGTCTGATTCCTTTGTGTTTCGAGTCGAGGCCTCGGAAGATCATCTCAAAGCTTTGTGTGAATAGTTTGGGTGAGCTTGTGTCATGTTGTCTCAATTTATAGTTGAAAGGACTTGGAGTTTTCATGAAGTCTGGTGAAGGGTTACTATGACGCACAATATTTTGCAGTACTCTGACATATACAGGGTCAACACCTTGAGATACTATTGCGTAAAAAAAATCCCACGAGGAAGGGTATTAGATCAAAACATCCTCCTGCTACTCGACGGTGGAGCAATCATGAATTCAGACCAAACGATTCAGCCTCAAACTGAGAACTATGCAATATGTGCATGAGAGAATCATGCTCAACATCACATTAAGTGATCATAAGACAGCATAGTATATGAGAGAAAAGAGAACAGACTGAGATATCATAGGTACCATTTGAAAACTCAAATTGCAATGTCAGACAACCACCTGGTATCAAGACACAGATCCCAAGATATATCGAAATTGTGACAGGCAAAAAGAAAGATGCCGATAATGATGTATCTCATTTTTCCCATTTTCTTCTTTGATACACTGCTCAGATTTTTGCTATATCGTATTCTGTATCATTTCAACACAACTATCATTTTAAAATGATAGGAATAATATCATCTCTCCAAGTACATGAACTGAAGCCACATCTTACGGATATCATCTTCAGATTTTAGAGAAATATTGAATTGAAATTAAAATAATCATCCACTTGTCTTCTAATAATGTACGTTGACTAATTGATTGGCAGTTAATATAAGGCAGTGTGCAGTTTCATTTTATAGAGTTGCACTTAAAATATCAGAATATAATACTCAAAATATCTTTCTGCAATCTTAGAAAAAAGCATACATTTATCTTCACTAGTATTCATGGGTTGCCCATTTGCAATAAACAGTGAGTGCTAGCATTATCCAATACATTAAAATGAATATTCAAACAATCATATTGCCTTAAAATTTATGGGATTTTGACCAAACATTAATAGATACAAAACATATTGTCACTACATTGAATACAAAAGAGTAATATAGAAAAGTTAGATATCTTAGGCTAAATTCTATCAAGTTTGGAGATGTATAACGAGCTTAAATGTATATTTTTTGCAGTCATTGCATGTAAAGGTACAGAAAATAATATAGTTATATAATATATGATATTCTGTATTACAAAGATTTTTTCCGAAATGGAAGGGCTTGAACTTGCTCTTTATTTCTTAGTTAATGTCACACTCACATTTGCTTGACATTTACAATAGTTAATATATACCTATATACATTATCTTCCCTCTATACTATATCAAGACTCGCTTGTACTTTTTAAAAATGTTTTCACTATAAAGAATGTTAAATATTATTCTGCTTGTTCATACTAAAGATTATATATCATAGATTTGAACTATGAATTTATTAAATCATACGTTTTTAACGATCACATTAATGAACTCACAGATTATGAATGATTTTGTTCACACTGATGTATTGAGTATGTATAGCAATTTTTGTCGGGCTGTGCCCATGTTTAGGTGGTTCTTGTAATGTAAAAGACGAACAAACAATTTTCATTTACAAATAGGAATGCATGCATATTGCTATGTACGTGCATATGCCTGGAAGAAGGCCTATGCACAAACTTCATGGGTGTTTCTATTTATGTTGTATTTTTAGAAGGAGAGGCCTTGCCAAAAAATACGAACAGAAGAAAGGATTTTTTTTCTACAGTGTAAAGAACTAGTTTGACTGGAAAAGAGATTGAAGTCTAATCCGAATGAACGCTGAACTTGGAAAAAAGCAAAAGATCTTCGAAAATCTGGCGCTATGCACAAAGGCAAACGTGAATTTGTAAGCGATGAGACTTGTTTACTTCGAGGCAATATGTCGGAAAGCCGGTATTCGTCTCGCCGACTGAGACTTGCATTTGGGGCTGTAGGGAAAGAAAGATAAAAACGCTATGATACGTTTGAGAACAGGAAAAAAACAAATAAACATATAATCTACTTATGTCATGAACAGTTTGATTTTTCTTGGCACTCTGTCCGTAACCATGGGCTTTCCCAATTGAAAGTTTGGTTTGCTGATAAAAATATCTCCTACCCACTATTTTAAGCACTAAACTCTTCCACGGAAGGAAAAATCTTTAATCTTTTTAAAAATCACGGATACTGCTGTACAAAAACTAGAGGTTTGATTAAGCATAAACTCCTATTTTGAATTGACCCCACCCCTGGAAACCTATTTAGGGTGAAAAGACAATGTAATACTAGACATAATGGATTCAAATTATTTGAAGCTTCTGCCCTCTGGTTCAATTAGTGCAGTCCATATATATCATACATACATGAACAACCAGTCAGCCAACCAAACAAACGTAAAAGCAGAAAAAATAACAAACTATGTCCGCAGTTATTTTGTGACATTTTTTATTAACACTTGGCATATATATATATATATATATATATATATATATATATATATATATATATATATATATATATATATATATATATATATATATATATATATATATATATGCTCATTCATAGTAACAAAAACACGCGCGCACACACACATATATATATATATATATATATATATATATATATATATATATATATATATTGATTGATTGATAGACGGATAGATGTATAGTATGTGCATAGTTGTGAGTGAACATATATTTTTCATATGTTCACATCGGTGTACATATAAATCTAAGTGTCAGTCATTTTAAGAGAATAGTGTTCAGGTTGCAATAATCCGTATGCAATCAATTTTAATTAAACTGTTATGAAATTGCAGGGTGGATGAAATATTATTCCTATTGAAATTGGTAATAACTTCATTATTTATTGATCGATTGTTCCTATCGACCAAGCAATGGTAGAATTAGCGTGTTGCATCAATACTCATCGTATGCACCAACTTCTACAAGCGTTCTGGTATGGCCTCGATGGACCTTTGTCGGAAGTCCTACAGTGTGTTGGCCATAAAATGTCGGATGCACTCCTCTAGCTGACCTAGCGTATGTGGTTCTCCACCCGTCTTCACAGGAAACAGTCACTTGGCGTGAGGTCAGGGCTTCCAATAGGCCACTCTTTGCTATTAAGGGATTAATTCTAGCCTATCATGTAAATCGTTGCCATATCTCTCTATGTTAGTCCGATGAATGTTGAATAGAGACAACTCTAAAATGCTAATGGTTATTTTTTACGATCTGAAATAAGAAAATCTAAATCAAAATCATTTTTTTTTTTAAAATCATAGAATTTGAAAATGCCGGGTTAATTGCAAATGTTATAAAAAGACCCCCAATACACAAATATCAAAACGTATATTTTCAATTACATGGTAAAGTAGTTCGCCAATGCTAACAGCCGAGGTGAAAAAGATATATGCTCTTGGTCATGTCCATTCGCCCGTTTTGTTCATCTGTTCGACCGTCCACTCGATATCTCCGAAAGTACTGCATTGATTCCGATGTAAGCTTGTTGAAAGGTGGACAAATAGAGAAAGAGGAGTGATGATTTAAACAGGCGGGTCTAGTTAGTCCTTCCTGATGGAAAGTTGTTTTTTCTGTTGTAGTTTTTTTGATTTTTTTTTTTTAAATGACCATGACCTTCCACAAAATATCCCTGAAAACTTCCGATAAATAACTGTTTAATTCTGCAGAGCAATGGGAAATAGGCTATTACGAAAAAATCAGATACACGACTATTTTATCCAACATTACAGTCAGTATAACTTCAGTCTGATTGTAACACTCTATGCATTGTATAGATAGTATCCTGCTATTACCGATTGTATTGAAATAGTAAACTCATTAAATAAGTGACCCCACAACCAAAACGTTCACAAATTTTTGTACACGGAAATGAACTAATACAAAAATCAACTTGATCACTCTTATTTGTTACAAGTAAATGTATGAATTTATCGTTGAGTGAAAATCACCATTTTTAATTAAAAGACACGCTTTCATTATTCTATGAAGAAAAATAATATGTATATATGTGTGTTTGTGTATATATATATATATATATATATATATATATATATGTGTTTGTGTATATATATATATATATATATATATATATATATATATATATATATACACAAACACACATATATAAATATTATTTTTCTTTTAGACACACCAGCGTATATATATATATATATATATATATATATATATATATATATATATATATATATATATATATGCTGGTGTGTCTACATGTACATGTATATATATATATATATATATATATATATATATATGTGTGTGTGTGTGTGTGTGTGTGCATTAGCATTTGTATGAGTATATATATATATATATATATATATATATATATATATGGAGATATAGTGCATGAATCAAGCACCATGAAAAGAACTTATATGCATTATCGTAGAATATAAATTTAATGTTAAAGTAGATACATATTTCAATGTCCAAGTAGCATGTTATTATATCATATAAGATATACTGTAATTCGTATATGCAGTGTATGTGTGCACATGTGTACATTCACACACACACATGTGTTTGTATGTGTATAAATGTAATTTGTTTTTGCATTCAAAGCTAAAATTTGTTTCGTCTTCGTAGCATATTACGAAACAAAACGCGTTTAGAATTTTTTTTTTTTTCATTTGCTGCGCAAAAGTCTGTTTATATCAAACGGACATCATTTAAAGGAAGAAAATAATCGTCTCTCTTTGATATTGGTTGCCACGAATATAATACACAAGTCCAGATATAGAAAAAAAAATTGTATTTGGAGAGAGATGCATCAAAGGCAGCGGTACATGGAACATTTGGTTCTTGACTGATATCGTTTGAAAGAACAAAAAACTCGAAGAGAGATTGGGGAAACGGATCTATGTAGAACAACACTCATTGAAAAGAAAATACAAATAAGCCTGGTTGCTTCAGAGTCAAACTCTATTGTTACTTCGAATATGGCCAAATCTCACTCACAGTATGAGGATGCTAATTCTTCATATCAATATATGTGGATGCGTGAGACTTGTAAGTTTTGGACAGTCCATTGGACAGTCACCTATTCGTCATTTCGTCGTGATTTCAAATCACGGTAGGGAAATGTTTATCTTATACATCGCTTTGGTTTATTTAGACGGTTTAATGGAGAGTTTGTTCCCCTAAATTAGGCTAAGATTGTTCTTGTTTGTGTTGTCCTTGTTCTTGTTTACTCCTGTCAACAAAGTCTCCGTGCCAGATATATGCAGTATCGTCTTTCTGTCTGTCCCACTGAGTACATGATATTTTGGAATGTTTTTAATCGATCCCGAATCTATTTCTTTGAAAATTTAGCATTGGGAGAGAAAAGTCGATCCAGGGATCGTTTTTCCTAATTGACGGATACACTCATGATTGTCCAAACGATATTTTCAAGTGATCAGTGGGCAACTCTCCTCATAATGAAATTCGATTTGATTCAATGGCTTGGTGGACGATCAGCCTCTAAAGAAATAATTATATTCTGATATTCCCGCACAATCACTAATGTATCTCCACAAGATATCTCCAATGATTTTAATTTTTCAATAACATTTTGTAGAGAGGCGGACAATAAGCTACAGAATAAATGAATAAATCTGTGGTCGGATCTATGCAAAATTACATCACCCTTGACGTAATAAAATCAGCACACCACAATTTCTGACCTAATGTCTGTCCATACAATATCACCAATGTTCTCAATTAGTTTTCATGGAAAATTTGTGAAGATTTGGCAATGGACCTCAAGATGATTTTTAAAAAAATGAGGATCCATGCACGA
>OY735198.1:85063862-85076362 GCA_963457665.1 Thysanoteuthis rhombus
TAGGGGTCTGGAAGTACTTTGTCATTTCAGAAGTGACTTTATATTATCAATATATCATTATATTATGTTATACTGCTAGCCTGATTTGTACCATATATATATATATATAAATATATATATATATATATATATATATATATATATATATATATATATAGAGAGAGAGAGAGAGAGAGAGAGAGAGAGAGAGAGAGACAGAGAGAGAGACAGACAGACAGACCGATAGACAGACAGACAAACAGAAAGAGAGAGAGGATGAGTGAGAATTCAATGCTGCTCAGTGATTCAGAGTTTCATGCCAGAGCAATTGTGAGCCCATTATAACAAAAGAATTTCGCGAAGAGGAATTTTCTTTGGCCATAACACTAAGATAAATAGTTATTCACGTTGGGATATGATTCAAATTGGCATTTATTGTCTGATGCAAGAACCAATAAAGTAGTTCACTAAAAGAAAAACAGTAGGATAAATCAGACACAGCGATAGGTAAAGGGGTTTTCTAAATGTAATACATGAAAGTATCGTTCGTACATGAATAGTTATCTTTTTACAATTGCATAATATTCAACAAAAACATGTATGCAATAAAATCATTTAATTATTTGAAACGGTTGATTTGGACAACATACAGCCATCACAATGTACGCAGACATACATAGACACACAGACACAGACATAGACACCCACACACAACACACACACACATATATATATTTATATATATATATATATATATATATATATATATATATATATATATATATATATATATACATACATATATATTTATATATATACATATATATGTATATGTATATATATATATATATATATATATATATATATATACATACATATATATTTATATATATACATATATATGTATATGTATATATATATATATATATATATATATATATATATATATATATATATATATATATATATATATATATATATATATATATATACCATGGAGTAGTCACTAAATGTTTTAATCTACTACAGCAATAGGTCTAAAACTTTCATCTTACTTGGAACTCATTTTTTCATACAATTTCAGACGATAATTTTCTCATTTTCACAATCTTTCGACTCATAGAAAAAGTTACAACTGTTTATTCGAATAAACCAATTACCTGCAGCTAGTGGCAAAAGGTAAGAATTATTTCATTAAAAAAAAAAAATTCCAGTCATTTGCAGCGAATTCGTTAACCAATGAATATTTTTACAAGCTATGGTCATCAAACCTATGTTCGAATCCAGTGGAGTAGATGGGCCTAAATTCATGGAAAGACTATCACCAACGATCTTGATAGCAAAAAAAAAAGGTTTACATAGAATAATTCAGTTAAATTCGATGATTTGAACGTGACGTGTTGAGACTATTCTGTTCAAATGATTGATTGTCCGGATAACTGATCATAAGGGTGTCATTTAGAACACTATTATATAAAAAAAAGCCGGTGAAAGGGTTTGTTATCGTCTAGTCTATGAAAAAGATTTACACACAAGATATTGCTTAAAACTAAAGCTATGAAATAGGACGTAATTACCATAATTACATTTACACATGCACATATTTCATACTTATCTGTTAAAATTTTGCTGGTTCTCAACGGTCATTCAGAAAACCATCAGGAATTATGTCATTTGAACTATTGCTATTAGTTCGTAGCCCTGGATGAGATCAAGAAATATTGGTTCATCTAGAAGCAAACCCGATGTACACAAAACTTTCATTTACTTTTGATGATGCAAATTTTATTTGAGATGTTTTTTTTATTTGCTTAAAAAACAAAAGACTAGCAGGTAGCCCACGATTCATCTTATTCATAGTTTGACTTATCATATCCCAGGACCATGGTATCTTGAATAATCGGAAATTTAGATAACTGATATTCGGATAACCGAGGTTTTATGGAATTTTGCAAAAATTGTAAGTAAAAACACTCTCGAAGGACCATTCGAGTAAGATAAAAATTCATATACTATTCCTGTCCGTTTTTAGAAATTATTTTGTTAAATAATGAGCTGGTTGATTCGAATTCGCCTTCCAATTTAAGAACCCGTAAAGTAAGAAATCAATATCATATTTCCGAACTCAACTATTGATTATAAGGGGCTTGGCTCTTGATGAATCGCGAAAATTATACACGTTCGAATATTCTCGCTTTTTCGTGTTCTTCTGAAAGCCGATTATGTAATCAATTACACTGCTAAAAAGGGACAACAAAAGAAATGAAATGTACGTCGAATTACAAAGCGAAGCTCTCATTTAGCTAAACACAGACGCAATTGATTTCTTCCTGGTCGCTCAAAGACAGGCGAGTAGGGGCAGGGTGGGATGGAATGCTTTGTCTTACATTTTAGATCTTAGTCTAGAGAACAGTTCCATCTTTTGGGAGATTAACATGATCGTCACTAGAAGTTCTAAACATGATCTTTTATTACCATATGACACCTGGTATTCACAGACTGACATCCATGTAGGTTCTGACCTGGCCTGTCGTTGCATAATTTCAGATATTGTGCCTTAACAGGACTATCTATTTCTATACGGCTGTGACACGGATGCAATCAAATAAAAGAAACGCATTTGATAGTCACTCTAGCAAAAATGTCATGAAATGATATATAAGTAGTGCCCTTACGCTAACTGCAGTTCCGCTGTCTCTACTTGAGCAATGCATATCATATCACTAATCACCCAGCCTGTTTATGATAGGTGAAATAGACTCAGGGGAGCAAGCAATTCAAATGGCCTCATTAACTTCGGCTACTTTGCCTACTGCGGGGGCAAGGGGCTTGATTCATGTCCTCCCGGAAGCATATGTACGAAGTGAACACAAACAGGCGCAGTCTATTCTCTGCACCTTCAGCTTCTCGGTACCTTTGCATTTCCATTAAGTTGTATCTGAAAAAATTAAACAAAGAATATTGTGTATGCAAGTGGAGACTAAAATCTCATTTCACTTCTCGTTTAGGTGCGGTCTGACGAAGATAAGAAAATAGTTTGCACTTGATATAAGAAAAAGATTCTCTGATCGTGTTTTTGGTAGAACATTTTTCAGATGATTTTGAGAGCATTTTCATAGTACAACATGCATTAAAATGAATAGAAATATCAGCCTTGCTGCCTTCAAATGTTATTCTCTTGTCATCTTCCTAATGATCAGTGAATCAAACTATCAATCCGTCTGTCTCTTTGTCTCTTTGTACGTTCGTCGCACTTGCTAATTTGAAAATCGCTGTGTTCGGCTCGTAGCTTGGAGGGCACTTCCAAACAGTAACAATCCCCGAGATTTATAGCAATCGATGCTAGCACAGTGAAGCGTTTCTATCTTATCAATCTATTCACATATGCGCCATATTCTTTTTTGTAGAGGCCACGAAACCATTGTCGCCAGTGTAGTAGTAAGGGTTTATCTAGGATTATTTTTTCAAGTTTTTAAATGTCCTTCACTCTTATTGATTTCCTGATATCTTAAATCATCAATTTTGATATTCTGACTGAAATGATTCCTTTAATTCACAACCGTTAACCGGATGGGGCTAAATATGAGTCACCTGTACTTAGTCCTGAACATTGGACTGGGTGTTTTGTAGTACTTTAAAGCTGGCCTGTCACCTTCTTGGTTTTTCCATATGGACAAAGCAATACCGTTTACTCTGCATAGTACCTCTTGGTATTTTCATTATATAAGATTTTTGTCTGGAGGTTCACCCACCACGGTCCCAGGAACGCTCACGTCAACCAGCCCTTTTTTTTTGCAAGTGGGAATCTATCGATCGTTGATGTTTGTCGTGTGCTTGGTCTTTACTTTTTTTTCTCTCTGATTATTCGATTAGCACTGGGCAGTGGTGGGGCGTACCTTACTGTGCATTTTGCGTCCAATTTCTAGTTGGGTTTAGCTGCATTTGCCAACAAGGCCAATATCTGTTGCTTTCGTATCATATTTTTTGTTGTTGCCACTGCTTGTATGGCTGCTTCATTTTCTTTTCGGCGACTGGTGACATGCCAATATCTGTGTCCTCTTGTGAAGGGTCCGAAAGTGTCGCTGGAGAATCGTATCCCTTTATCGGTATTTAGTATCTTTCATACTCCATGGCGATCAAATATTGATTTTAGTTACCGTTGATCCCGTGGCTACCATCTCAATGAATCTTGAGAATAAATCCTCTACGATCAAAAATCTTCCTCCTAACAAATCTGCCCCCAACTTTTGTCGGGTCTGTTCGGGAATTCTGTCGATAGAAATGGTTCCGAGTGGTCTAAACGTTGTTATGTACACTTTGCTGTTGGCTTTAACCTTGACAAAACACGTTCTGCCAAGTGCAGCATCGACATTTAAATATACCTTGATGGTCTTCGTGAATGACTTCTACCCTTAAGGGTTGATGGAATTACAAACGCCGTGCCTTTTAGTAGAGTGCTGTCCTGAATAGTTAAGAATGCTTGTTCAACTGATTATCTTTCCAAAATGCCAACATCTTTATCATCTTTGGGCCATCCATCTCGATATGATTGCTTGACGTTTGAATTTATGTTGTCTGATTCTAGGTGATGTTATGATTTTCCCATGTACGGCTCATTTGCTGTTAGGCCCTGTACAATAATCACTACATATGTTTCCTTAAGTTCAGTGTCAGTGCTTACTTTTTTTTCTTCAATGGAGCTAGTTACAGCGTGTCCACACCTGAGACATCTTTGCTTGGAACTTTTGATATCTCATCAGTGTTGATCAAAATTGTTGAATTCTTGGGTGTAAGGAATCCAATATTCTGGCCCCAAGAGTTCCCACTATCGTCTTATGGTCGATATCTAACTGGAAAGTTTCCCTTGCATTGGTTCTCGTTAGAGCATAAGCCTTCTTTTTCAATATGAGCATACACCTGTTCCATTGGAGAAAGTGATTGTAGAGTGAAAGCAACACTCTGTAAGAGAGCTGATCCTAAAGTAAAACTCGATGCCCCTGTTGACAATTTGGTAGTTTTATTTGTGTAGAGTTGACACAGGTGTTTCTGACACATATTTCCTAAAGTGTTGAATGCTCTGGCTTTGTTGCCTTCCAAGAACCAGTGGTTCTTTTGAGGGTTGAGTTCTCCCAAAGGATTGTCTTTTCACGCTTGTTGAGGAATAAATTTCACTAAATGATTCTCCATCCACAAAAAGCTGCGTAATTTGCTCACGTCTGTGGGCTCGCTCATTGCTCTTGCTCTGACTGCTTTACCCGGATCTGAATTTACTCCCTCAGTAGAGATAACGTGACCAAGAAATTAAATTTCTGTTTTGAAAATTCACATTTTGCAGAATCGAGGATAATTCTTATCTCTTCACTTTTTCAATGCAACATGAAGGCGCGAATCATGTTCTTCCCGTATCTTTTTCAATATTGATAAATCGTCCATGTGGCAAACAGGCCCCTAAAGCATATCAGCTGCTTCAGAACTCACTCTATTTCAAAATGATCAATTCCAAATGGTAACTTTTGGTATAATATCGACCAAAAGGAGTTATAAACGTAGTTAGTTTTGCTGATTTTTCGACAACGGTTTGACACTCTTATCTATCTACTTATCTATTTCAGAATGATTTCAAAATATCATGTACACCCACCTAATGAGATGTTAGTCCTAAGCGTGCCCTCTCCTATTTCCTTTCAACATCTTCGTAACTCTCTCTTTGTCTCTCTCATTTTCTTTCCATTTAATCATCTTTCCCTCTCTCTTTCTCCCCTGCAAAATATGTTTTTCTCATCATTTTCTCCCCGCCTCAACTTCTGCTTCTCACCTTCCTCCCACTGATATTTCTCTTTCATTGTCCTAACACCTATTCATCTATCACTTTCAATTACCCCCCCCTCTGCATTTTTTAATCTTTCCATCTCTCTCACTTCCTTTTAACTTGAACTTACCCCTTTTTCTTACACACTTTCTCTCTTCCCTATTGGCCCCATTCATTGCCCTACCAGGTACGCAAATCTGACTATTCTCTTCTTCTCTTTTACACGTTCTTCTTCCAAAATGTTCCTCTGACCTCAACACTTTTTTCCCATCTGTTTTTATCTTTCATTTTCCCCTTCTTGTCCTTTATATATTATTTGGCTCCACACAACTTGGCTTTTCCCTTTGTGACTATTTTTTTCTTTCACCTAAGACAGATACGAATCATTTGCGTAAGTTCAACACTGGTTATGAATTATTTATGTTCAAACACACTTGGCATATGTTCTTGTCGGCAACAGATTGTAGTGTGAGAAACAAAAGCGTCGACATCCATCACATTCACTTTCACTTTTTTCTCTCTTCAACTTTTTTTTCTTCTATTAATGCTTTTTCTCTATATTTTTTACCATGACACAAATTTCAACTAAAGTGATATTTTGGGTCTGTGCACACCCACCCACATGCACACACACACACATATGCATGCATACACCTGATCGAACACACGTACACACGGTATAGACAATACGTGGGGATAGACCTTGTTTATAGCTTCAATATATGCACGCACACATGAACATACACAAAAAACACACACATATTTTCTCCCTTTGTCCTTCTCCATTCATCCTTAATATATATATATATATATATGTATGTATTGATATGCATACCCAAACATTTATTTCTTTACATTTCACACATTTAGCCAGCTTCATGCGTATTTTTGTGAGTCAAGACGTTTACTTTATATACATCAATATGTAAAGTCTGCTCTTGTATATATGCAAATGTATATCTATTTCTCCCCACTAACTCTCACTCTCTCTCTTTATATATATATATATATATATATATATATATATATATATATATATGTGTATATATATACACACATATATATATATATATGTGTGTGTGTGTGTGTGTGTGTGTTTGTGTGTGTGTGTGTGTGTGTTTGTGTGTGTGTGTGTGTGTGTGTTTGTGTGTGTATGTGTGTTTATAAAGGAAAGGGGACAGATGGAGCTGTAAACGTAGTAAAGAAAGATCAGGCAGGAGATTGAGGATACAAAAGATTATTGCAAAGATTATTGGGAAACGCTGATGACCATGGCAATATATATTTTCATCTCTCTCTGTCTCTCTTTGTACACACACACATGCACACACACACATACGCACGCACAAACACACACACACACACGCACGCACGCATGCACACACAAACACACACACACACACACATATATATATATATATATATATATATATATATATATATATATATATATATATATATGTGTGTGTGTGTGTGTGTGTGTGTGCGTGTATACTCCAAAAAGCTTTACGGCTCTAAACATTAGAACATTTTTTTCGAAAGATTTTTGTGACACTTCAATTACTCATTTCCAAATATCTGTTAATGTGATTTATGTAATCACCCCAAGTTTTTTTTTCTGTTTTACATGTATTTTGTTAATATATTAATAAGGTACGATATATGTATTTTTAATTTTGATGGGATCATCAGTTGCTTATCATTTGACTGTGTTGGGGATTTTATATAGAAATATAAAATTGCACTCTACCAGAGTCTTCCCTCGTTGCCATATTGATTTTTTTTTTCATTTGACTTTTTACATATCCATTGTCTTCATTTCAGTTTACATCAATTCACCTATACATTTGGTCTTCCCTGTCTCACATTATCAGCCCCCCTGTTTAGATTGAGAGAAAGTAAAGAGAGTAGTGCATATGAAGGAAAATGCGGGGAATCCTGAATCCCTTCTGCTTTAAATATGCTTTTGTCATATTGAATGCAATTCTTCTTTCAACATTTACTTCTCGGACAATTTCTAGAGTTCTTTATTCAGTGCTCCCTAATTGGAAAGTTACGGTTAGTATGCTCTTGATATACTGGTTCTCGATCGGTCAGCGAAACTAAACCATGACGAGCCAGGTTAGTATGTAGATTGATTACCGTCTTGGGATACCTGGCGTTGTAACCAGCTAGGGAGGCATCTTCTGCAGCCATACTGTTCTCCAAATATATTGAGCATTTCTCTCTTTTGAATCTACATCATGAATGAGAGGGAAGTTAGAAATTAGGCCCAATACTTTCTCCATACTAAGCGCACAGGCATAGCTGCTCACGCCCTGGAGCTGCTAAAGCCGTGTACCAAATGGGAATTAGCCGTACAATTCCCCAAGAAGCGAAACGCATTAGAAAGTGTCTCGGAATTACTAATAAAATCACAGATAACTATTACAAGTCTAAAAGTACTTATATTGTATCTAACTTCATTACAGCTATCCCTTGAGGTCGAGGTTGAGTGTCTACCGCCAAGTTCTTGCCCAAAGAACAACGACGCCATTGTGTGTATTTGATTAAAATGTACTTGCTGTTGCACGCCCAGAAGCGAACGATACTACACAAATCAACCAATTGATTCCAATACCAAGAACACTGAGATGGATCTGTTATATTGGCTTTGAAAAGCCGTTTTTATTGCACCTGATGAAATGGTCTCTAGTCTCCATCTGCTTTCTGCATTACCTTTTCCGTTATTTTCTCAGGAGTTCTTGGCTACAATTAATAGCAATCTGGTTTCTATACTTCAATTTCCCTTTTGCAACTGTATCTATATCTTTACAACTACAAGACACAATTATTATTATTATTATTATTATTATTATTATTATTATTATTATTATTATTATTATTATTATTATTATTATTGCTGCTGCTGCTGCTGCTGTTGTTTTTGGTATTGCTGCTATTTTTTCTGTTTCCATGCTTTGGTATCTCTGGACTAGTTATCCTGTGGTCGTTACACTTGTTGCTAGAGATTTGGTGATAGTAACTCATCCCATTTTTTTTTTAGTATCGGTGCAGACCATTGCAGTGCGTATGATCTGGATTTTTTTTTCCAGATTTCCAAAGGTGTGGGGACTGTTAAATCTCAGGTGGAATAGCTACCTTTCCCACGTTATCATCAGGAATATGAATGGTAGAAATATACCGCAAAGATAACACGAAATATTCCTTTTTTTCAGCAATCCTCATTACATATGGAAAGGGGATTGCAGAGAGAATACAAAGAGAGTGTAGTCATCATAAAAACAGGTTTATTCTCGAAGTTCTAAACCCTCCAGGAACTTGCATACCCAAGTGAATCCGTCTCATTGACAAATCTGATCATCAACAGCATTTATATATTTCACTGCAAATTTATAAGGAAATTATCTTTAAAAAAGAACTGGCGATCTTCTTAAGAGGACCATGAAAAAGTTATAACCAGAGGTGATATAAATATAAAATCTGGGATTGCTTGTAAGCAAACAATATCCACTTTGAGAAGAAGTCCGGATTATAGACAAGGAACACTTTTTTGGAACTGAGAAGAATCTAAGATGCAGTATACATCGACATATCAACTGAGCGTATAAATCCAACTAGTGTGCAGTTTTACCTGATGTGCAGCTGCTAAGTGAAGACAAGATATAGAAATTAGGGTCTCACACGGAGAGAAGAAAACATCGATGAAATCTGGCTGTATAAGCTTTGATATCATCGGAGAAAAATGTGTTTAATAGCATCACTTTCGGGTAGTACACGGAGAGAAAGCCATGAAGTTGGTCAGCGGAAATGTCATTCCAACAACACAGAATACAAAGAATTCAATCGTCAGAAAAAAACCGGACAACCCCTTCTCCCTCCCTCTCTTTCGGACTTATTGTCTTGCTTTGAAAGTATAACGTGTGCAAGACACACCAATGGAAATAAACGGCTAGTATTTCACGTCTCATTCGTCCAGAATATATTTTTGCTTCCTGGAAAAAAATACATGGTCAATTGAGGTTCAATTTCTGCTATGAGTTATTGTACTGTGTTTTTTTTGTTTTTGTTTTTCGTTTGTCATTTTTTTCTTTTTGTATATTCAGGGTGTTTTGGTGATCATTGTCAGGGTTAAGTGAAAGAAGTAACTTATTCATTGATTACTCTTTTTCCCCTTTTTTTTAGAATGATCACCTCCAAATAGCATTCTATCAAAAAAAAAAAAAAGAAGGTTGGTCAGCTGACAGTTTCTATTGAGTGATCAGCAAGATCTGTTTATTCTTGCTTTGTTTCATCAATGCCATTCAGTCAAAATTGTACGATGTTCATTCAATTCTTCAGTCAAAAGGTTTCATTTTGAAATCTGCTTCTTCTTTTTACTTCCAGATATTTCTTCTACTTGTTACTCTCTATTTATTTGAAAACGAGTAAATCTCCCCCCAAAATTCATGGATATTCAGGTTTTCTCAAACATTGCAGAGCAGAATAATCCGATAAAATCCCTTTGTAAGCCGAAATAGCGTAAGCCAAAAAATCACTTACCATTAAATCATAATGAGAAATTTTTTGAGCGTCCCAAAACCAGGCTAAATTTTTAGGATTGTATTTTTGGCTGATTCATAAGGGATCATAATGTTGAGAGGTACAAGGGACTGGAAGGTAAAAAAAGGCAGGAGGCAGGTATGTGCTGAGTCTATGATAGTTTGCTGAAAAACAAAAGCTTAACTCTTTTTTTTTTTGCCTTTACTTTTTTTCGAAAATAAAAACGGAAGAGGGGCATTTTTCTTTCGTTGAATAATTTGTTTATTAACAAATTGTTTTCACTGCTTGGTATAACTCATGAACCGTTTCTTATTGTTCGTTTATTTTATTCAATGGTCTTTTTCATTTTCTAGACACGTCTTGCTTTTCTATATCATCTTTTGAAAATATTAGTTTTTCCCTTCTGCATCAAATAATCCATGAATGTTGAGTCATGCCTTTCTAGGGGTAATATGTCACTCTTCACTATATCACTGTTACAAATATCTTAATTTTTCATTATTATTATTTCTCTGATTGTGGTTTCCTTTTATCACAATCCGAGATCGATTTCATTTCATCTTTTTGTTGCAATTTTCCATCACATTTTGAAAAAGGGTTCTTTTGTTTCAATTTTAATTAACACCTTCATTCATTCGCGCCTTTTATTTGAAATTCATTCCCCAAAACTCAATAAAATCATTTTTTTTCCTTCCCAAATTAACTTTTTTCTGCTAACCTCACACTCAATTTCAGCCAACGATTGTTTTGGACTTGTTTTCCACGCATTTTGCTTTTGTTTTTCTCTCTCTTTTATTTTCTGATACTATCCTTTTTCACAATCTTTATTCACCCTCATTATGTCGTTTAAATTTTCTGATCAAATCAAAAGGAAAAAAATCAAGAGACGGACAGCGTTCAGTATATAACAAGGAGAAAAGAGGGTCGAAACACATTTAAAGAAAGCAAGAGGGGGATTGAGAAACAAAAGAAGCTGTTCAAATAATAAAAGGGCTGATAGAATCGAGAGAAAATTGATTAAAGATCTGACAATCAAGAATATGGATGAATGAAAGTGACAAAATGTCATTCTCTGCTTTTGAATATGTGTGCATAGTGGTGCCTAAGTTACCACGACTTTTTTATCTGACGACCTTTCCATGGAAAATTCAAAATACACATTCACACCACAAACACACAGAATCATACGTACACACAACCACACATGCATAAACACACATACATCTATGAATGAAATATAAGCATTTACATAAAAATATGCCATGCATGCACTGACATACGCACGTTCTACAAACACACTCCTATACACGTGTATACATACATGTCCCATGCACATGCACATGTCTCATACAAATGATACGTATACACACATACACATATAAATGAGAGCATGTTTGTATGTATTTTTTCGTGCCATACATGTGTGTGTGTATGTTAGATTTCCGATGAAACGTCATTCGACAAAAAGTCGTGCCATGCGTGTATTCACGTGTGCATAGTTGTATGCGTTTCAATCTTTCTCCATAAAAAGAACAACAGTTCAATCAAAACTTAATTGAAAGCAATTCAAAGATCCAGGAGGGAAAAATCGAAATGTAATTAATGCAATTAGCAAATAGTAGCTACTTGCAATGATCTCCACCGTGGAAAGAGTGGGAGAACCACGTGGAATAGTAATGTCTGCTATTGTGTACAATGACAGCAGAGGAAGAGTTGGTGTGACAGATGTTGTGTATACAATTTTAATGCAGATACGTTTCAACTATTTTTCTTGCATTCTCATTTTTAATTTTATTCATGGCATAAGTGATTTTATTTTTTGAATAAATCTGTGCTTTTGAAACATTTACCCCCAGGTCTTTATTAGACAATTTCATTCATTCAGGACCAAATACCTCACGTTTCTGCTCATTTTCATCTCATCTTCATGCTTATGTGTCATTACGATTCATTTTATACCACGTGCAAAATGCATAAATTAACTCTTTTCGCCGGTGTTTACTTCATTCATGGTTTAACATCCTAAAAATATGTGGAGAAACATAGGAGTGACAGAAATTAACACTGATATTTTTCCAACGTTCCTGGTTAACATAGAGCGAGCAAACTAAGGTGTCAGAATTTAGAATCAGCTTCTTCGTATCAGTGTTTTCTCACCCTATATGTTTGC
>OY735198.1:85081362-85103321 GCA_963457665.1 Thysanoteuthis rhombus
TATGAGGAAGAATAATTCATAATTACTGCAGTGTTATTGTTTAGTTACGATTATTCTTATGATAATACAATTTCAGGTGCATCTGTAATTATTCGAACAAATATAAGACGAACAAAACAAAATATCAGGGAAAAAGCTGCCAACAATTCCAATCAATAAATTCCTCAGAAGTAAGAATGCCAACTAAAAATAATGACAACAGCCAACAATCTTCTTTTAATTAGCTTTATGATATTTTGAACTCATTTCTTTCGTTTGATAATTGCGAAAATATCTGTGGACAAATATTTTACTTCAGTAATTTCCCGAGCAATAAATGTCGATGCAATATTTACTGGATTTCAGCAAGGCAATTTGAAGATGTCCAGAATAGAGTGCTTTATTTCTTACGTGTTTAAATAAGATTTATTTTACTACGTACAATCTATTGACTTTGCTCGTAGATAATACCCATATCTGTGATAATAGCAAACCTCTGCTCTTTTGTTAAGAGTCGTTTTCTTGGGTGATTATTCAATTTGTTTTGTGCCATGTACTCGTATTATTTGTTCTTGGAGTTGTTAACTCATTTGTTTCCATGACATGTTGATCATAGTCGTCTAACGTATTCCAATTACTGTTGGTTCATTGATGGAATAAGTTTTGTCTCGGGTTCTTTTTGCAAAACCTTTTGGCTATTCCATAGTTAGCTCTTTTTGTTCATTATGCAATTAGATTAATTTTCAACACTGTAGATGGTCTTGTATCCTATCTTTTTTTTGCACTTTCCAGTCTGTTGGCATTCTTTAATATCTTCCACGATTCAATTTCATTCTTCAATTTATACTTCATCGATAGTTGTTAGTAGTTGTCTCATTTAATTCATTAGTTGCTCTAGGTGACCGATGGTAAAAGTTATAGATTTACAAATGTAACTGCATTTTTCAACAGATTGAATTTACATGGGGATATGTTCCTTCATCCCTAGAGGTGTCGTAAGCGTTTGAGCGATAGTGCCGACCCGAGAAGAACTTGATGTTCTTCAAGCTGCTGTTAATGACAATTAAGCATTCACAGTGAACATTACTACAATTTAGGCTATTTGTATTTGGTACATACGTCAATTATGAATCTTGGACTAAATTAGACTTAATTACTAGAATTATTCGGCGATACCGATTCGGCGTCAACTGATGCGGTGTTGGCTCATTCGGGTATGAATATTGTGGCGTTCTATTCTTTCACGTGTAGAGAAGAAGTTGATGGATCAATATTCATTCAGGTATGAAACTTTGAAGATCTTTGAAACTGTGATCTTAGGTTATTGAGATATATATTGTTGTGCTTTATATGGGACTTAAAGTTAGAAGAAATTAAACCACTGTATTTTTATATAAAATGGGATTCTCATTTATGAGTTTATTCGGAGTAGACAGTGAACTAATTGTCTTTAATTAACTTAGGAACAGACACTGATTTACCTTTAAACTAATTCTATTTCAATCAAGTAAACCAAAAGTAATGTCAGATAATAATGAAAATCGTGTTGTAACTTGTTAGTTTGAAGGTTAGTGCTCATTTAGATAAAATAAAGTTATTGAATATGTTTTTTTCTACTTGCAAAAAGTGTACAATATAATTCAACGGAGTGAAAATTTAAACAAAGTGAAAACAAAACGTAAATGGTTGACAATGAAAAATGATTGTATTTTTCAACCAAGTCAGATTTCAGAAGTGGAGATATTTACATGAAAATATTTGTGCTAAATCATTGTTTAAAACAAAGATTGTTGCAGTTGTGACAATTACTGAAATGTTTCTGATTTTTCTACCATTCTTTGAATTACAGTAAATTTTTCAAATTACGGTTATAAGGTGATCAAATTCTGATTTTTTTTTATTGCAACGCTCTTAGAAACTGAAGAAAATATCCAAAGAAAATAGACATTAGTGTTTTTCCCTTAAATGCTAACATCTGGTTTATTTATTCAATAGAAATATAAGTAATCGAATTCGACTGTCTAATAAATATTACTAAAGATCATAATTTAAATGAAAAGTCTAATGAATATAACTAAGAAACGAATAACAACTAAATAGATAGTCTATGAAATATAATTGAATATAATTATATAAATAGGGATATAAATATGTTTTTTATTTGCTTTGTAGAAGAAAACGTTGAACGATAATGAATACCCCAGCATCCGTTCTGAGAACGCCGAATCAGCCGTCACTAAGGGGGCTGATGCCGGAGTGAATTGAACGTCGAATGGTAGACGCCAAATCGGCTTTGCCTGATGGTAAAGAGCCCGTCTCAGGAAAGGCCATAACATACTCTAAATCGTGAGAAAACATCAACATCAGTGGCTAATAAGCCTCGAATATCAGTGGCCAACAAGCGGCCACAAATGACGATTTTAACCCGTTTTGGAGATTTTAAAGCCAAAACAGCGGGTATAGGATAACATTTCAAGGCAACTGAAGAGGTGATATAGTGAAAAATTTATCATGCATAAATTAAATTGAATGTTTCATAACAGTTCAGATTTTGCATCTTTCACCATAATGCCTCCAAGCTTAGAGCTTTGAGATATGTTTCATTTCTGTATCCTTCATAGTCTCCAGTCATTTTCCCCAAAATCATATTTTTTCAAAGTTTTGTACATCGTACCCCTAATGAGAAAAAGCTTCAATAAAAAAAAAGCTATTATGTGTGCTTTTACTGAATTTGTTTCATGTAAACGTTAATAATATGCAAATGGCATATTACCATTGAAGGATAGTTACAAAAAGGTTTCGAATGAGAAACAATTCGATCAAGTATTCCCAGAAGTTGTTCTTTATATCAACATTAATCCAATTATTAAAAAAAAAACATTTCATATTCAATTATTCAAGATATATTGAGAACTGAATTCTGAGCAGGGTTTCTCATATGTGATCTTCCAGTGTAGTCCTAACTGTCAATGTCGGCGTGCTTTTTTTTAAAGAATATAGTGTGCAATCTATGGATACCATGTATTGGAGAATAAAAACTCATATCGTTGCTCATAGGCATTGTTGTACACCATCTATTTTACACTCTTAAAATGCTCACCAAGAGCATGGAAGGAAGTGTGGTTTTACGTGCGAAGTAGAAACGGTTGATTCCACCAAAGAAGCTGATTGATTTACACAGTGTGGGCAAATGTATGCTGAGTCTACAAGACACGAGGCACGTTCGAAATTCCAATGTTTTTTGCATCATGTATCTTCCATCATTTATCTTGAGTGTCTCTAGGGTTGGGCGTTTCCCAGATTGAGAAGCCCCGAAATAGATACAGGAAGAATTACGAGTCTGTCTACCATCGTCTTAACCTGAGTTGGTTTGTCGGTTCCTGGCCGACATGTTGCTTATAATTAATGAGCAATGCAAAGAACGTGCCGTCATATATGACCGTGTTGGATTCAGTCAGTGTGGGATGAGAATACTCCTAATTCTACCCATACGCAAAGCACATATTTTAGAATAATAGAGCATCATTAGGAGATGTGGTATCTGTGAAAAAAATTAGTGCTTGACTATGATTTTCTTTGTGTGTATACACACATATTTCTTTTTATTGGCGTAAATGAAGCAAATTAAAAGTTGCAGCAGACACCTATCGGGATGATGGAAGGAGAGAATCTAAGAGAGAGAATAGATTTGTAATGTTTAAGGGTAAGATATTAAGTGCAATGTGAGTACTGTCTGGATAGAGCACAGTTAATGCGAAATGTGAATCGATCCTAATTATACACACACACACACACACACACACATACATACATACATACATACATATATATATATATATATATATATATATATATATATATATATATATATATATATATATGTATATATATATATATATATATATATATATATATATATTGCACGAATCAAAGTTTTTTGAAAAGATTTTTCAATGTTTCACGCTCAAGGCGGTAAAGGTTTCTAATTTATATATATGAGCATAGATTGTGCTCTATTATATTGACAGTTTTATTTGAAAAGATCCGTCATCACATAGTAAATGTATCATTCAGCCTAGCAAACGTAAATGAAATAAACAATTAAAGAACATTGGATTCTAATCGTCTATCTTATTCACGTTGTCTAAGCTAAATGATACATCCATCAGATAATAACAGGGGATCATTTCAAATAAGAGTTTTAATATAAGTTTGTGTTGATCAGATCATAAACCCATAACTTGTCTATCGGCTCTACATGCATCTATAGTACCAACAAAATTTTAATCACTAAATATTTGCTCAAAACTATCCAATATTTGTTTTTAATACGAGCATAAGTTTTGCATAAAATAATTGTTTTCAAAACATCTCCTTAAAACCGACCTACATGATCCCGAACATGCAAATGACTACGGGAATATGTATACATTTTTTCTTGACCAGGTAATATACTGGAATTGTAAAAAAAAACCCTGCGTTGCAATTGATAAAGATATTCACAAAGATGCAAAGCAAAAGAAAAAACGACGAAGAGAAGTAATATACAATAATTTAGATACGAGCTGATATTTATCTTCTGAATATTCTCAATTAAGTGATTGGCTCGTATTGATGTTATCGATTAGAAACTAATGACCTATCTCAACAGAGAAGCTTATTCATTAAATGAAAGAAAAATCAGTTTATTCATAACAGGAAAGAATATCAACTCGTATTGGCAACAGCTCACACACATGCACACACACAAACACACAAATATAAAATATATATATATATAGCATCGTATTATGTTGGGAGGTGGCGTTTATCAATACTATCTTAATGTATCTTTGTTTTTGATTGAGTAAACACATGGTGATCCTAACATATAAAAATTCACACATAATATCATAGTCTGCGTGAAACGTGAAACACTTTGATTTTACATTAAATGCACTTAAGATATATGGAAATATACCTGTCTTGAATTATACAGAAGTGGATAGAAACGTTTTACTTTTTAGGTGTTTAAAGTATTTCAGCCTTCTGGACTCTATTAATATATGCACGTGTGTGTGTGTGTGTATGTATGCGTACACGTAAGTCTGCGGTTAAGTATCCTTATAAATATATATATATATATATATACATATATATATATTTATATATATATATATATATATATATATATATGTATGTGTGTGTGTGTGTGTGTGTGTGTGTGTGTGTGTGTGTGTGTGTGTGTGTGTGTGTGTGTGTGATAAGTTCCACACAAATATATCACACATCAGATGAAATGTATATATACCAATAATGGACAATTACATTGGGTGTAAATGGTTTGACACATAAGATTTAATTCGTACAATGCTAGTGTAAGTATATAAGCCTGAATTCCTGAAGCAGACGTACATGAGAGCACTGATGCATACATGTAAATATCTACAAGAACATGAATGCATAGGATCGATAAGAGTTGATCACTGTTGAAAGCCCAGAAGTGATACGCTATGTTATCAGCATAATTTAATTTCTTAGTCCAACGAATACTAACCTTTTGTCAAAGAGATGGTAAACCAGCTTGATGATGTTTACTTCAAACTAAAGGCAAGGTAGTCAAACTTCAGATCACTATGAATGATTGCAGAAGAATCGATTTCTGGTGACAGTCAAGCTTTGTATTTTTTGCAGCGTCTGATGATACCATGCTGAACTAATATTTATCATGTTCAAAGGAAAGATATTGGTAGAAACCTAATACGTATATTTGGACGACTAAGCATTCAGACACAATATCGTATTGTTATTTGGTTTGAGATGATTAAAAAATATATCATTTGAATACTGCACTATGAGTCAAATCGTTTGCAGTGGTATTTGGAGGGATATATTTTCGCTCTTTACACCGCATATTGTGGAAAGAATAACAGTATGTTTTAAATACATCTATGTAAAAATAAATTTCAGAAATGAAAAAGAACTGAATCGATGTGTACAAAATAACAGTTTAAATTTACATGTGCTTTGTAATTAGTATTTGATATGAATATCCTATGCTTTAGACTTTGGGACCATGCATGAAAGTTGAGGTCACACTAAAAGTACAACTGAAGGTTGTAGTGAGGGGGTAAAAATTAACCCAGAAAGTACAGGAAAGACTCTAAAGAAAGGAATATCATTTCTTCCTCAGCTCTCCAAGATTCCAATTATGTATTCTATACATCGACCTGCATTAGGTTCTTGTTAAGAATATATAAAACTCATGTTTTCATAAAGCGTGCACACGCACATACAAATACATATACACACACGCACACGCACACACCAACGAAGAAAGAGGGCAGGAACTTTCAACATTTATTCCTCATCATTTCCAACTCCAACCCCCATCAACCGAAAAGATTTTTCTGTGTAAGGGTAATTTCAAATGTAACTTTATGCTAAATTGATACATCGATCTGTATCAGCTTTGATTACTATTTGGCAAGAGGCAGGGGGATTAACGTAATCACTGATCACAATTTTCCAATTCTTTTTATTGATCATCACCGATGTGGCATGACGCCAAAAAACAATGGTCACGTGACAGTTTCTATTGGGTGCCAAACCAGACCTGTTTCTAATTTAATGTGTTTTCTTTCAATATTAACACGCATGTGAGCATGCATATAAACACATACATCTAATTAGACAAACACACACACACACACACACTCACAAACACACACATAGATACATATATACGGAGTCATCAATGAATGCGTATATATTCATAAGTTAGGTATTCCCTTGAATAAATAGGTTCATGAATATATATATATATATATATATATATATATATATATATATATATATATATATATATATAAACAAATATACATATATATTCATAATACGTCAAATATACCAGCATATACATAAGAATATACGTACATGTGTATGTTCAAATGTAAGCACTGGTAAGTTTGCCTCTAAGAACGCATGAGTGCATGTGTATATATATATATATATATATATATATATATATATATATATATATATATATATATGTATATATATATATATATATATATATCTTCAAGGTTTAACACTTACCTATGAACTTCATTGTTCGCTACCTAAGCCTTCGTTATCTAATTTCGAATGCCTTTTAGGCATGCCACGATAAAAGTCACTCGACAACATTGTTAGCCATGCAATGAATTATTCATGTCAATAAGTGCAACTGAAAGCTCTAGCCAAGGAATAATTTTCGTTTTATCCCTGACTCTTTCAATTTATTGACATCGTCCCGATGATCTAACATCAGTACAGTTTCATTTGAATATTGTTCAAATTAGGCTGAATAAGAATGATATTTCAACAAAAGCTCAATATAATTTTCCCGATCAATACTGTACATCTGGAAAAAAAAGCATAATCGGCCAATACCATCATCATCATCATCATCATCATCACACTTTCAACGTTTGTTGTCAGGCATAGGCCTTCCTCGAGATGCTCAAGTATTCTCTGATCCTGTCCATATCGTCACATGATCTCATTTTTTACTGTCCACCATTTTATAATTGATCTCTGAGGATCTATGTTATGTGTCGTGATATCCTGCCTGCCCATTGCAATTTATGATTTTCTAAATGGTTTTTATATGTTTGACTCCCATTTTTTACAATATTCTGTGATGTTGAACTTGATCCTATCCAGGGTTCTCAAAATCAGGGTTGCATTTCAGTTCATTTGAATAGGTTGGGAAAGTTTCAATTGTTGTCAAACTCTAGTCAAAATCTCGAGTAGACTTAGTTTTTTCAGAGTACCAAAAAGAAAAACACAAACAATCCTCACGAAAGTTCCTCAAGCTGTCCACGCCATATATTCGTTGGCCACAGTTTCACATATGATCCTCAGGGATCCTCATGTTTAGCAGTTGACCGACACTTAAAACACAACCTGACCATTGCCGTTTGAATAGATTCTATGATTACCTTACCTTCCAAAATCAACTATTTTCCATGTATAAATTCTCGTAGCTGTCAGTGTTCGTTTTGCAGCAAATCAAGACGAAACTTTCAGTTCAAGGATGATAAGTGTTTTGGTACGGTTTGAATCTTCCATAGAGAGTGGACCAAAGTCATTAAACTCAGACCCTGATCCTAATTTTTTAGCCTCCATATTCATTCTTATACTCATATTCCATGTTTCAAAGGCGTCATCGCCACTCTACGGAAGTTTTAGTCACTTGGCCTGTCAATTGGTAGGTCTCTCTCTTCTTGCTTCTTTGCTATTTTGGGTCAGATTTACTTGAAACTTGGTAAGAATGTATTTTTCAATGAGATGCTTCTCCTTTGAGGGAGCACCCCCTCTCACAGGTCATGTGAACTAGCAACAATTGTATTTGGACTTTATGTCGAGTCAGATTCTCTTGAACCTGGATGGAAAGTTGTTCCTTAATGGAATGCTCAATATCAAAAACCATCTTCTATTCTGGCAAAACGTCGTTTCTACTTATTGTGGTCGCCTCATTGAACTCTCGGTTCTTGTTTTCTCTTCAATGTGTTCTTGTAATTAGATGTGCAATTTCTCTCCGTTTTTCACTTGTACATTTGTACTGATACCATTTTTTAGTGCACTCGCTTTGGTGCTATTACTATGGTGCCATTCGTTTGGTACGATTATTACTGGGCACCGTGCAAAGGATTTGGAGCCAGCATTTTTTTTTCTCTTAGGAAAATCTCGTAAATCATTAACGAGAGAGCCACTTCGGATAGAGCAAAAAAAATTGGTCAGCGTCCATTGCTTTCCTATTTTACATGCAGTTGCCACGCCACAGACTATTTCCTCAGTTGGCCATTTGTGAGAGGAATGCCCTAAAAGCCCTGTGAAGTGACATGTGCCTCGAAGGCCTCGCCATTAGACTGAGAAAAATGTCAATAAATAAAGTTGAGAGTAAGTAAATAAAAATGGCCATCCTAAGTCAACAGGGAAAAGAAAGTGTCAACGTCAAATGAATGCACGCATTGATAAGCCGTCATTAGTTTTCCTTTCTGCAACGGTGACATTAATGCCAAAGTGAGGCTTTTTTTATCGGTTCACCTGCTCCATTCTCTGTCATCACAAACTGAACTACGTATACTCTCCAAGTATTACTGTTACTATTTTAATTTGAGTGGTAGTATACATGCACAATTTTCATATGTTGAGAAAGTTGTTCATGAAAAATGATTATTCGTTTGTGTATAGGGATTAGCATGTAGAATCATCAGTATATCATCAGTAGCAGCTTTTGGACATAGACAATCCCTGGGATTCTATAATGGGCATAGCAGGGCCATTACTTTCTGAACTTGTCCATTTTGTCACACAATCTTATATCCATGATCTCTGGGGATCCACGATGTGAGCCGTGATGTCCACCGATGTCTGTCATTCTTTGACGAGCCCATCTATGTTTTTTAATGGATCCTATCATATCTCTGACCTTTGATTTTCTCTAATGCACTTTGCTGTCTCGTGATCTCTTTATATATTGTTAAGCATGATTCTCTCGTTGGCAAGCTGCATGGTTCTCAGTTTGAGGGTCAATCTTTTAGTTAGTTTCGATATTTAAGCTCCATAGGTGACTCTCAGGAGAAGAATTGGTTGTATATCCTTATTTGACAAATGGGATTTTCCTGTTCTTAATGGTTGAGCTTGCTTAACCGAAATCAAATTGCTATATTTGTAGTATTTGCGAGAATATCATCACAGTATTTTGATTTTGCATTTAATCATTGACATGACAAATAGCAGTAATGACAAAGATACTTCTGAAAAATGCTTTTACTAAGTAAAAGCATTTTTCAGAAGTATCTTTCTCTGTCTTATGTTGAGTTCATTCTCCAGGTTTCAGAGCTCTAAGTCTTTAATCTTATTGATATTTTTTGAATATGCCGAGATATTTGAGTTTCAGGTATGTACGACTTTTTGCAGTTGTTCCATCCCATGGTGATATCCGTTCATTTTGATTTTTTCCCGCCATTTTCACCTGTTCGAAGTAGATTAGAACCTTTGGCGTTTCAGTTTCCCATTTGAACCCTCAGCATCTCCAGGAAGTCCTCTACTTTCAGTATGGTATTTTTCCTGTGTCCTTTTCCAACTTATGATTTTCGCATCGAAGGTATCTGCGTGATTGGTGATGATCTCTTTGCAACAATTTTCTGGGTCTTTCTGGATAAAACTCGTTATATGATCGTCTCTTCAGGATATCCTTCAATTCAAACGGTCTTCTTGAATAACTGAACCAGTCCGTAATGAGGTGAGATTAGTTCGTTGAACCAAAATCTACGATTCCCTTTACTTCTAGTTCATTCAGTACTGTCATTACGGATTCCTTCTGTTTTCAAATAATTCTACCTGACCAATTTGGTGACTGGCTGGCTATGTATGTATGCCAGTTCACAGGTCACACCAATTGAGCAAAAGGTCATCTACGTATTTACTCCGTATTATGTTCAGATTTTGAATTTTAAATGTCTTTTTTGCTAAAATAATTTCTTATGTTGTTTCCGTCAGCATTCATGTTTTTTTTTCTTACCATTTGACTCTTCAGGGATCCATCGAAAGGCAAGACAAGTAACTGATTCGTTCCTTTTTTACCATTTTTCCCATTTATCCCCCCCCCCGAAACGGTATGATGCCAAAAATCATTTGTGACGTGATAGTTTCTATCGAATAATTACCCAGATTTTTTTTTTAATTTTTCGAGTAGAATTTTTCCTTGCAATGCTATTCGAACTGGATGTCTACATAAGCAACAGAAGTAAGAACAGGGTTATGAAAACTTGTTGCGATTTAATTTCATTTCGGTATTTAATAACTTTTTCAGTTCTCCTCCGAGATGCAAATTGTGAAATGACCGCCCAATCTGAACCCCGGCACACATCACCAGGAAGAATATAATGAATATATTAGCCTACTGTTGATCGAACAAACATAAAAATACGTTGTATGTAGACATAAAACCAGTCTCCTGCTTAGCGTTCTAGATTATATAAATTGATTCAGAGTCCTCGAATAGGCAAGAGTAGGATTAGACTTTTCTACAATCACAAGCACGAACGTGTCTCCCCGAAGGAAGAAATATGCAACTCTCAGCAAACACAATTACGCTAAGTGAATCCATTTTGAGAAGGGCGTGGGCTAATACAAATTGAAAAGAGAGAGCTTCTCCGGTTCTCTAGTCTTTTCAGATATATATTCGTCGAAGCAACTCCGGAAAACGACTGCTTTTGTTTATGTTCTTAGCTATTGAGGTATATAAATATAAGATCTGATTCCCTGGACTGTCTGTGGCAAAGTTGGAGCATGTCCGTGATCTTCACTGTCTACTGGGAACGTATTTCTTATTTACATATTATGTACAATGTAACTGATTTTTTAATTTGTGTGTGACTGGATAGGAGAACAGTCTGGGAGAAGATTGATCGCGAGGGTATTTGTAAAACTTGATTGGAAGACATAACATGTCTGGTTATTCACTCAATAGAAACTGTCAGTATGCCGTTTTGGACGTGAAGAATTAAAAAAAAAGAATGAGGTCGGAGTGAACAGTGAATATGTTACTTCTCATACCTTTCGTTGGGTAGTGATTCATGAAATGTCTGAATTTCCAAAAACGAAAAATACGTATGAATTTTGTACAAACTTACCTTGTAAATAGAACCTTCCACTAAAAACTTAATTAGGGAAATATTTTCGAAAATCTAAAGTAGATATATTTGGGAGTAAATATTTAAATTCTCAGCTCTCTGTCATCGTTGATGCATTCTTTTGGCGTGATAAATACGTACATAGTCAGCAAGCCGGACAGACTAATCAGTTTTTGCAAATGGTTTTTTTAATTTAAATATTCTTTAGTGCAGTGTTTCATGACTGCCTAGTCAATTTCAGAGCACATATTTCATAAATGAAACTTAATAAAGACAATGATATGTTGGAAATTGAATTCCAGTAATAAGAAACTGTCTACCTTAACTGTCACAAAAACTGTCAAAATTGATTTTTTTTTTTAGTTTTCAAATAGGTCTGACTGGGATATGTATATACGTGTAGGCCGTATTGGAGGATGTTAAACGGCAAGATCCACTCTTTGTCTAAAAAACATTATCTTTGGAACCCCCCCCCCAATAGTATTTTGTTTAGCGTTGATTTCACTCGTAATGTAAATTTCATGCTGAATTATACCTTATTTATTTTGCCCAATAGTTTTTGAAAAAATCAGACATTTTTTTAATCTTAAGAAAGGCAAGATAAGTAACTTTTTTTTTTATTGGTCACCCTTTCTCCCAATATTGGGATTGATCATCTCAGACACGACGTACTCTTTATCACGTGTCGGTTTATATTGATCAACTAACTGTACCTCTTTGTTCAATTCATGAATCGTGCAATAAAGAATATAAAAGTTGAAGCTCCAGTTGAAAGTCCGCTTTTCATACATACGACTATGCATTGGGGAGTACCTACATATCTACTTTGATTTCGCCCCCATTACCATTTGCTCCCAATCATCTGTTGCACCCACGCAGCCCCCCTCACATCCTGTGACTTTTCAAGTGCCCCCATCGGGTGATATCACTTACTTTTGGAATCACTGATTGGAAGGATTTGCTCGGTAATTAATGTTTACAATGACTTAACACTGAACAGATCAGTAAGAAATCATCAAAACATCAAGATAATAGATAAAGAATCACTGAAAGTTGGCAGTCTTTCGAAAAAGCTAGCTAAACCTACCTGAACAAAAAAATCTCATCAGTTTTATCAAAGAGAGTGTACAACCAATACATCTTTCCGATAGCCACTTATGAAGCTGAAACATTAAGAATGACCCGAACATGCCACGTGTCCAGGCAAAAACTGGTGTTTACATGGAGAGATCACAAAACAGTACGGTACATTAGAAAACTATCTATCTATCTATCTATCTATCTATCTATCTATCTATCTATCTATCTATCTATCTCTCTATCTATCTATATATATATATATATATATGTGTGTGTGTTTGTGTGTTTGTGTGTGTGTGTGTGTGCATGTATATATATATATATATATATATATATATATATATATATATATATATATATATATATATATGTGTATATATATATATATATATATATATGTGTATATATATATATATTTCATTGCAAAATTCAGATGTAATGTTGCCATCAAAACATACAACCTGGATCCTCAGGGATAAAAAAAAAAAAAAAAGATGATAAAAAATGGTCGCCAACAAGAAAAAAAATGGCGTGATGAACTGGACAAGTTCAGAAAGTACTGGCTCCGTAACGTCCATGATACGAAGGTCTTGGGAAAACATGAAAAGGCTGCTCTCCCTGCTGCTAACAATTTTAGGTATGCTGATAAAATCTTATATTTTCACAAGCTTTCTTTTTCAATTTCGTTTATATCAATACCGGGTTATGTCAAGTAAATATTTACTTATCCATCAGCTTTATTTAATGGAGGATAAATGACAAAATAAAAAAATCATATGTCCGCCCAGTATTTTTCATTTTAAAAGTATAGAAAATCAATAAAAAGTATCTTGATATTTTCAAGAGCCTTCCAATTGAAGAAAACATAGTTTTATTTCGAGAGTTCTGAATCATTGCAATTAATTGGAATTCGTCTATATTTTAACACATCTTATCGTGACATGATAGAAATTGAAATAATTGAGAATACATTAGGAGTTGTAAGCCAAAACTGTCATGAAAACTTTCAAGATCAGTTTCTCCAGTTTTTAATCCGGTCTGGCTGGTTGACTGGCTATATATAGCTACCTGTTCACAAAGGATACCACCGCAAACTGACCTCGGCAGAGCAGTAAACTAAAAAATCCATGAAATGATAGATTAGGTTAATTATCAAATAGCCACAGATCAGAGCAACCATCAAGTCAGTGAAAAGAATTGCAAGTCAACGGAAAGAATTGGGAAAGCATCAAAACATACATTGGAAGGAATCCTCTTGTACACCAATTTTGTTCCAGAAATGTAAAATATCTGACTGATTTGGAAATTCACATCCAATGCCATTTAAAAAAGAAAAGAAGACTGACACTGACCACAAAATCTTCTGATGTATGGATTGACAACCTTCCCCATAGCTCAGAATACTGCCGAAGGCTATCAATTTCTGTAAACTCTGTCAAATTGCCGTCCAAATAAACACTCTAGCTAGAATGACCCAGTTTCTTTCGGGTGACGGCGATGAATCATCATCATCATCATCATCACCACAATAATAATAATAATAATAATAATAATAATAATAATAATAATAATAATAATAATAATAATAATAATGATAATAATAATAAGAAGAAGAACCACAACAACAACAACAACGATAGGAATATTATTACTACCACTAATAATAATAATGATGATAATTTAAAATTTTCCGTATGACTCATTTTATTCCCATTTTTTTCCGCTATGTGTCGCTCCATCGTATCCAATTTTTTTTTGCTTTTCGTTTCGAACATTTTTGTTTTCGTGATTCAGGAGTAATCTCAGAGCTCCACCGGCTTTAGCACTCAGGATGTATTCTCAACAGGAGCAAGCACATGGCTGCGTACAGCAACCAACAGTTTGACAGAGGTTTTCTCCTTAATCACTTACTTGAAACGCATAACACTAAGCTCTGTCTCTTGACCACTTCAGTACAACTAGTATGTTCATATATATTCCTCCTTCCAAGTCTCGACTTAGTAAAAGTCAAACTAAATTCTAGTTGCGTTGCATGAAGCAGCAAGCTCCTTTCCTTATCATATAAGCTTTTTGGCATCTGAAGATTCATGCGACGCGAGGAAACAAATTCAATTGAATCCTCAAATGAAAATGTAGGTACAATAATGACAAGAGTTTTGCATAAGACAATTACAGACGATATATCACGGACATGGTTACGAAAAGGAAACCTGTAGAGAGAAACGGCCTGGCTCATCATGACAGCCCGAAACAAATGCAACGGGAATTGACAAAATACGGATAAGCAGCAATCCCATCAATGTGGACAAAGGGATGGGATCATAAACCACATATCTAGTGAATGTAGTCAACCAACCCAGAAGGGGTGTAAGCACAGACATGATAGAGTAGCAACAGTGATACACCAAGTACTGAGCAAACTGATTTGACCATGCTGAAGAGTGGTACCAGCACAAACCTGAGTCAGCCCTAGCGAATGGATATTCCTAATTCCTCGGAATTTTGATATCCAAACTGACCACCCAACCCGAACGAGAAACCGGATCTAATAATTGTGGACAAGAAGAGGAGATCTTACAAAACAATAGACCAAGCTGTGCCTTCAGACCACAGACTGAAGAGGAAAGAGAGTGGAAAGCTGGATAACTACTAGGACCTGGCAAGGGATTTGAAGAGTGTGTACCATGAAAGTCTGGGTAGTATCAGTAATCGAGGGTGCACTCAGAACCATACAGTGGACATTGCAAGTGAGATAGGAAAAACTAAGGATAAAAAAGGATCGAGACCTTACAGACCATAACACGGCTGGGGACCGCATGGGTACTGAGGAAATTTCTAGAAACATGATATCAACAACCCAAGCTTTTGGCAGTGGTTTAACAGAGAAGAGAGAGTGGAAAAAGACAACATGAACGTTGGTGGAAGGACGAGCCACAACACTACTGTAATAGGTGAGGAAAATACAATGAGGGGAAGAAGACCTGTGGAGACTTACTGTTACTCAGCCTTCAGCGATAACCACTTGGCATCCAGTGTGAAACTTCAAACCACAGCACTGGAATGGACTTTGAAAATGTGGAGTGGTTGGCTGTAGACCCAAGGAGACTTGCTGTCACTCAGTGTCCATCTATGACCACCAAGCAACTAGTGGGAATTATATTGCAGAAGTGCAGCCATTGTTTGGACTCAAATGACATGATAGTTTCAACCAATGCTGGATCGATTATTTCGCTAAAGCATCATATGCTACAAGCCCTGCATTTTTAAGAGACCCTGCACTGGATTCTTGTCATTCAAACAAAATAATTATTGAATTAAGGAACATAATGAAACTTTGAGCTAAGGGTCATTACCACGATGTTATATGTCCTTGGCAGCACCATCTGATCGATCATTCTGAAGCTGTTGAAAATGGTTGGAAATTTTTCAAGTAATTTAAAGGCAGCCAGGAAATCCGTTACCGAATGGAAAATTAGTGAATAACTATAAAGGTTTTGGAATTTTGTATCCAATGAAAAACTCTCTTGTTGAAAACAATCAATGGGATTCTTGGGAATTTCGGTCTGACAACAGAAAACTAAAACTTAGGGGAATAACCCATGTATGAAAAATGGATGCACCTGTGATCGAAAATGCACCATACACCAGAGTAAAGCATGGAGTGGGAGTATCATGTTTTAGGGGTATTTGTCTTTCAATGATACGGGAGCATATCACATGATATCAGGAACCATGAATTGAATAATTTATCAGAATACTTTGGGATCTGATCCGATCCCTCGATAATGTTCCAAGGCATACAGCTAAACAAACAAGCGGTGGGTATGTCAAGATCAATATACGGGTGCTTGAAAGACCTAATTCATCAGCTAAACCCCAGAAACGTTGATGATTCGAAGGTCGCTTGCAAGCAAGATTGGGTCAAGTATTCAAAAGAATGCTGCACAGTGATTTGGGAAATTTACAATAACCGTCATAAATTCAAAGAATATTTCGAAAGTGTCCAAATTCATCTTCTCCGTTGTTTTAACTAATTTCGATTAGTTTTAGTGACGATGGCTTTGGTAAAGTTATGGACCCCTAGGATGATTTTTAGTTTCGTAAAATGGTGGGAACCTCCTGTTGGAAGATTGGGTTTGATACTTCAAGATCCAAATACTGCTGAACAAATCTATCTGGTTCTGTAGATAAAGCTTTGGTATTGGAGCTAAGTTTTGTATCAAACCAGTTTTAAATTTGGATTCTGGGACTGAATACACAGAATCAAGTTATCCAAGGCCATACAGAAAAAAATCGGTTTATCATTGTTTTAAATTTTCATTGTCTTTAATCCCGTAACTCAGTATAGGATAATCCATCCACTGTGTCGTCGGAAGAGTTATTGTCTCTTACGTGTATTGAGCGGGGCATCTCGAGGAAACATCTCTGGTCAGGTTTCCTCAACGTACGCTTAGTGCTCAGCAGAGATACATTAAGTACCATTTTAAAAGTATTTGGTATCTGATTTAGTCATGAATTGAATCCACGACATATCCATCTGGAGGCAAATAGTCGACTATACGATCTCTGATCGTTTTACAAGTATCATAAACAACACTTTTGAGAATATCAGACACATACTCTGTCATTTTTTCTATTAAGGTAGAGCATGGCCGCAGTATCCCGATGCCATGGCAACATTGTGTTTGATCAGAGCCATCAACTATTACTGTGTGAAGTTTGGTTTGATGAACAACTCGAAAGTGCATACATCCTATCTCTCTCTCGCATCATTGCATTAAATATACGAACGGAAATTTGAAAATGTCAAAGTGGGAAGATTACAAGGCTGCAAGGAATTATCATCTCGAGTGAGGAAGAGAGTACCATTGGCTGAATAGGATATTTTGAAGTGTGTAAGAAAAATCTCCCCGAGAGAGGTGAACTTAAAGATGCAAAAAAGACAAAAAAAAAAAACCAACGACGACAAAAAACAACGTGTCTAATAATCAAACAAATTTGAAAAAATTAAACTGATTCTTCATATTATTACTGAACTTACCGTCCTTATTCACCTTCATTCAATGTTTACGGGTTGTAGGAGTTACGTGCATGGATACTAGAATCAGTCAATCATGTATAATTCTGAGTCAAGGCTATTTGTGTTCACTTTGCACGAATGGCTTTGTGAGAGGCTTGTATATGTACTACTTCCAGCTATGGTTAAAATTGCAGGACAGACCAGGCTCCCTAGTTTTTGGAAGGCACTCAACCTAAGAGAAAACAGTTCTTTCAAAACCAAGGACTGGAACCCTTTTTATTTTTCATGTCCCTCAAGCAACTCATGTAGCCCAGATATCGTGGCTCGCTTTCGTTTTATCTATAACTGAGGTAAAGATTCTGTCGACGAAGCATCCAAGAAACTCCATATGCCTTGCTTAGGCCTTTACTTTTGATAATTAACCCTTGCTGCTCCATTATCTCTCAAGTGGTCACATCCATTGTTTGAGAACTTGGACACTCACGTAAATCACGTTCCTACATGAGTGTGTGTTATCCCATAGTATATCGCGCATATGTCAGATTGACAGTTAAAATCACTTCACTGACACAAATAATCTAATCACAATGTTATATCTAGCTGTATTTAATTCAAAATAGTGTTCTTATTTTATAACAGATGTGAGTCCGCTTCATTAATCGATGGGGAGATTTTGTAGACTCTTTTTTTTAGGATCCACGAGGAGAAGGAAGAAATAACGGTTATACTGTGTAAGTAGTTGTTGAATTGTTTAACACCAAAATATCACTCCCAGTATAATTTCTTCAAATTGTATATGAACTGGAAAGCCTTTATATGAAATTCTAAAATCAATTAATTATAGCGGAAATTATGTTGAAAGAATTGCGTCTTATGGCAGTATATGTGTCTGTTTAGGTGTTTTGAATGGAAGATCTTGCTTCGCGAAAGAATTCTGTTTCCTTGGTACAAACATTCTTCTGAATTCAGTATTTGATTTATCAATAACCCTTTTGTTCTGCTGAGTGCAGAAGCCTACTCAGATATTTTGAGTATTTGATGACCAGGAGATTATATCATTGACAGCAGCTGAACCCTCCCGTGAGATTTATCAGTAGAAATGCAATAAATGAATCACTATCCAGAGAGCTTTTAAGGGGCCCCATTCAATAAAGCGTTTTTAACCCCCTCCAGATATGACTTTGATCACTTAGCTTTCTAATTCACGGCAGAAGAAAAAAATTAACATTTTTTCCCGATAAACCTCTCTATCAAATCAACTCAGCAGTAGGTATTTGACGATAGAATACCAAACGATCTTGCGACGACTTGTACTTCAAGACAGATCCTCCAGTCCTGCGTTGAATTTTTAATTTTCTCACGGCGCATCTATACGTAATGTCGATGAAGGTTTATCGCCGCAACGCTGTTTGCAAAATTGATATCCTGCAAAATTTCACAGAGAGAAAAAGAAAAAAAAAAGAATTGAATCAAATAAAACCCAGTTTTATTGCAAGCAAACGCGGTAAAATTCCTAATACCGAAAGGCTGTAAATCAGAATTGAATATAGCGCAAAGTTTAAAACATAAATACAGAAAATGAACGTTAATATATTGCCATCAAAAATCTTCATAGCCGTATGACTGTCATTCGAAGACATAAATTTCGAAAACTTTCCTGACAACCCAAGAAAGGGAAAACTATACTTTTCTCCTAGGATTGACGTTCATGGGTCCATCCGAAAAATGATTAACGCAGTTATTTATTTATTTATCGTAATATTCACGTGTGTAGATCATTTTAGATCCATCATAATATTCACGTGTGCAATGTAATGTTCATTTTAGATACAACGTCTACCCGTGTTGATACAATGCATTTGCATTGATCAATAAATGTGAAATATCGAGCAAAGAAAAATGCTTACATAGCTGTAGGTATATCAATTCCTCTCTCTATTTTCTCTCTCTCTCTCACTCTCTCTCTCTCTCTCTCTCTCTCTCTCTCTCTATATATATATATATATATATATATATATATATATATGTCTACCTATCTGTGTCCATACGTCTCTCTGATTCTATACTCCTCTCTCTCTCTCTCTCACTCCTTCGGTCTGTCTCTTTCTCTCTCTCGTTCTGTCTCGCTCTATCTATCTATATATGAATATATACATTTTGAATATCATATTGGTGTTTAATATTGGTTTTGGGATCGCTATTAGACATAAATATGGATATTGCAAAATCTTTTTTTGTTCTAGAAATTGGGAGATATGGTGTAGATAAGCATTGTGTTAATAATATCCGAGTTGATTAAATATTTAAATTTCCCATGCAGTCTACAGACTTGGATTCTAAACCATTCACAACCAGCAAATTACGATAATCTAGTCATTAAATTTCTTCATATCCGAATTCGTGCATTACCCAGCTGGATATAGATGCACTCAACCATAACAATATGTATTCGTACAATCAGATATCATTTGAAAATATATTTCAATGACTCTGTATCCGTGAAGAGTTTATGCATCTATGTATCATCTTTCTCCATTAATATCCCCCTCAAGAGGGATGGGGATAATGTACAACCGGGAAATTCTCGATTTCAGCAAACCAGACTCGTGGAAGCTTAGTTCTGCTTATTGCATTGCTATTGCCTATTAGTAACCGATCTATGTCTACGCAGGGCATCAGAAATATAACGAGAACCGGTATATTCAACGTGATTTCGTCGTAACCCCCAGAGGCCTCGGTGAGACTTTTATCGATATTAGTCCTTATGCTGAGTATTTTTCAGATGGTCGTTGGGTACCCAATTTAGAGTCTTTGGTATTTTAGTGCCAAAGCTCGAATACCGTGAAGATAACGATTACTTATCTTTTTGGTTTTCCTGTGTGACGTCAAAGAGGAAATAACAAAGATTTTAGCATTTCTAAAAAGATTTTCGATTGTGTCATGAATCTCAGGTAGGTCCCTACCAAGGGCATATAAATCCATAAATGTGTAATTCTTTCAGTGCTAAAAGGTGCGACTGGGCTGTGTAATGAATGACTGCCTACCAAACTGGGGACGGGCAATATACCTCTATGTCGATATGTTGGGTCTGTAAAGAGTTTCGTGAATATCATGTAAGAAAGACTTTACGAAATATAACATTTATTCGGAAAAGACTGAAACAAATAAAACAATGAATAATTACCCCAAAACAATCAAAATAATTACTAGATACCTAGTTATGAAGCCCATCTGCACTTGAATGAACCAGAATCTTACATTGGGGACTCGTTTATAAATGACATCTTGCATGAAAGGAAATACGTAAATGGTGCTTCTTTTTAACGAAATTGAATTTTTAAAAAAATTAGTGTAAATCTAAAATCTACAAAATTCTGAAAGAGAATATTTCTATGTGGGTAAGTTGGAAAAGTATTAAGATAATTATGATCAGTACTAGATCATTATTTGGTAGACTACTAGTCATGAGGTTGAAAAATTTTATGGAGATAGATAAGAGGGGTCATTTTTACGTATTACCACGATTAGATTGATTTCTAATGAGGAACAGAGCTCAGATTCTTCATTTCCACCTGTACGCTCTCACAATGTGCTGAAAATAAAAAATTACATTTTTGAGTGTCTTTCTCATCATAGTTCCTGTTTTTCTCATATTTTATCAAATATACAGCAAAATCCCTGTAATCGTGAATAATGAGAAATATTCGAAACTATAATTTGATCTGGAGTATATTTATAAATGATTTATTGAGTCAAAAAAAGATATTGAGTAATTAGTATTCATAGTGTTATTTCATCTAAATACTTCTCTTTTTTTTTTTTAGCAAAATCTGTTTCTCCACAATAAATAATAAAATAGTGCTTAAAATTTCATTTAACTATTTTTTACCGGAAAATACATAGTTTTAATGTGACTAAAAGTTTATCTAATATAAACACGGTGGATAATCACGTAGGAATATTTGTTACAAGATCTTCTCACAAAAAAGAAATCGGTTATCTCAGTTTGATCAAAAGTCATTTAGGAAGATTCTTGAAAAGAAATGTTGATACGTTCATTTAATCTAAATGATATTGTTAACATATAGTATCAAAAAAATTTAAAACCAAGTATTTCCTTTTAAGGAAAACTACCTTTGGTACTAATATATTTTTCAAATTTGATATACTTATTCCTCAAAATATTCTTTGCTTCATTGAAAAACATGTAATAG
>OY735198.1:85103521-85153521 GCA_963457665.1 Thysanoteuthis rhombus
AGATTTTCCCCGCCTCTTTCTACTTTATGTCAATTTCCCCTCTCTAATTTTATCCGCCTGAATTCGAATTTTCTCTGCGATTTCTCCGTCTTTGTGTTTTTTGTCCCAGTTTCCTCTTTGGCTCAGTTTGGTACCGTCCTGCTTTCTCTGATTCTATGTATCTCTCTGAGTATGTGCGTGTGTGTGAGTGCGTGTGCGTGTGTGTGCGTGTGTGTGTGTGTGTGTGTGTGTGTGTGTGTGAGTGCGTGCGTGTGTGTGTGAGTGTGTGAGTGTGTGAGTGCGTGCGTGTGTGTGCATGATTGTGTTTGGAGAGACTGGTATGTGAGTGAGCATGGGTGTGTGAGAGAGAGACAGGGGAGAAAGAGAGACAGAGAGGCAGATACAGAGATGCAGAGAAGGAAAAGGGGGAGGAATTGAATTATTTCTCGCCAACTCCAATGATATTCCACATAAATAACATCTGAGGACCTGCGACCTTCATCCCAAAAAGCAACGACAAGGTGTTTACTACTTTTCTCTATTTATTGTAATCTATAGTTTAGTATATCTATTCAGGTATCAAAAAAAAAAAATACTGATTCACTCCAAAATAGTTTCAAACATGAATAAAAAAATAAATAAATATGCTTGTGGCAAACATGTTTTGATTACATTTTTACATAAATATCATCTATCCTGCAAAACATTCAGTTCAATGGCCTACTTACACGATGCACGTGCGGCCAGTTTGGAACTCTCATATTTGAAAGCTTACATCTATCGATGATTAGAGAACGTGCTGTAATGTGAAATCTTTAAAAAAATAAATCTATCATCGTACACGACACAGGTTTTTTTTTTTTTCAATATTTTTTATGAAGGAAAAAATGTTTTACATGATTCTGTACATTTTGATGGACGCTGCATATGGACATTTTTTCTTTAAATTATAAATATGCCCAAGTACATTTTTAAAAAAATGCTTCCTATGTGATAATACCATCCTACGGTAGATCAATATCCAAGTATTAGCATAAAATAATGTACAAATCGATACCAGTTACTGCGTGTAACAAAAAAAAAATCAATTTTTGCTTGTAGAAGCAGACAGAATGAAGCAGGGTGAGAAGAAGGAAGAAATCGTTGATGAATATCTCGGAACATTTTTTTTAAAAACACAAATATTCGTATCCGTTGGTGAGATAATTCTCAGGGATATGCGAGGTTTTACAAGGACTAGGATTCGGAAGTAATCACGAGCAGTTAAACGCAACTTGTATGCGTTGTGAACGAGGTTCTTGGCATTTTCCTAGCTCCACATATGAATAAGAACAGATTTCAGGATTGAGAATGATTTTCAAGTGTGGATTTATGACACTTGTTGGGAATATCAAAGCTCATTGATCTAATTAAAATGTAATGGTAAATCAAATTCAATTACCGACATAAACTTCATGCCTGTTGTCTGTTTTATTACATTCATCAATTGTACTATTCATTCTTACCGAAAATATGTCAGCACTGCCTACAGAGAGCTACGGTGTGAGTAAACCTTTCTCTGTCTTTGAAGAACAAGAAGAGAACTTAACATCGAACCCCGTTGCTCAAACTTGATTGAAGAAGTAAATACTTAGTTTAGATACTGGGAACCCTTCTTAAACTGTACCCGAGTGGAAACCCCAAGAACTCAACTTCAGAGTAAGAAACTGAATGAAAATGTACAAAACTTTGCATCAAAGAGACCATTTTGCGAGGCATTATAACGATAAAATAAAAAGGAGACGACTTGTAAGAATCGTTGGCGCTGATTGTGAAGAAATGGTAGATAACTACCGAAAAAAAATGCAGGTGAACTAACAGGGAAATGATGAGAAAAACTGGTTGGGAAAACGAGAATCCAAAAGCAAGAAGAAAAACAACTGTACGTGCATTTCGGAAGGTAAATAAGGAATAACAGATAAATCGCCATAGGCATAGCTAAACAGAGGAAATCCAAATTATCAACGAAAAACAAACAAGCAACTCATTGATAAGGAACTATGTAGAGGCTAAATCAGACAAAACATAAGAGAAAGGCACGTGTAGACTGAGATAACGAGACAATCAACAATGTAATAAGAAATTACACCTATGTCACGGGAAACGAGTGCTCTAATAATACAAATCAATAGGATATCTACAGACCAGCATCTGTCTTGAAAAAAAATAACTGTTTACGTTAAGAAATCCGGTTCTTTGAGATTCAAACGGATTACCCTTTCAAAACTTAAATAACAGTTATAGTTGTTGTGAATAAGGAAGGAGAAAATGAGTTATTAGATTTGGTTGTTCTGGAAAACCATGATGAAAATCTAAACCTTGCCAAAGAACTGGAAAAACAATGAAGCGTGGTGTTGAGAGTATGGCTAATCGTTAGCGGGGCTCGGATATTACACCAACATAACCAAGCAAAGGCGTTGGACGAACTAGGAATCTGAGTGAGAACCAGGACCTTCCAGACAATAGAACAACTGGGAAAATGAAACATGAGAACAGTGCAGAAGTACTGAAGATTTCCAGTAAAATTTGCCAGACGTCACTTGTAGAGAAACTCAACGAGATAATAATAATGATAAAACCTCCTTATCATTTGTCTTTTGTTCCATTTTTAGCCATTTAGTCTATTTTCATTTAGTTTAACATAACTTATCCGCCGAGACAATCATATCTAATAGGACAATCATATCTAATAGGACTATTACTAAGTCTGGTCTTCTTGCCTGGATGAGGTTGTCAAAGTCCAAGAGTAGTTTGTGGTTGTCATTCTCCAAAACTGCTTCTGGCTTGTGCTGATACCACTTTTCCACATGGTTGAATCCCATTTGTTTGCTTAGTTCCCAGTGTATCATCGTTGCTACTCCATCGTGTCTATGCTTATACTCCTTCTGGGCAAGTTGACTACATTCACTGGTTATGTGGTTTACAGTCTCATCTCTTTCACCGCACATGCGGCATTTGCTGTTTGTCTGTGTTCTGTCAATTTTTGTTTTTATGTAGTTTGTCCTTATGCTTTTGTTTTGGGCTGCCATGATGAGCGATTCTGTTTCTCTCTGAAGATTCCCTTTTCGTAGCCACGTCCATAATTTCTTGTCTACATCTTGTATCTGTCTTTTAAACTCGCCGTACAATTTTTTCCCTTCCCATTTTTCTTTTCTTGTTTGCTGTACTGTTCCATTGTTTTCTACTTTATTGCTTGTTGCACTATCTCTCGCGCTCTTTATGATTTCTGCACTATTTGTTTGCACATATCTTTCTAGGACTACTTTAGCTCTCTGGACACAATCTTGTATGCTGATGAGCCCCCTGCCACCTTCTTTTCTCTTAACGTATAGTCTATCTGTATCATCCCTAGGGTGTAATGCTTTATGCATCGTCATAAGTTTCCTTGTTCGCCTATCCATTGATTGGAGCTCTTCTTTTGTCCATCCTAGGAATGGTCCTGTATACCTAACTACTGACATGAGCCCAGGTGTTCATTCCTTTTATTAGATTTCTACTGTTTAATTTGGTTTCTAATATTTTCCTTATCCTTCTGAGGTATTGTCTCATTATTTTGTCCTTCATCTCTTCCCGTTTTATCATGTCACATTCTAGGACACCTAGGTACTTGTATCGGTCTTGTGCAGTCAATGCCCTTGCTGTTGTCCGGGAGTTCAATTCCTTCAGTCATTGAAAGCCTTCCTTTGTGCATCACCATGATTGCGCATTTTTCTATTCCAAACTCCATTCCTATGTCCTTACTATATTCCCTTACTTCGTTGAACAGAGTCTCAAGGTCTCCCCTGTTTTTTGCGAACAATTTTATATCGTCCATGTACATCAAGTGGTTGACCTTTCCTTTTGTTTTAGAGAAGTGATATCCTTTGCTGTTTTTCAGGATTCTGTTAAGCGGTATCATTGTTAGAACAAATAATAGTGGGGACAACGAGTCTCCTTGGAAGATTCCGCTTTTTATCCCTACCTCTGCTAGTTTGTCCCCTGCGGCTGTCAAATCTACTTTCCAGTCTTCCATCGAATTACCAATGAATTTAACCACCGGTTCGCTAATTTTGAACATTCTGAGGCATTCGAGTATCCAGCTATGTGGAATCGTATCGTATGCTTTTTTGTAATCTATCCATCCCATTGCGATATTCTTTCTCCTTTTCCTCACTTCTCTTAAGATCATCTGGTCTATGTAGAGTAAATCGTTTGCCCCTTTGGTTCCTATCCTACACCCTTTCTGTTCTTCTGGTAGTAGTCCCCTTCTATCCATTGACATGTATATTCTCTCTGCTATTTGCCCGGTCAGGATTTTCCACATAAGTGGTAAGCACGTGATTGGTCTATAGTTGCTTGCTATGTTCCCCTTTTCTCGGTCTTTTAGGATGAGGGTGGTTCTGCCTTTAGTCATCCATTCTGGTGCTTTGCCTTCATTTAGACAATTTTGGAGTAGGTGAGTGAGTCTGCCGTGTAACGTGGTGAATTTTTTGAACCAATACCCATGGATCCCGTCGGGACTCGGTGCTTTCCAGTTGGCTACTTTCCTAAGAGTATGTTTCAATGTGGTTTCATTCAGTACTATTGGTTCTCCCCTGTCTATATCTTCTAGTTCTTTTCTCATGTCTCCCAACTATTGCAGTGTTACGTTGTGTCTTTTTGGGTGCCCCCATATGCTATTCCAATAGTTCTTGGCCTCAGTGGCATCTGGCTTCATGTCCTGCCTTCTTTCCCCATTTAAATCTTGGTAAAACTTCTTCTCATTGTTTTGGAATGGGCGGTTTTGTGTGTATTGGGCTGTTCTTAGTCAGTATCTTTTCAGTCTTGCCTCTTTGGCTAGTCTTTTCTGGTGTAACTCTTCGACTACAGTCGCGATGCCTTTTTGCGTTACCTTGTATTTGTTATAAAGTCTTACTCGTGGTGTGTCCGTGTGTGGTGTATTTCTAAGCAGTACTTCATCTCTCTGTAGTTGGGAGATCTGCCTTTGTAATCTTCTCTCCCAGTTGGGTTTCTCTTCCCTATTATTGCTCGGGTTCCTATCTTGTGTTGTGAAGCTTTGTGCTACCATTTTCGCCCCAGCGTAAATTAGGTTGTTGAGTTCTAGGAAGGTGTTCGTTTCTATGTGCTGTAAGAGGCAGTTGACCTGTTCGGTCACTTCTCCGACTTTCTTTCTGTCTTTGTCTCTTAGGGAGAAAGTGTTGTTTTCTCTCCTCGCATGATCTCTTTCAAAGCTTGTACTTGGTTTTCTCTTCTTCCGTTGGTGCCTCGTCGTCACCCTCTGGTGCATAGTTTACTGTGGGGGTCTCATGAGGAATTCTTATAGTTTTGTTATTGGTACTAGTTGTGCTGGGGGGGGGGGCATTCTTCAGATGTGTCACCTGAATCTCTCTCTACATTGATTCAAATCTCTAGTAGTTCAGTCTCAGACAGCCATTTCTTCTTTTGAATTTGTTTTACTTGGTCAGCAAGGCGTTGGTTCGATACTTCCACAGCAGATTTTTCCCTCGATATTTGGAGCATACGCTCTTTATAAGATCGCACCAAAGGCTTTCTTTTATAGTAACAATACATAACTAGTCTATTCTCTTCCCTTGTCCATCTCTTTCTCTTGTTATTTATAGCAGTCACCCCGTGAGGACTGCGCTTTCCCTGGGTGTCATTAGTGGTATCCGAGTTTTGACCAACAGTAGCTGTGTGACGACTGTGTCCCTCCTGAGGGTCATTAAGGGTACACGAGCCGAGGTTTTGGCCAGCAGTCACAGGATGACGACCGGGTCCCTCCTGGTGGCTAACAAGGGAACACCTGCCAGTTGCAACACACAGATCTTGGATCTGTGTCCCGTTTTTTTGCGGTAAAATGGTTTGGTTGTACTGTCATGATTGGGGTTTTTGGTTCTTTCAAGGTAGCGCCAGACCTTGGTGGGTTGGTTAAGACCGATGTGAGTCGGAAGTAACCTAAGAGCCCCACCGGCCCTTTTGGTTCTTTTAAGGTAGCGCCAGACCTTAGTGGGTTCATTGAGACCGATGTGCACTGTGATAACCTAAGAGCCCCACCAGCTCCTACCACCCAGGGTATGGTCTCACAAGGACAAACCATTCGGGTTTGCAGAGATATCTATTTAGTGATGTGGCATTTACCTGATTGTTCAACGAAAGAAAAAAAAATACTAAGCTTTGTTCTTGGGGGGGGGGGTTACATGCATTAAAGATCATATGTCTCCCTTAAATGTTTTAAGTCTTGACTTAGTATATAAGTTTCGGTATGCGTTGTTTTTTCTTCCAATGCTGGCTGGCTGGACAAGCAACCACAGCCAATTTATACTATACTATACGCGAGGGGGGTGCCAGTGGGGAGGGGAAAGTTCATTCACACATATATACTCACCCCTCACATGAAAGAAAAGGAATCGCTCTTCTATACTTCTATGGGACAACTCATTTGTAAATTTGATTTTAAATTTAATTTCAATTCTACTTACCCACGTGCAGGTCCAAAAAACAACTTTTTTCGACTTGGCGGTGGCCATTTCATCAAAGGAGAAAATTTCTCTGACTTACAAAGAAAACCATCTCAGAGGTAAAAAAAATACCATCAAAATATCAAGAATAATCAACCAAAGTAAAATATCATTAAAATGTTCGAAAATAATCACAGAGTTCATCTCAAAGGTTTTCATGTTCCACATTTTCTTTAACTCCCTTGCTAGGTCCTGGTATTTTCCCCTTTTTTCACCCTCCTTCTTTTTTACTCTATGGTCTCCAGAGTAGTTTGTGGTTGTCATTCTCCAAAACTGCCTCTGGCTTGTGCTGATACTTATTATTATTATTATTATTATTATTATTATTATTATTATTATTATTATTATTATTATTATTATTATTATTATTATTATTATTATTATTATTATTATTATTTGCAATTTCACACCAGTTGCCCTGGTGGTAACTGCTGGAGTTAGAGCGACAGCAAGTCTCCTCAAGTCTCCAGCCGTTCTCTCCTAGTTCTCATTGGCTACAGTAATACTGCGGTTTACAGTTTCACACCGGTTGCCCAGTGGTCATTGCTCAAGGCTGAGTGACAAGAAGTCTCCTCCGGTCTTCAGCCAACATCTCTTCTCTTATCATAATTATAACAATTATTATTATTATTATTATTATTATTATTATTATTATTATTATTATTATTATTATTATTATTATTATTATTATTATTATTATTATTATTATTGGTCGTGGTGTTATCTCTACTATCATTACTATCTCTACTACTAATACTACTAGACGATAATGATAATAATATTGATAACATTACAGTGAAAATTCTCATATAGACTCAATCATAAACAATGACTATATAAGGAAGTTATGAAGATGAGTGGCAAATAGTTTACGGATGGGTTGCATTGGTGTCTTGGAATTCGAGAAACTCACAAAATTCAAAGACGATGAAACAGAGATCAGTAGAATGTGGCAACTCAAAACAAAGAAAAACAACAAAAACAAAATTTTTTGCTGCTTGGACCTTTGGATTATTTGAAAAAATGGATCCATGAACTTGTTGACAACATACATAGAAAGCCCAGCAGATATGACATACAGGGAATAGCTCCCACCTCAACTGCATATATCATTAGAAAAATCCGTGTCGATGTGATTGCATTCACTGCAGTCAATATGCATCACTCTATGTATACATTGAATTTGATTGGAGTAAACGTTGTATTCTCTGTAGATGTAACATCCTTTCCATTTCTATTCTCCACTCTCAAAGGCCTGGGATATCATCACTGACAAGGCTGCCAGGCTTACGTCTCCTTTTTAGACCAAACAGGTGACTTACATAAATTGGAATGTGATCCTAAAACAATTAATCATTATTATTATTATTATTATTATTATTATTATTATTATTATTATTATTATTATTATTATTATTATTATTATTATTATTATTATTGTTGTTGTTGTTGTTGTTGTTGTTTTGTTGTTATTCCACGCATGGATAATGAGAAAAATACTAGAAATATAAGTCTACCACACTAAATGTTAACACTGGCCTAAATTGGTAATAGTAGACAAAAAAAGGAAGGCCTGCCAAATAGTAGACGTTGCTGTGCCTGCAGACCATAGAGTAAAAAAGAAGGAGGGTGAAAAAAGGGAGAATTCTAGAACCTAGCAAGAGAGTTGAGGAAGATGTGGAACATGAAAACCAGGGTAGTACCGGTCATAGTGGGCGCACTAGGAACTGTCCCCCAAACGCTGAGGGAGAGACTGGAGGAGATCGGGATTAGGGGAAGGATAGAGACCGTACAGACCACAGCACTACTGGGAACTGCACGGATACTGAGGAAGGTGCAGGAGATATAAGTACTGCAACGAATTGTAGCTCTGTCATGATATGCAAAAGAGAGAGGAGACGTCAGCTGAAAACCTAAGGAGACTTATTGTCACTGAGCCTTCAGCGATAATCACTGGGCATCCGGTGTGAAACTGTAAATCGCAGAATTACTGCGACCTACAAGTACTAGGAGAGGAGGGCTGGAGACTTGAGGGGACTTGCTGTCACTCAAACTCCAGCGGTTACCACCAGGCTACTGGTGTGAGATTCCAAAATGATAATAATAATAATAATAATAATAATAATAATAATAATAATAATAATAATAATAATAGTGAAACTGTAAATCGCAGAATTACTGCGACCTACAAGTACTAGGAGAGGAGGGCTGGAGACTTGAGGGGACTTGCTGTCACTCAAACTCCAGCGGTTACCACCAGGCTACTGGTGTGAGATTCCAAAATAATAATAATAATAATAATAATAATAATAACAACAACATCGACAAGTGTAGTAATCATAATAATAATATCGACAATGATACTAAAGTTGATAATAATCATTATCATATTTATCGATATAACTATCAATATTCATTAATGATAATGACATATACCCATGATAATGACAATAATCAATAATAATGGTGATGATAATGATAATCAATAATTATAATCACAATCCATGATAATGATATTAATCAATATTAATTATGATAATTGTATTTATCAATGATGATGATAATTATGATAGTGATAACAATAATAATAACATTCATTAATAATAATTATAGTATTTATCTCAAATATTGATATTTTTCAAACCTGAAAAAAAAATGATATTCTTCAATAATAATAATCATAATGATGATAATGCTAATATCTATCATTATTGATAGTCATATCAATTGTTATAATAATGATTGTATCAATCAATAATAATGAAAAAAATATTCGTCAAAAATGGAATGATTATCAGTACTAATGATAAGGATGGTGTCAAAAGTTCCCTCTTCCCGGTGATAAATCCAATGTTGAAATGCAAAACAACAATATCATTTCCTTTTTTACCCGCATTCTTTGCACAGAGAACTCATATAGTATTGTGCAAAGATAGATTATAAAAATGGAGATTTTGCCCTGCAACGTTTTTCTCATCTTCAAAGCATAGCCATCGGACCAAACGGTGAGAACTTAATCTGATTATACAGTTCACAATTGAAAGTTCGAAAAAAACAAAACAAAGCGGAACACAAGAAAGGGGGAAAAAAGAGAAACTAAAAAACGAACAAAGAAAATGCGTCAAAAACATCAAGTGTTATCTTCAACAGGAGATGTTTTCCTATCTCTGTTTCAGTTTATATCGTAGAGATCTGAAAACATACAACAATCATTGGTGAAAAAAATCGCGCGAGGATATGAAGACCTTTCAAATGTTAAAACAAAAACAATCAATATAACCCCCCGTTTTCCGAACTATCCTCTCTCTGCATCTTCTCCTGTTGAAGCATCTTGTAGAATCAAACTAACACTTGCAATCAATGAGGCTTCATACGCACTAAAACATCTACAGTACTTTCAAGTATCGTGTTTCGTGAAATAATTTTAGACATCGGCATTATGACAGTCCTTGTGTCAAACTTATATTTTGAAAAAGAATAACAGCCCACCTATCTGTTTCTTAATCATTCAGTGTTAGCTGATTTTATATAAAAATAAAAGAAGATTTAAGAAATAATTAAAGAAAAAATTAAAAATTGAGAAAAAAGGTATATCAAATGTTAACTTGATACAATTTCAATTTTATCACAGATGTGACACAGTTGAAGTTTGGATTTATTATAATAATCTAAGACGAATAGACCATTTTTTGACCTCAGATTTTATTTAATTTACACTGATAACCATACATATTTACAGACATCAGATACGAACCATCTTGTGTAAAGGACATGAAAATGACCTCCCAAACCAGAACTCTCATATAACAGGGAGACTTGACATATTTCCGCTTAACTATTCATTTAATTAATTACTATCCCAACCCACAAGAAGTCTCAGACAACTTATGAATACACTTTTTCTTGTTTAATTGAACTTTTTTTTTGAAAAAAGCAATTAAGTAAAATGATGAAATGAAATATAAAAAATCATTTGTGAATTGGCTTTCTAATATTGTACTTACGTGCACACGTACACACACTCAAACACACTTACGCACAGACAGACCAATATATATATATATATATATATATATATATATATATATATATATATATATATAAATAGATAGATAGATAGATAGATAGATATAGATGTATATTTAATCATCAAGTGATCATTTTCTCTTTTTCCCCTCAAATTTTCTCTCTCTCTGTCGCTCTATTTCTACCTGTGTCTGTGTCTGTGTCTGTCCGTCTTTCTCTTTCAATACACACACACACACACACACACTCACACGCACACACACACACACACACACACATTTATATATATATATATATATATATATATATATATATATATATATATATATATATATATATAATGCTGATATCAATGCTATTGTAAATATATAAAAACATCATCATATAAAATTAGTTCTGAATCTTAGATGTTGCATAATTTGCCGTTGTAATATGATCAACTCATGACTTCAAAGAATTCCTGATAAACAGCCGTACAGCCAATCCTCCATCAGGTGCCGACCCTCAAGTCACTCAACTTCTGGTTTTAATCTCAATATTTTGGTACATGTTGCCCTAATCTTCGCTGATTTCCATTAGGGTGAGATTGCCAGATCAATGACTATCGTATATCTATCTACCCAATCTAATCAATGGTTGGTATATTCTATTTTTAAATGAATTCATACACGTATACGTACACATATAGGCGTGTGTGTGTGAATGTGATGTTTATACACACACATGCATGCACACGCACACACACGCACACACACTCACACATGTATATGTATAGATAGATAGATCAATAGATAGAGAGATCGACCAATTAGATTATTTTGGGAGATGAAATATTTTCAATAACGTTGAGATAAGGCCTAGTTGGTATATTAATCACTCAATTAATCAATTCTTAAAAACACAAAGGGACTAAATGTTACCATTGAAAACAGACAGCCTATGGGTTGTTCTTTTAAACTTGAAACATTTTCTATACTATCATTGAAGCATTGAATATATATATATACACACACACACATACATACATATATATTTATATATTTATATATATACTCATTTAATTATTTGTTTATTTATTTATTTATCCAATACTTACTATTAAAAGTTCTCATAAACAAAGACCACTTTATCAGCAATCCAACAAGACTGATAAAAATTGGGCATGCATTTGTCAAAGGAGAAAAAGTGACTTACAAAGGTGAAAAATGTGCTCCATTCAAGTTATTTTGCGCTTACCAAACCCTTATCTCACCTACCCCCTTCGCAAGGGCCAGCAAAACCTCCCTCCAAAAGCCATTATTTACCTTGTAGCGTTCCTCTTGATAACAGTCACGGTCCCGAATCCCTTCCCTTCGAACGACTAAATTATATGAGAAGCTAATTATCCGGCCAGATGCAATGTTTTGCATTAACAACAAAAAACAAAACAAAAACAAACAAACAAACAAACAAACAAACAAACAAACAAACAAGAAACTGCATGGGACGCAACAATTTTTTCAGGTTCAATTTTCTGAATGCCACAATCATAAAACAAATAGATTCACGTGATGGCATACTGATGCAGACTGAGTAACCCCAAAGGTGATTGCTTGTGTACATTTCTGAAGTCATCTCTGATCAATTGTCAACAAATTGTCTACTCCTTAACATATCTATTTGTGTCGATTGCTGTTCCAAATTATCGATAAAATATACTTAATAAAAAAATATCTAAGCATTACATTTATTTAACGCAGTGGTATTATGCACTGGAGGCCGCTTACCAAATTCTCAAACTCTGAATTTGAGAAGAAAGGACAAGTAGCCGTCAAAGCTTGGCCGAAATGTTCATGTATCTCTATTATTTAGCAGATAAATCTGGTGTATATCTTTCATTTTACCGTTTCCTTTTTTTCTACTTTTCAGGTGAGTGTCCACTTGAGTAAACCCGAAAGAATTCAACAGTGGTAAGATCTCTCTAAAATCATTGGTGTCGATATTTTTCCAGGATGCTATACTGTCGTACTCTGATGTTAAAAAATCATTTCCTTTCACACAAATATTAGATATACTTTATATTTTCTGGAACTTCATCAAATAAACATTACATTTCTGAATGTATTAACTTCCATGCGTGCAATATTTAGAGTATAATACGCATTAGAACACTTGCGGAAAGTAACTTTTTTCAGAGCCCTAAATTCTGTACGCACGTATTCCAAATCAAATAGTGAACTTCGAAGTTTAATCGCGACTAGAATTCAGCTCAGTTTTTTTTTTTCTGTGACCTGATTATTGCTTCAAGTTACTAATCACGTAGAGCCAAATCTCCAACTTTATTTCGTTATGCATTTGAGAGGATAGGTTCAATATCAGGAAATCTCTTGATTTTTTTACTTTTTATATACTTACAGGTGAATTATTTAGACACTGGTTGTTTTCGTGATAATGCACTGTACCGATTCGTTTAAACCTTCCCTTTGGAACTGTGTTTGTATATGTTTCCATTTACCAGGATACTTAAAATAATTTGTTTGAAACTGTATAATGCTTTTAGGTTCAAGGATTTTGAATAGAGTCTAATCTTAAAGGAGCGTCAAGATTATTTGATAAATAGTGTAAGGTTGATCAGGCATCCTAATGTACGCCATTTTTATTGTATTCTGTTATCAGGAAATTCCATGAACAACTTTATAAGGTGCAGTTTTGTTTCCTATCTTGCAGTGATTGGAGATGCTCTATGATCAAAATGCATGCAATATTACTGAAAGTTGCCTTTGCTTTGTCACTAAATCAGACATTTTTCTGATTGAGTGCTCGCATATTATAACTAATGAATGAGGCCGGGTGGTATTTGTTAATGATGTATTTCTTTTGTGAATCTATAATGAAGATCTAACGATTATTTGTTCTCTACGTTTATTTTATTCTACACCGTATATTCCATCATTTTTGAATCACGCATTTCCTTATCGTTATCGTAATCATTATCATAATATGCATACTCATATCCACACCAGACATTGCTTGAAGCTGTTGTTAGCGACCGTATGAGAGCAGGTCTCTTCACATCTGAAGCACTCGTTCAGAATCGCACGGACCTCAACACCAAATGCGTCTATACAGTATCAATACTTGATTTACCCTTCATTCAAAGATCCTTTGCCATTTGTCTCTTCACAAGTTAATTTGAACAGGATTCTCCCTTAATGAACGACAATGTCTTTAAATCTTAGGCTAGATCCTGGTGATCCTCTATTCATATTATCATTTATAGTATTCGTAAGCGTCTGGTGAATTTTTTCTTCATCATCATCATCATCATCATCATCATCATCATCATCATCATCATCATCATCATCATCATCATCATCATCATCATCATCATCATCATCATCATTCTTTTAACGTCCGTCGTTGGACATAGACCTCCCCCAGGATTCACCACACTTCTCTATCATGGGCATCGCAGAGCCAGTACTATCTGAAATTCTCTAGATCGTCTCTCCATGTAATGTTCTGCCGGCCTCAGTTGTAAATGTGATCTTGGGGGATCGATGTTGTGAGTCACGATATCCATCAGTTGTCTGCCATTCGTGAAATATGACCAGCCCACTGCCATTTGATTTTTTAAATGGATTCTATGATGTCCCTGACTTTAGTCTTTTCCTGGATGTACTGTGCTGTCTTGTGGTCTCTCCATGTGACGTCTACAAATCTGAGGTTGCTCAGATATTCGCCGTCTATTCTAATCCTTTTACTTCCCCAGTCTAGTCTTCTGAAGATAGGCTATGAAGAGTCTAGGTGAGCTGGTATCACCTTGTCTTACTCCTTTCTAGAGCTGAAAAGGGTCCGAGTCTTTATGTAGTCTGGTAAAGGAGCAGTTGTGATTGTATATATGTTTCAGCACTTCAACATATACTGGATGTACACCTTGTTGAGTGATGGCCTCCATGACCTTAGGGATTACTACTGAGTCAAACGCCTTTTTTCAAGTCGATAAATGCTACAGCGTGGTAGTTTATATTCTGCTGCTTTTTCTTTCAATCGATTTATTGGTCGAGTTGCCTCTTCTAAAGCCAGCTTGCTCGAGTGGTTGGTTTTCATCAAGAGTTTTTGTGATTAGGTTGGTGATGATTTCGATGAAAAGATTGTATGCACAGTTGAGTAGGCTTATAGGCCTGTAGTTGTTGTGGTCTTTTGAGTTTTTTTTTGTATAAAAGCATTATGATAACTGTGTTTCAATCATCTGGGACTTTACTGTGTTTAAGACACAAGTTGAAAAGGACGGCCAGTTTCCTGATGATGATTTTACCCACTTTTCGGAGTTGGTCGATGGTGATGTTATTTAGTCCAGGGGCCGTTTCTTTCTCTGTCTGTTTAATGGCATGTTTAACCTCCCACGGGGTTCCTTGTGGGAAGTCGTCGAGTTGATTGCTCACGTCTTGTATATCCTGTTCATTATTTTGTAGTCCTTGCTTGGACAAATAAAGTTTTTGGTAAAATTCATTGGCAAGTTGGACAATCCTATCTCTGTCTGTTGTTAGGTTTTCATTTTCCTCGAGTATGCTGGTTATTTGCTTTCGTCCTGAGTTGAAGCCTTTGTTCATAGCTTTGAAGCCCCGATTTCTCTCAAGAGTTGATTTGATGACTGCCGTCGTGTAACTTCTTCTGTCTTCTCTTCATTTTTTCTTAGATTAATTTATTTAGTTCAGCCTCTTCAATTTCCTCTATTTTGCTGGAGATCAAATAGTGACCAGTCACCTCAATAACCCAATTCTTATACTGGGATCTATAAATGATGTTGTCTGGATATTCCCGATTAATCCTGAGATTTCAAGTACATCTATTCGATTTAAATTGCTCTTCAGGATTGTTCTAAGCACTCAAAAACAATTGGATAATATCGTCACGTTTATAACCCTTTTTCTTAATCAATTTGCCTTGTGTTACCAAAAATAGCTTTAATAGCAAAATCGTCAAACTTCTCCAGGCTGACGATTTCTCAGCCTCTCACTTTATTTTTGGCAAGTCAATCAACGTAATTCCTACACTACGAACCCGATGCATGATCATTAACTTTTTCTCTGTTATCTAATCATTTATTTTTCCTGTTGTGAAAAAAGCACAAAGAATATCTTGCTATAGACACTGCCTGTCTAGTGGTGTTATTGGCTATGTCTTTTTTGTTTCATCGAGTCTGCAAAATGTTTATCCGTTCATCTGAGATATTCAGGTGAAATTTCCTTTTTTTTTAAATTCTGATATATATATATATATATATATATATATATATATATATATATATATATATATATATATATATATATATATATATATACCAAAATACAAATCAGGAATACAATATAGAATAAAATAATATAATATATATATGATGGTATATATATTAATGTATCAAGTTGAAAACCTACTCAATTGTAATTAGTGAAGTGGTTTTAAAATTAGTGAATATTTCCCCCAATGACTCATTACAGATTGTACATTCTGATTCACATAGAGAAGATTCTAAAATGAACTGTAAGGAGATATTCTTTTTATGATTATGTACCTATTCGGGAATTCCAAACCCGCTTGCCTATTTGAGGGGTAGGCCAACCATGTACAGTTATCTGTCAACCTGATGTAGTTGCCTCGAGGTCAGCTACATGATTGAAGGGGACTAAAAAAGTAGATATATTCAAGTTTTACATTATTCATACATCTTTATTTTCCCTATAAGATTTAATCTGGTTTATTTTACTTTTTTTTTCTTTCATTTTCAGAAAGTAATAAAGAGGAAAAATGATGAAGAGGAAAAAAGTTCATGATTTTTTTAGATTTCATTATTTTACTACGTATCTACATCAATTTATCGTTTTCATTTTTTTCAAAATCCGATAAACCAAACGTTGATAACATCAACATCAATAACTATCTTAATCTTCACAGCAAACCGTGATCAGTTAATGTTGGACCTTCAGAGAGCAACCATCAAGGGTGACACACTAGTTCTGTCGTATCCAGATTTAGTTGTAAGTATCATACGCACAAAAAAACACAAAAAACTGCAACGTTTACTACTCAGAATCAACAACTTTCTCTTTATGTTTTCTCAGCAATCGATTTAAGCAGCTCCTTTTTTTTCTTTTATAAACTCAAGGATCATTCAAAGAAATCCATCACAATGAAATAGGTGAGAGAATAAAAGGAAACAGAATATCACGAAATGTCATTCTCCTATACGATCAACATTTTTAAGTAAACTACTCTAAATATATCATATCAATCTCATAAAGCTTTGTTTACTTAAGTGGATTCAACGAACAAGCGTTCACATATTGTAAGTTTCCAGCGAATTAGCCTCCATTAAGAACGACTCTTGTAAGTTGTTTGTAGGATTGGTGAAGAATGAAAAAATGTTATGAATGGAGAAAAAAGTGGTAAAATAGATTAAGGAAGATGAGAGAAGATTCATTGAAGATGGAAATGAATGGAAGAGAACGGAATGAATGGATCAAGCTAAAACCTATAAAAGAGGAAGATATCAAAGATGAAGTACTATAGACTGAATGAAGAAACGGAACAGTGATTCTCCAATCGTAGGAAATTGTCCCCCACCATTTCCAAAGAGGAGAATACTAGCCTGGGGGCGCATTATGGAAAGTATAATAGTGATAAAATTGTAATTTTAAATGAAGGAGAAATCGTAGAAATACCGGATCAAGCGAGAAGGACGTGACCGAAGACTCGTAGAATTCCTGATATAGAAAAAAATGAAAAATGAAAAATTGTGATACTGATAAATGAATGATGAGAAACAAAAAGAAGAGACATAGGAGTCAGGAGTAAATGACGTAGAATTAGGATTGAAAGACGCAAATAGCAAAGAGAAATGCCAGAAGAAAATACCCGAAGACATTCTCAATTATAACAGACTGGGCTGAGACTACAATCGTCCCTTACGACACCGATAGATAGTTTACCATTGAGGAGAAAAAATGTGAGGGATGTAACAAATCGATCTGATTGACCCCAAAATCATAAGGATGTTGAACTTGATAGAGAACAGCAAGTATATCTGGATATCCTTAACGGATATTATCAGCCTATTGTAGTATGCTTCCTTTCTAGGAGTATTTTATTCTTACTCCAATCTGCTTACACCAAATCCCGGTGGTGGGATTCACTCTTACATGACATTAGTTGTTAGTTTAATCGTTTTTTCAATCTTTACTTCACACACACAGAGTATAGAATGTGTCGAACATGTCAAACCTAGAATAAATGAAACAATTCAACATACAACTAAGATCATGTGAACCCCAACACCGGGATTGGGTGTAAGCAGATCGAGGTGAGATTAAAATACTGCCAGAAATGAAGCATACAACAAAAAACTAATGTCTTAACCACACATTGATGGAAAAATTGTCAACAGTATCCCCTACTAATCTAAAACTAAAGGAAAAGAGACTTCTCCAAGACCCCTCCCCACAAAAAAAAAACATTCCGAATAGGGATCGGAAATAAATCAAATCATTAACCAGAAGAGGTTAAAACAATGCAAGAACATCAACGTGCTTGTGTAGCAAATTCTTCATTCCATCCCACAGACACGAGCTTATATATATATATATATATATATATATATATATATATATATATATATATATATATATATATATATATATATATATATATATATATATATATATATATAGTCTTAATCTAATTTATATTGGGAATCAACGCATTTTTTAGATTTTGAGAAATATGCGATGATGATGAAAAGAAATAAAGGCTTTTTTCCGAACTGAAATCGGAACATAATATTTTTTAATGATTTGTTCTTCATTCACAAGATCGTTTAGTCATTCTTTTCATGAGCGGAATCTATGCAACAAAATGCATTTGATTTAATTACGAATCCTGCGTCCAAACAGGGATTTTAAAATTAACTAGATTGATAGAAAATCAACTACACCACTCTTGATAAGGGGATCAACCATGAAGTACGTGTACAGTGTTTTCTCTCCATAATCCAAAGTAAATGTTATTCTGTGTTGTATCTATAACATATTTTATTCTATTAAGATCATATACTTTCATAAATATACACATACATAAAATGGTTGAAAAATGTTGTCTTTATTTGTTAAAAGCTATTCTATCTGTTTTGCTTCAAGCAGTTATTACTTGAACTCCGTACAATCACATTCCTTTTCGATTTTTGAGGTTTGCCTCCCATATTCTGCTAATGATTATTTTGAATTAATAATTTCAACCTGTGAGAGAGCATATGTTTTTGATATATTATATTTATAACGATATAATGCAAAAAAAACAAAAACAAAAACTAATCTCAACTTTTCCTGTAGGCAGCGACCCCACCTCTTTGAACCAACTAATGATTTACCATCAGTATGTACCCCCAACCTCCCAGTCCAGAACCACTGGAATAGAACGTTTGGCTCCTTTCCAATCAGACAAATAAACTTCAACCGTGACCGCGTCAGCCGCAGGTCACTGTCTTCCTATGCCGAATCCCAAGATGCCCTCTACTTCACTCGACGAAACGCCTTCTGTTTGTGATTGGGGTTAAAGAAATCGAATTTATTGAAACAGAAACGGCGACACGAGTTGTTCGTCGTCTTCAAGATGTCGGTTTCTGCAGACAATTGGACTGCATCAATTGTTCTGCGAATGAACAAGACAAAAGTTTCTCTTCGATTAGTCTGTGTGTTCCACACGTCGCGACAATGTAGTTAAATGTAGTGTGCCCGAGTTAGAAACAAGAGAATGATCAATTGGATGAAATAAACACAGTAACCCTCAATAGGAACAATATCTTTTGTTTGTAGCTTGCCTTCTTTGTTCAATTGTTCCGGTGTTTATTTATCAACCTTCTGCATAACCCCTCTCTCTGTGTTCGTGATGTGTGTGCACGTGCGTGTGCGTGCGCATGTGTGTGTGTGTGTGTGTGTGTGTGTGTGTGTGTGTGTGTGTGTATTTTCTAAATTCAAGCTCGTTTTTTTTAGAATTTTGCCTACCTTCAACGAATTCTTCTACTCGGCACGGTCTTAACCGGGGGGAAGGGCACTTTCCCCACCGTGGGGTATGAGTAATTTCCAGCGGAGACCAAGTAAGACTGATGCAACGTCTGACCGTATATTATTATTCTTCTCTAATCAAGTGTTTGCATAATATTGCACTGAGGATGATATATCGATTTATCTTTCATATATTTTCAGTACAAATTCCAGAACATAATCAGGTTGAAGATATGAGATCAGTGTGAATGTAATTCAGAAAGCTAAATATGATGTTACGAATGGAAACTATGTTAGCACTTCTGACAAAACATGTTACTTGGAAACCCCATTTGAAATGATCTCACGTCATTACGTTTGGAAGTTAATATTTGGCCTAGACAGCGTAAATAGTATAGACAACAAAAAATGAGGCTGCAGCAGGAACTGAACCGTTTCAACCAAATAACAGCTTTGACTCCAATTTTTGAATTTGTTCATGCACGATCTATATCTGGTTTACTTGTTTCTCAACGCAGAGGGGGACCTTTGCGTTACCTGCGGCTATCTTACTGAATCGTATGAATGATTTTACTTGAAGCAGTTATTTCATTGGTTGCACGATCGATTTTTGCAGCAGTCCCATTTTATTTGAATGTTTTTCCTTTTTACGCTGTCTAGACAAAATGATACGATTGCTGGGTAATGACTGAATATCATTTCATGAAGAGTTTCAAAGCAATATAACACAGTTATTTTCATTTCTGTTAGATTATACATCCATTTCCTGATTTTATACAGAGAGAGAGAGAGAGAGAGAGAGAGAGAGAGAGAGAGAGAGAGAGAGAGAGAGAGAGAGAGAGAAAGTCAAACGTAATCCACCTATCATTCATCAATGAAGTCATGCTAATCTTGGAAATACGCATTCTATATCCTGTTGTTTTTTTAAAATCCTGTTCAAACAGTGCCTACTAACGGCGAAATTCGTAAACACTATCTGAAAGCTCTATTACTATGATAAGAATCACCTCTCTTTATGTTCAGATCATGTATCCTAGCAATCGTTTACCTGGATAAAATACTTCTCATTTGTCCTGTTCAGAATATTCCCTGTATGTATTACATATTAATCCTGAGTTAATATCTACTTAATCCCATTGACTCAAGTGATAAGTCTTTACTTGAATCGATGCAGTTCTACGCATCTTTTTGAAGAACTCTTTCTATCTCTCAATATCCTGCTACATTGATTTAACGAGGAAAGAACGAACTCCATACTAAGCACACCAGGACAAAACACCCCAGAGCAAAAAACACAAATTGTTAATTGTTTTGATACGGGAATCTCGCATGATTGATGATTATTGCGCTCATTAGCCAATTTCTAAGTCAATGCAATGATTTATTGGGAAATTCTCTGGCCTCATTAATAATTGTCGGACATTAGTTCTGGTGGAAGCAAGCATTCATTGAAAATCCGAAGAGGATTGATGACAGTATCACTCTATCACAATTAATCGATATAAACACACCAATAACTAATAATCTACAGCGCATAAGCCTCTTTTCAGGGATATTTTCCGCTCGAACAGTTCATTCTGTTTCATGTATGCATCAGTTCAAATCGTTTACACATGACATGTACTTGTTTATTTCATGGATAATCACTATATCAAACAACTTTGGTTGGTAACTCAATAACAGTCACGTTGCCAATATCCTTTGCCGGCTTCATTTGTTTTGGGTGATCAATTAAAAAATTTGAGAAAGGGTTAATCGATGGAAAAGTACTTCTCTTCAATTTCGCTGGGCAGTAAACGCTGAAAAGTCTTTAAAAAAAGTGATTAATTCAGCTTAAACTACCATGGTATTTTCATCCCCTTCCTCTAAAGTGATGGAATTTAAAAATACAAAGAAGAAAAAAAATAAAAATAAAAAAAAATGATATAATGAAGAAAGAGTGTTTAGGTATTCAGTTTCTTAAAGCCTGTATGCGTGATACATTTATCCATATTTAGCCAGCCAGCTGGACCAATTCGAAAACTGGAGAAACCCCTGTTGACATCTCCTTTGTGACGGTTCGAAAAACTTTGGTAATATGAATATGACATCTATTTCAGTATTGGGAAACATGTTTGGTACATTCAGCGCCTGTTGGAGCATCTGCAGGCATATGATTACCACTCATTTTTTTGCCTTGCTTTGTTTATAACTGTAGATTCTTTGTGGGGCATAGCGCTGTGATTATTCTGCTGTAGTATCGATGGCCCATTTTTTTCTTTTGAGTTGCTAGCTCCACAACCTTTCTCATCCTTTACCTGAGCTCAAGGTCAATTATCAAGAATGCAGGGTAACCTCGTCATACATAGACAGCCTCTTAGCTGAAGGGCTCCAACCCTACTGCTGATCACTAATTGCATAGTGAAAAGTTGATTTAATCCTCCCCCAAATTCATTACGGAGAAGTGAAATTACCGAGGCTGAACAATATTTCGTTTACCTGGTCCTTTTTTTTTTTTGCATTATTAAACTACCCCCCAACACCAATTTTACCTCTGCGTTCCTCATTTTACCTCTGAGCGCCCCCTATCGGCATGTTCTTCCACGAGTGTTCATTTCATGAAGGCATATATTTGAAATGTATTTTCAATATTTTCTTTCGAGTTTTGACTTATTTTCCCCTCCTAAAAACGGTGAAAATTTAGACTTCAGATCATTCTCATTTTTGACAGATACAATATTCAGTTTGCCCTGTGAGATCTTAGACTTTCCTCACAATATGTTTCATCTGTTATTTTTCAATGAATTTAAAACATAACATTGCAAATATTGAAACCCTTCTAATTTGATAAATACATTAATGTTTATACATAATATTAATCTTCCAGCGTGACCTGAGCCTGTTTTCAATGATGAAGAATTATCGACAGCTATCGCCGATATTTCACGAACAACTATTCAGTCATATCTAGAGATATCACTGATGGGATGATCTAGATAAAATGCTCCATGACATTCCAAAAACCTGTAACTTGCAGTTGATTGTGTCTAAACTTACAGAAGTAGTTCGGCGCAATTATTAATATTCACTTGACATTCTACCTGGAGATTAACATCTTTTTCAATCATTTCGATGGTCAAAATGATGGAAGCAATAATTTGCTGGTGCTTTCACTGTATCGGCTACCTCTGAACCTAAAGAACTAAATGGTTCCTATTTTGGATGTACATTTTCTTTTGTTGTTACTGATGCAATCTTTTTTCAACGAATAAAATGCATTGTGTAATCAACCAACTCACATTAGGTATACATTACGCCTTTTTAATAAATGTAGAGTGACGGTGTCTATTGATGCATGTCACCGAAACAAGTCCTATAATGCCAATTGCCACAAAGGCCAGTACAGTGTGTATCGAAGCAACGCCTACATCGATCACAACCTATAGTTTAGTTCACCAAAATGACTACACTTATTCAAAATAAAACACTGAAAATACGATGTTTCAATCCTAATTCATACTTATGCACGATGGAAAAATTTGGCTCGACTTGAATGTTATATTTCGGTGATGATGCACGAAATTCCCAAAGTTATACGATTTAAATCTACTCAAAAAAAATGAACAGTAATTTTATGGGTTTGCTGGTCGTAACACCGGACACTCCAACTGACTTCCTACGAAATGTTCCAAAGTATGCGTCCTTCCCGGTAAACGAATTCAGTATTTTATTCAGGAAAAAAAGAAACAATAAAAAGAAAAAAAAATCATAATCTGAATATATATTCATCATATTTTCTTATGTAATTAACGAACAGATCATTTGGAAACAAATGTTCCTCAGGATAACCTTCGTATAACAGTGAACATAAAGCTAAAACTACTGGCCATTATTAGTTGTCTCAACCATCATTGGTTCTCCAATCATTAAGAGTTTGATATGAAACTTAAATGTTAACAATTAATCGGGAAAAGGCTTTTGGACAAAAGTCATGAAGTGAGGATCGTCATGCTAATCTTGTTGGTAAAATTTAGTGGGTGCGATCACTGACCCCTACAATTTTTTTTCTTGAAGTCATCATGATATTTGGAGTTTTTGTTTTGTTCTCTGTACTGGTCTTACATTGTCCGTATTCTTGCAGACTGGCCAACATTGAGAGCGCTAATAATGACCAGAATATTGCTGATAACTAAATTATCAATTATACCTAACTAATGCTCTCAATTCTGCTCAAAAAAGGTTAATTGGATTCATCTGATATCAAGATCAAACAAAACTAATTTTTTTTTTATCGATATCGTTTTATACCTCCAAATTCTACTGTTTCGCCGTAGTACGATAGCATATTCCTTCCAACCCATGACGATTCACGGCCCTGTGGTTGGGCACCATTGTTTTACGCAAAGAATTCACACAAGAACGCATGCATAAACCATCACAGATTTTATTCATTCGCTTGTTTCCTCGGGTAGACATTTTCAAGTCCCTTTTTTTTTTCGTAATAAGATTTCACACCTCTTCTTTCACCTATTGAAACTTATTTTTGAGCAAGCTTTTGTTCCAGGTTGTATTTTCTGTACATACTTTTAGAATTGTCCAAAAGGCAAGCAACATCCCCTTACCCCATGTATTCCAAGTGTCTCCCTGCGTGATTTTTCACTTCAATCCCTTAACGATCTGCCTCAACCACCCAAGCCGAATCTCCCACCGTCAGAGCATCGTTCCTCCCAAACTAACAATGCTTCTTTCTATAACCATCAATTTCCCGACGTGTTAAGCCTGTGAAATGCCTCACGTTTTGGGCATTGTGATTTTCCGCCCTGACACACAATGTCAAAGCATTCGACCACACCCTCGAGTTTCCACTCCCAAGCTATTCATTCGTCCAGACCCAAGTCACCTTCAACTCTCGACAGCCAGCCTTTGAGTTATGAGTTGGTTTTTCCAACGGTTTCCCTAAATATGGCCATTTTCTTTCTATCACTTCTATTCTTCTTCATGTCTTATTTTCCATCACAGCTTTTTTTTTTCCTGTCACATCTCTTGCTGTTTGACATCAAACTTTGTGCCAACCTTGAAAATGCAAACAGATGAGATGCGCTCAGACGTCAATTATGTTAACAGAAAGGAAAAGGGTAAAAAAACAAATTGGAAAATGGGAAAATGTGTTGCGGGACCTTCGAATACCAGTCGATTTTTATTTCTGGCTTTCAAGGGAATGGCTTTTGGCCTGCATTCGCCTTAAGTGCAGCGAAAAATAAATTAATCTAATAAAATAAAAATAATTTGGAGTGCACTCAGGAGGTACATACGACTGCTAAGGCTGTACATTAACCAAATACTGAATAACAATAAAACATCTCAGAAAAAATCACGGGATAGATCTTCAAATGTACAATTATCGAGTTACTCTCCATGAAAATTTAAATTTAGTGACCTCATCAAGTGCTCGTTCTTAACTTCTGTTCTTTTGAGAAGAGAAAAGCCGCTCAACCAGAGAAATTTTTCGATCCACCCCATATCTACATTACTTTTTCTCTAATTCATCACTTACCCTTCAAGAAAATTTCATTGAAGCTCAATGAGAACTTTTGGGAATATCGTGTAGACCTACAAACAGACTGATACTCATAAAGGACAATACTACCCCTCACGTTGTTACCCGAGGTAAATTACAGTAAGAGAAAAAAGAAAAAAAAAGACTAGTCAACAGCGCCTGCAAAGAAAACGAACGGGTATTTCCATCAGGACTCAGTTAATGTAACGGGGATCGGTTTGTAATTTTAAATTCAAGTTTTTTTAATTAACTAATGTATGCAAATGTGCAAACTTCGCTAAAGCTTCTGGGAAATTTGGATGCAATTCGCAATTCTTGATGAGAATTTCTTGAAATCATGCAGAATGCGTCCTAATTTAAATCAGGATTGAATTCTGAACGAATCTCTATTATACACTATGTGCAAAATGTACTCATTACATTGATAAAGAATCAACATGTTTATATATCTTCAAACATGAAAGAATTATGAAAAAAAAGATTTTTGGTTTTCTAAGCATAATGTTTAAACGTTCAATCTTCTCTCACTCTTTTTCTGCGTTTTTTCATCTTCCAAATTCTCTGTCCAAATTCTGTTGATCTCAAAAATGTATAAGAATGTAGAAAATTATCAGACCCCCCCCCAAAAAAAAATCGGAAACTTTCATCACTCATTGGATTTACGTGTTATATTTCGTACATTTCTACATTTTTTGACCTCATATATTGGTAGCTATCATTGCGTTTTTTTCATCTACGATGGAGTGATTTCGTAGCTTGACACAAAGTTGTGAGCTGATCCTTACTGTATAAAGTTAGATATATGTGGGTAATATTTATCAATGAATTATTGAGAACATTGAAAAGGAAATAATCTCATTGTGAGTCATCTGCTTTGTAAATATACGTTTCTGTTATAATACGGGTGCAGATTTATCGATGTAAACACATACACTGCATTTACAAAATATCATAACGTCTAGCCTTGCAATCAAACTATTCTGAAATCTGTCATCTGTATTTTTACATTCCACTACAACTATGTTAACTTTCAAATATATTCCCTGGACTAAAACAAAAAGATGGCTCTAATTAATAGGTAAATGTCAATGTATCCTCCATTGAATAGAATCCATAAGAAAGATAAAGGGCTACGGAAAGGCCATGCTACTGGACATTATGTCTCACAACGTGGACCCCCTCTTCATTTACAAGATCATATACAAACTTGCGGCCAGCAAAATATAGGATGGTGGGAGAATGAAACAGGTTCATGAGGTATTGGCATCACTACATCTGCAATAGATAGATCTGGCAAATCTTGTGGAAGGTGCATGTTCAATAATTCATATTAAATAACTCATTGTGCCAATGATATTGGATAAATGGATGGGTGAATTTCTGTTCCCTCGAGGGTGTTGAGGGACTTAGGTACAAACAGTCGATCGTTAGAAAGACACATTTTTGTTTAGCCAGGGCTGTCAAAACCTCGTCTGAATACGGCACTCGGTATTCCAAATTTGTCACCTATGTAGGCATTATCAAGGTCCAGCGTTGTTTATGCTCGTAGACCATATTAGAACAAATGTTCCCGGAGTATCCCCGACGTAACTCCGAAGCTTAAAAAAAAAAGGCTTTTACTGGCATTGTGTTCCATTTTAAAATCTTCACAGTGGATTGAACCACGGACTTCCAAACTGGAAGTGAACACTCCACCACAAGGCTAAGTGATCTATTCCTATTGATTGTTACAGATTTACGTATATCATGAGGCTAATTGGCCTTGAATATGTTTGTAACGCAAAAATCAAAAATATTTTTTCGCACTTGTTATTGGTCTTTAATCATCATTCAACCGTCCTAATTGGGTATCCGTTGTTTATAAGAAACAGTCAACTGCAACTGTCACCAAATATTCCAGCGTATTTTTCTTCAGTCAAAGCTGTTTGTGTAGTTGGCTGTGTGTGTATCATGCGTATAGGCTGGATTAACGAAGTTGGACATTCAAAATTCAATCAATATGTCTACACTTTTATTTTAGATTTCAGTGTAAAATTATGCTAAAGTCACCCCAATCTGTGCACAAATAAAGACTTTTTTGCGATCCTGAAAAAGATAACTCATTCATTGATGACTCATAACACAGCATGCTGCTAAAAGACGTTGGCGAGTTGACAGTCTCTATGGAGTGTCTGGAGAGACCGATTTTCCTCAGGTTTTCTTCCCATTGATTTCTATCGAATTGTAGTCCAAACAACGGTTTTTGTCATAATGACCCAATTTCTCTTCCCAGACTAATTATGTAAATGTTCTGTGATTTACAAAAAGGAAACAAACATATTATTCTGATTGAGGATAATTGATAAATCTCGCGCAAGCGTTAATATCCACTTGTAATTATTCTTATGGATGTGTATAAAAAGCACGCAACACACACGTATATACATCACTCTCTCACCCTCTCTCTCTCTCTCTCTCTCTCTCTCTCTCTCTCTCTATATATATATATATATATATATATATATATATATATATATATATATATATATATATATATATATGCACATGTACATTTATGATACAGAAACCTGAAAACTAATTATAGATACATACTTATAAACACAGGCACATGGGCAGGTGTGCACATATATACATTCTTATAGATACAATGTGAAGTAGTGTTTATAAGTGCTCAATATTCTGATTAGAATAGCGATAGTATTGTATTATACTTGAAGGATCCTCGTCACTAGTTTGTTTCACGCCTCTCCACGATTATCTTTTCCTAATAGAAATTGATATTAGATAAACATGGATCAAACGGCAAACTAAAGTGAAATTTGAAAAAAAACATACAAAAAATTAAGGTGACAAAGATGTACAGAACACTTGGCGAAAAAGAAAAATAGAGGGGGGGCATAAACACTGCTGTAACATGCCACGGCAAGCACCATTGTCACAGATTGAAAAAGAAGAAAAATTGACTGGCAGTTCTCTTGTGAAGATCAACAATCATGATAGTGATTATTATAACATGTGAATGTGTATATGTCTACGACTGTCAATTCTACAGATAATTTTTCAAACATACACTCACACAGGAACGCACACATACACAGACACACAGACACACGCACATACATACATACACACACATATATATATATATATATATATATATATATATATATATATATATATATATGTGTGTGTGTGTGTGTGTGTGTGTGTGTGTATAAATATATATAAATATATATATTGATAGAGAGAGAAAGAGAGAGTATGGAATATCTATTGCCCAATTCTCACAATATCTCCCACATCCAAACTCCTAATTGAAAAAGTGTTTTGTGGCTCTACCCAATTTTTCTAGCCTTAGCTGTCATATTCTATTTGCATAAAAATGTTAAATTAAGATTCGTCTATAATCAGTCTTCATTGTTCTCATTGTGGCTCTTCCGAACTGATAATCATTACCTGAAGACATCTCAATATTGATAAAAGGAAGTCTGTTAATCAAAATTTTTCAACTATGAAGTTGACACAAAGACCACGGAAATGAAATAAGACGAACTATATCTTTAATCTTTTAGACGAAAGATAACTTTTAAACACTGAGATCAATAAAAGCAAAGACATCTGCATTTTCTGACAAAGATGCAATTCACTTTATTGAAGCTTTAAATCGAACCATCATTGTACTTCGCTTGTACTCTCATCGAAGGTATCGTGGTTAGGCACACACACGCTATTGTTAGACCAATTCCTGGCTTGTCAGGCCAGTCGAAACTTCGTTTACAGAACACGGTATTCCTTAGTGATCACCAAGCTACTTAATAACCTGACTAGACGTCGCTCAACTTCAGTGATCTCATAGAAACTTGTATCCAGCGTAGTCTGTCGATTGGTCTTTGATTGAGATTCCTCAGTTATAATCCATGTGCTGAGCAATTAGCAGAGATGCATTGTTTACCATTGTTGGAACATTCTATCACTAAGATACTGCGTTCGTTAGCCTCAGCATAATCCACATATACTAAAATCACCGAAGTGCAGATGTATTCTATCCCGTTGAGTGACACGACTAACATAATAAAACATAATTTTATCCATGTTCTAATAGTATAATAAGAAAACGTGCAAAATCGTTTGTGCCGGATAGAACGATATTCTCCAAGCTCACAGCAATGCAATTCTCTAGCATATGCTTTTATAGGATGCCATGCGTAACAGGCATATCTTATAAAATCTGTCATTTCTTATCGCAAGGGTTAACTATTGTAATTTATTATTTTGGTAAAGTGGTTGAAATTTTCTTCTCCAAAATACAATTAATCATTTTCAGTGAACAATCAATCGTAGATTGCAGGAATATTTACATTCCAATTTGGATATATACATATTATTTGAGTTTTGTAAAATTGATTGACCCATAATGTATTTTGTACCAACATATATGGAGTCTGAATGTCAGATCAGTCAAACGGAGAAACAAATAGCACAATGATTCATCTTATTATTGCTTGATTTATTTAGCCGTGTTTGTGAGGCAATTATTCCACTACATATATATATATATATATATTTACATATATATTTACATACATACATACATACATATATATATATATATATATATATATATATATATATATATATATATATATATATACATATATATATATGAATTGCGTTATATCATATTGGAATTTTTTTTGAAATGCTCTCCTGTAATTACTCAGTTAACATATCACATGACTTTGACAACATAAATGGAATAACAATGAAAAAAAACCAAGAAGGTAGCTGCTTTGGGCTTTTGCATTGCCAACAGTTATTTATCTTGATGGATAGAGCAACTACCCTATCGGTCGCAGGGTGGATTCTTGCAGCAGTTCCATTTCCTTTGACCATCTTTTTATATTGTCTGAGTTAAGTGATTTATTAATCATGTGATGATTGAAGATCATTACAAATACTAGTTCCGATGAGTTTCAATATGATTTAACGCAATTTATAATCATTCGGCCAAATCATGTATCAATATCTTATCACTCATATACTCCCCACAGCCACATATTTGGGGGTCCCCACTCATCAGGTAGTCAAAAAATAATAAATCTATCCTGACCTTGAATGTTTAATGATCTTCATTAGTGGGTGCGACCTCTCATGTAATTATCTTTGTTTCATCACATTCTAAGGCAATTTGATGTGTAATGATGAATGTATTGAGCATTTTATGAAATAAGCCCATTACAAATCTAATATATATATATATATATATATATATATATATATATATATATATATATATATATATATATATATATATATATATCCAATTAAATAACCTAATTTCAACACATAACTGATCACAAACCCCAACTAACATACTACCATAAGTTTAAAGATTATGATACAACGAAACACGAAAATCATTTTTTTTATATCAGATCCCCACTACAACGAATTCAGTTTAATGACTCACATTAGTAGGAGGGATTTATAATGAAATGCGACATTTTGTCGATTTCCTGCTAAAAATTAAGCTTTTCGTTTCAAAACATTCAAAAGTAAATAAACAACTACATATATAGACATATAACACATCCCGGTTTTGTGTCAACTTTTTACGGAATATATATATATATATATATATATATATATATATATATATATATATATATATATATATATATATATATATATATATATATATAATTAGCATACTGATGTCAATTAAATTTATCCGACAATATTCAAGCAAATAGTAGTCTAAAAACTTTGCAATGTCCAAATGAGATTCCCTCGACAAAGAGACGAGCAACAATAAGCAGCGTACTTGTTGCTTGGGTAAAAAGTATCACCTGATTCTCAACTATTTACAACACTAAATACCCACTTTATTGGATTATAAATCGCTACATTCACAACCAATCATATTGTATTACAACTCTTCAGTTTTGCTATAGACTATCTATATCCATTCAAGTACTACGTGGTTGGATTGAAAACTTCGAACTGGACGGTAGTATGTCCGAATCAAGCAATATTTTTATTTCCATATCCATCAGAGTGCACCATTGGATGATCATCGCCCAAGAGATCATAGCAGGGGAGATGATAAGAAATGGATTTATATAATCCGAGGGAATGATTATAAATTGCATTATAATACATTGAAACTCTCATTAGGAATGATCGTCCGTCATTACACTGTTAACATGTTCCTTGGCCAAAACAAAATAAATATACATAAGTAATTAGGAAAAAAAAGGGCTGCAGCAGGAATCTAACCTGCGATCAATAGGGCTGCTGCTTCAAGGTAACATTGCTCTTATAACTGAGCTAAACAGCAGTCGGTAATGCAAAGGTCCCCATATTTTTCACTCAAAATTTCCATTTTGTTTATTCTTCGGTTTATATCAGCTCTATTTGTTCATTTTAACGCAACTGTTTATATATATATATATATATATATATATATATATATATATATATATATATATATATATATATATATATATATATATATATATATATATACATATATATATATATAACTGAAGAGATGTAATACATCAAAACAGCTGTCTGTGGATGACACAATAATATATATATATGTGTGTAAGTTTTATATGTATCAATATTTATATATATATATATATATACATAGAGATATAAATATATGTATATGTGTATATATGTGTGGATGTCATGTGTGATGATTAGAGGAATTTGACAATATGTTATTTCTCAAAAAGGAACATTGCCTGCGTTTCATTTGGTTGTATAGGAAGAACAAGAGGATAGCGCCTAATTTCTGTCCGTCTGAGCCCCATCCTTCTCCGCCTCCGAATAGAGACACTGAATAGAATCTTGTTTGTCTCTGCAAAGCGTAATCAATTTCGAAGAAAACAAACTCCCACGGAAACAAAAAACAAAAAGGCGAAAAAAATCTCCCGATAGAAAAAAGTACGATGAAAGGAGAAAGGTTTCTCAAGAAAATATATGATAAAATTTATACAAATAAGATATTTCTATGTTGATTTTTGTGTAAATTTTCTTTCTATCTTGTTTGGGGACTGATTTGTCTGAATCAACGTTTGACAGCTAATCGACAGACTCTTATATACATGGCGTTTATTGATTATCCGTCAAAGAACTGCAAACACGAATATATATATATATATATATATATATATATATATATATATATATATATATATATATATCTTCTGATTAATCATTGTGAGAAAAAATCGCATATATACAAATTTCGCCGCTAATAGAAAGTAGAGGGTTTCTATAAAAGCCCTCAGTCAGCTGGAATGGCGTACAACGAGAAAAAAAATTACCATTAATTCATTTGGGTAATTTATAGAGCCAATTTACACCCCAGATGGTTTTGCTAGTATGTAAGGCTGATTCATTGTAGGGCGTGGTAGTTTGGAAGTACCAAAGACTGGATGCAGAAGAAAGAAGAAGAGGGTGTTAGCTGCCTCTATAATGGCTGATCACTATTTTTGTTACGCTTTTTTCGAAGAAAAATCGAAAACATATGTACAACAATACAAGAAACAAGTTGCTTTTAGATTCTGTTAGCCGATTTTTTTCAGAAAATGAATAATAAATCATAACATCGTTGCCTGCACGAAGTTTTCTCGACGAAACTTGGTGTGCAATGAATATTACTGGAAATAATAATAATAAAAATGATAATAATAATAACAATAATAATAATAAGAAGAAGAACAAGAACAATAATAATAATAGTAATAATGATCATAAATGGCCAAAAATGACTAGTAAGTTACGTTCTAGCAAATAATGAAGACATTGTAAAGAGCACCCGGAACAAAGCAACGAACAACAGAAAAAGAATAAACGAAGGAACAGCACGGTAGACAAGAAAAATGGGAACAGAAAAGATTCTACAGAGAATTCAAAAGTCAGGTACAGGATTTTGCAGATCAGACCTCATAGACATGGATAAGAAAAAGAAATCTGAAGAGAGAAACAGAATTGCTCATCATGGAAGCCAAAATCAAATGCATCAGGACAAATTATATCAAAGCGAAAATCGAAAGAACAGATTAACTTCAAATGTCGCCTTGGTAAGGAAAGGAACGAGACTGTTGACTGCATAACCAGTAAATTAAGTCAACTAGTCCATAAGGAGTACAAATTCTGGCAAAACAGGGTCGCAACAGCGGTACCCTGGGGACTGAGGAAACAAATGGGATTCAACCGTAAGGAAATGTGGTACTGGCACAAACCAGAGACAGCGCAGAAGAGTGGGGTTCAGAAATTACTCTGGAATTCGGAATCTAAACTGACAACCACACGAGAATCTGCCGAAGGATAGATGTGGTCATGCTTGCTAATCACAGAGATAATAGGAAAGTGAGCGAGAAGCTTGAAAAACACCAAGATCGGATGGGAGTTGAAGAAGAAAGGGTGGTACCAAATACACTGAAAGCATGATGGGGAGAACAGGGGATGAGGGGAGGAATTGAGACTATACAAACCACAGCACTAATGCAGACTTCACAAATACCGAAAAAAGTATATGAAATATGAGATCTACGACCCCCAGCTGTTAGTAATGGCCTAGCTGGAAGAAAAAGAGAGGAAAGGGAGAAGAAAGTAAGAGATAAGAAAAACTTTTTAGAGATAAGTTGAGGTTGGTGAAGGTACAAACCACAGAGATGCTGTGAATGGTATGGGATTTAAGAGGGGAGGGCTGGAGACCTGGTTAGACTTACTGTCAGCCTTCAGGGATAACCACGGGCAACTGGTGTGAAACTGTGAACCACGGCACTGTTGTGGACTTTGAGAGTGTGAAGACAAAAGCTGGAGACCTGATGAGACTTGTTGTCACTCAGTCGCTAGCAATGACCACAAGGCAATCAGTGGGAAGATGCCAAAAGAAACAAAAAACGATAATGATAATAATGAAAGTGAAAAACTAGAAAAATACTAGAATCTATCAATCTGCCAATCCAGCACTTTCCCTTGATCTTTGCAAGTCAGGAATAAAAGAATCAACAAGATTAAACCAGCCTGGCTACTGCAAGAGCAGTCAACACCTACCTGTACGCCTACTGGAGATGGTTACTGGAACATTTATAGCGCAAGTGCAATACAAACATATCATTAAAAAACATATTTTTAGTATAGTTGTACATGTATTTTAAGAATTAAATGAGCCATTGCCTATCGGTTAAATTTTTTCCTTTTTTTTAGGTCCGTTAGATCTGTCTACTTAGGTTGGTAAAACACTTACCAATCTGCAGTTCCTAATTTCAGAATACGGTAGATAAATTCCCATTTTATTGATGTGTTTATTCTTATAAGAACGTGCATATTAATTAAATAAATTTAGACACGTATGTTGATTAAGCCCAGCCAGTTTTTTTTGTTACATTAGAAAAAAACGGTTGTAAACTTGAGTTTGACAATAGGGTAACACAGTGAAAATAGTAACTTTCCCACCACCATTCATATTTTCAATCCTGATTTTTTGTTTCTCTTTATATTCTGTGTACAAATCATGATGGATGATTTTGCAGTGACCGGGCATGAATATTATTGACAGACCGTGATAAATTAAAGAAATCGTGTTATAACTAAGCTCGGGCTTTTGTCGCTGTATTTGTCAATTGGAATGACCTGACCAGCCTTTACATGACACTATTAGTCCCTGGTTCCATTTTCACTTCATTTTCTGTATGTATCGACAATTTATCAATGTCGATGGGCTTACGTTTCTTGTTGGCTTGAACAACGAAAACCCATATGGCAAGAGAGAGGAAAACAGTGAACTAAACAGATAGAAATATAATCGGATATATCACAATACATATATATATATATATATATATATATATATATATATATATATATATATATATATATATATATATATATATATATATATATATATATATATTTATATATATGTATATCTTTGGGATACGACTGTTTGTCTATGTGTGTCATCCCTTTAAACAAATGTGCGTCTCAACGTATTCGGAATCGCTTGCGGACATGCGTGCCTTCCACTCACGCCACGGCATTGTACTGGAAGTCTTCGGTGGTTTCACAGGAGTGTTGTCTGGGGCTATGCGGCTATTTTACATCTTTCAGCATATTCTGGCAATTCTCTATCTTGTACTTCCAAGCAGTTAGACTTGGGCGTAAATATTTTCAACAACATCACTCAAGGTATCGAATGGCGCTCTATAGTGTTTGACAATGAGAGCAGGTTCTACTTTCATGCAAGTGATGGTTGTTTGCGTGTGAAATATGGATTGAGGAAGCGATATCTACTACAGTATTTCGGTCCAAGACATACAGGCCAAGCCCCTGGCCTCATGGTTTGGGGTATAATATGCTACAATTTTAGCCCACTTTCGGTGTCTGTGGAGGAGGGCGTTGACCGAATTTAAGTACATCCAACTAGTTTTGCTGCAATTCCTATAACTTGAAGGCTATAGGATAACGTTTGCCTACCTGATGCCCATACATCTAAATATACTCTACAAGATGCTGGATGGCATCTTTGGCCGGCACAATCACCAAACTTATCCCCATTAAACAAGTGACGATTGGACGACGCCGGACTTGTTAAGTTTGGTCCACTGAAAATCTTGCCGAATCGCGTCCGCAGGCGCAAGATGCGTTGAATAATGGATCGTAAGATGGTATTTGCAATCTGTAATATCGTTCCCATGCAATGGTACTGGTCTGTGCTGACGCCAAAAAAAGATATGACTATGTGTTCAAAAGGTACTAGTTTTATTTTGAAATCCATGACCATATCTATCTGCTTATAATCACTTAATGCAATCTGACAATACTACCTGTATGAATAATCATGAGTAAAACGAATCGCATATTAGGGTCGGTGATATTTCTTTTTTTCGGTCATTGTACATGATACATTCAGACAGACAGACACGCGCAAACATATATCTACGTGCGTATTCGCCTGTACACGTAGGTGTGTGCGTATAATGATAATAGATCATCGTGTGTGCGCATTTATATGCAGTCATATTTCGCTTAATCTGAACGTCTGGGTGTTTTCGTTTAATTCATTCACCAACTGTATCTGCGTTCTCCATTGTCTTCCATTCTTTTTTCTTTTCTCTTCCATAGATTATTTTATGGTATTGTGATATTCATGTTTTTGTCGCTTCGCCAAGAACTAAACAACACTCATTCTCCGGATTTCTATTGTCACTTCCTAAATCAAATCTTCAGACTACAACCTGCTGTGCTGCTGCATCAACAACCACGCCTTTTGACTGCCAAAATATTTGCGTAATTATTTTTTTTGTTGTTGAAGATTGATGCAAAACATCGACAAGTTTAATTGAAGTTCGAAAGGAAGGTGAGAAAAGAGTTTACTCAGACTGCTTTCTGATTATCTAAGAAGTGGTCTCGACCATTGATGACAAACTGGGCCACAAAAGACATAAACAGATGCATCTTCCTTGTCAATATCTCGATAAACAAACCTGAAAAACAGATCATGGATGCTTCAGTGCTTTCTTTGCATGAATATCTATCAAAGGCCAAATTGGTAAATCTATTTTTCATCTGTATATCAGAAAATTAAAAAAAACAAAGCCAAAAAGAAACATTAAGCCTCCTAAAAACCTGTAAATTGTCCGGATACATACCTAAAATTCAGGATGTATAAAATGTGATCTACATCTTCAACATTAAATGCATTGATATATCATTTCATTGGAATGTAACAGATTAGTATAAATCAAAGTTGAATATTACTCAAATTTGAAAAAAAAAATCATCTAAATAGTAATTTCCGATAGCTACACACAACCAATTACATCTAAATCGGCAACACTGAACAGTTGACGTTATTCTGATAGCGGTATGTCAGCCCGTCAGTCAAGAACAGGCATAAGTGTTAGTGATCTTAGTGCATCCAAGAATAGAAAACCAAGAATGCAAAACAAAGGAAAGAGCACTATGTTATTTGAAAGGCTTCAGTTGAATGCTGTGCTTACCGGTCGGCAAGATTCATCCGTCTTTATTCAAACTGGTTGAATGGTGTTTTTTCCGCTTTGCCAAAAGTAAAAGAGAAGAGACGGAATAATGATTTGTTTACATAAGAGAAATCACCTGCCGTTTGTGTTTTTTTTTTTGTCTATTTTTGTGGCCACTGCTGCACATAAAACTGATTCTCTCATTTGCTTTGATCCTACATTGATTAGAAATCAATTAGTTTTAAATTAATTTGTAATCTGTTTTTAAATGACTAATTGGATTGATGGACAAACAGGCAGCCGTAAGCAAGAGGGTGGTTTCTTGAAGTTTCTCAGGTTAAAAAAGAATTGTTCTTACAAAAATAGTACTATTGACCATTGCTTTTAATCAGAGCGTCTGTCATGGCTTGGCTCTGCTAACAAAAAGAATCCACTTCTGTTGCCTACACGCTGAAAGTTGTTGGGTTCACAAGGAACAAGCGAGTTTCTTCCACAGCAGCAGCACAAGAAAGTCCGGCAAACTGGCTGTACAGAGCAGCCTCTCAGTTTCTGGCAAAGCTTTTTACTTAAGTGACGGAGGTTACTTGAAAAAAAGATGATATCTCTGTTGTCTACTGGTTATTTCTAAGAAAAGAAGATCTTTTTCAAAGGAGTCTGAATATCCCAAAAGCCGCATCTCAGAATGAGGGTATTTCGTAAACGATAGTGTTCCATCACTGATTTGTGACCTGTCTAGCCTAGCTGGCTTTTTGGCATCAGAGCTTATAAGTTTGTGACACTAGCAATCTGTAGACAGTGTTTTTAATGGAGTCAATACTGTGCGGCTCAAGAATACTGCTCGGCCAACGCTGATTGGATCGTTGGGAGAGGCGTAGTTGACTCAATTGATGAATGAGGATTTGGACCCATGGAGAAGTGTACACAGCTTCACAAATTAGTTTCTTACGTCTTGCAATTTTGCAAGTTTGCGGTAATACAGACTGACCACTAGCTGCATTTGACCTCCAATCTTCAACGCTATGTGCTGATAATTTATATATATATATATATATATATATATATATATATATATATATTACAATGTATTCGATCGCTTCAGTAAGAGTTAAAAGGTATATTGATATACATAAATAGCTCATTGATTTGGAAATAGATGCTGACGTGGATATCAGAAGAACTCATTTAATTTAAACTGTTGGAGAATGATATAATAATATAATTGTGATCAGTATTGCTATTCTCCTGTATTTCGATTCTGGAGTGCATTACCATAATTTAGGGTGTATAATACGCACATCTGACGATTGAAATAATCACGTTCTACGAGAAGTCGATAATCACTGCTGGGCGTGTCAAGACGATGTTTTAGTCTGCACATTCATTTGATAACTGCATTCGAGATAACTCTGCTTATCTATTTTAAACCAACGACTTGCTATCAGGTGCACTGTAACAAAGCCTTTGGTATTTTCCCAGCATAACTTCAAATTCATCAACTTCAGTCTTTCCATGTATACATATAAGAAAAAGTGTAAATGAAGAAAAGCCGAACTTTTTAGACATGGTTTTTGGGGATATTGCTTCTTTAATAAGCTCCAACCAGGTCCTTAAATATTTTCTGGTGATCTTTTTCTTACTGTCCGATGGAGGGGGTTAAACTGGAGTGATTGGTGCATGAATCTTGATTTGGATTCATATTCCATGGGAATAGTACAATTGTAGTCATGTTGAGTTCTTTGGGAAGAATGGGGGTTGATACTGGAACTCCTTTTAAGGAGAGAGATGAAGCAGATGTGTGTGAATGTATGTGTTGACAGAGTGGTTGAATTTTATTTCGAATACTAAGTGATAATGTTGATGTGTATGAGAGATAGATGGGGGTTGTATCAATATGCGTAAGTATTTGTGTTCACAGTGTTGTATAATCGGATTTCGGTAGAATCATGCAGCAGGTGATAATATGAGTGTGTATATGAGAGAATCAAAGTTCACAGAATAGTGGAATTGTATATAAGTCAGATTGTGGATTTGTGCAGTGTGTTGATGTGAGTGAGTAGGATTTTTTTCGAATGCATCACTGCGTGGGGAATTTTAAAAGAAAGGGAAGGGAGTTATGTTTTCCAAGGGAGTCAGAGCTGAGGTTCCAACAATACATATTTCATAATATTTCTAGCAACTTGTTACAATAGAGAAAAAAAGCCGATTTCTTTCCACTGATAATGATATTCAATCATAATGCTAAAAATGTATCAAAACACACACACTGATACAAAATTAGAAAGATATTTACCTTGCAATTTTTTTTTGAGACAGTCGTCGTCGGATGGTACACGATTTCGAACGGGTGTTCTGACCTTTAAAGGCCCTCTGATATACATAGACAATGCGTAAATAATTATCATTTCGCAAGTAGTTGTGATGATCGGAGACTTAGTAATCTTACAACTGGTCATAATCCATATCGGAGAAAATTTGAGTCCGTACACTGAAACTAAGATATTTATATGACTATTGACATTTTCAGTCCGAGATATTGGCAACATTTGATCACGCTCAAAATGACATGGTCCTCATACACTGTTTCCTTGTTCTTTTCACTGGGTGATAACCACATTTTTCAAGAATAAAGCTCTGCAGCCTTTTTCTGGTCTTAGCATCCATAGACTGCACTGGTTTCTTGAGCGAACAGAATTAACATGAATCATACTAATGGTGGTCTCAATAAGAAAGAAAGTGTCGTTCGCTCGAACGGGCAAGTTGGCAGTGAAGGTCAGAGATCAGAACGGACCTTCATATGGTAAGTCAAGGTTCACCATGGAGTCATTGTTACCAGGAGACTCCAGGCGGCACCGTTGGTGTAACCTTTCTCTGACCCAAGGTAATCCATTCATAAGTCAAGTCTTGACGCTTAAGCTTGAATACAACAATAGTTCTTTTTTCTCTGTCTTCCAGTTGCTTCTGCACTTATGCATTTTACAGTCCATCGTTGTTGGAAGACACATTCCGTTTTCTATCAATTCCTCCCTTGTTCACATCATATTCGATTTTTCATTATTTCCCCGATGCAAAGATTCTTTGCTTCTTTCAGGAATTATCCACACTGAGTTTTTTTTCTCAATTTATTAAAATCCTATTTGTGTCCTACACAGTGTTCTTTAATTCAGTATTAACATAATTGATTTTTGTTCCTTTTTCAATTTTTCTTTCACCAATCTCTGTCTCTGTCTCTGCCTGTTTGTTTCTTTTTCTCTTCCCCTTTTTATCATCCGTCATCTCTTTTTTTTTCTAATTAGAAACCGTAAAACCGAACTGTCCGAGCAGGTCCGCCAGTTTTCAAGTCAGTCCGGTTGGCTAAGATTGTATGCATGGATATATAAATACATCACACATACAGGAGCTAGCAGGGTGGAATTTTCAACGTTTATTTTTTACCACTTTTAGAAAAAAACAAACGCTTTTTTCCCCTATTTTGTTGTTGTTATTGTTGTTGTTGTTTTTCTTTGGATCCCCTGCAAAAATGATTTTTGTGATGTTAGTGCTGGGGGGGGGGGGGGTTCAATTTATAACCTAAGTCACTCGTTTATTCTCATTTTACGTCTTTACATAGATTTTGTTTTATTGTTCTTTTCCTTCTAATTTCCTTTATAGTTGTTTCCTCTGTCGTTTTCCTGCAACAGATCCTTGTTACTACGATATCCTCGTTTTTTTTGTACTGATAAAGCAAATTTGCTGTGTGTAACGGGTTAACTTCTATTTTATCAACTGAGGCAGTTTCCGTTCCATACGTGAATATTTGGAAGGGACTGTACTATCTGACAAGTGGAGTTGCCTTCCATAATTGATAAAATTGTTATCTCAGGAATAGTCTAATGCAATCCCTTAAGTATAATGCTGGGTAGGTAACTGTACATAGACCAGCCTAAGAATTCAATAATTTCTCATTTAGTCCATGACTTACCTTTTCAAGTTAAATGAAATTCATCTATATCTGTTATAGATTTTGCATGTAAACATATGGCTGAGATGCAGGGGATACAACCGTATATGAAATCGCCTGAATTTCAAATCACTCCTCGTAAGCCCTTCCACAAAATTCTGAGACATTCTATTATGCGGACGTACAACAAAAATGTAGGAGTTACCGCTGTACATTGATCCCTCTAAAAATGAAATTACTTCCTATTTAGATCATGGCAAAGTCTTTCCATGATATCTAAATGGAATCCAACGTGAGATATTGCATGAGAAGGAATATTATGAATATTATGTGGAGATAATTGTACACATATCATCTTAGAAATATAACCATTCCCCTTTTCGCCCATGGTCCATCTTATATTATATATATATATATATATATATATATATATATATATATATATATATATATATATATATATATATATATATATATATATATATATATATAAAGTGTGTCGTAAACATATATCCTCGATCCAGGGGGAATAACTGTACCTTGATCGTGATCCAGATTTTGATTATTCACTCATTAGCCAACTATTTTTGTTGGTTCCCTTTCCCCTTCTCTTTATCTTATAGTTGCTCCCTTTTATCTTTTTTTGCTCTCCTCACTCGACTCTTTTCCTTCTCTGGTTTCTTTCCCTTTTTTTAAAAATTCATCCGTAATACTATTCCTATTTCAGTTAAATCTTTTCCATTGTTCTTTGTATACTTCATTTTCTTTTTTATATTTCTGTCTTTAAGTTCAAATAACATGTTGTATTATTACCATTTTTTTTTCTACTCCCAACTTCAAACATCTTATATTTCCCTTGGCCATTTCTTATTGTTATTGTGCTTATCTCCAATCTCCGTTTCTATCTATTTAAAACACATATCTACACTCTATGCCAAAAACGTTCAATATACGTCAATTATTCTCAAGGAATCGTCCTAGGTCCCAAACCTTCAATCTTTATCTACTAACATTGTCAGTTTTTTTCACTATCAACAGCTGCTGCCAGCCTTGGGAATTTGCAAAATTTGTTACATCAACCGATACATTTATTCCCAAAGTCTTTGTAAAGGTTTTATTTCATCGTTATTGTAATTAAAACGCATACATGCATACATATCTCAAGGGCAATAACTCATGTATTTTTATCGGTTGTTTTACCTTTTGTAATCTTTGCCATTTTTTGTATTGTATCTACGAAACAAACGCGCGAGTGCGCGCGCACGCACACATATATATATATACATATATATATATATATATATATATATATATATATATATATATATATATATATATATATATATATATATACATATATATATATATATATATATATATATATATATATATATATATATATATATATATACATATATATATATATATATATATATATATATATATATATATATATATATATATATATATAATATATATATATATATTTATATATATCGACGCTTGACGATTGAATTTTGGCAGGGAAGCCATTTTTGGAAGGTATTTAATTTCTTTCATCCTTCTTTGCACTTTCTTTTTAATGAAATGTCGTACCGCAGCGAGGTTTGTGTCTTTCACATCATATTTAGCATCTCAATTCAATCGAAATCTAATTTTAAACTTCCATCTTCATAAGCAATACGCGTCACTACAATTCTCTTTATAGAAGCTACTGGTTCAGTTGTCAAGAAAATAATTTAGACTCCATTGCCCATATGCTATTCTATACTAGCAACAACACCTGTCTACAATGGATAAAATTTTGAAAAAAGGAATGACCTCATAGACGAATAGAAAGGTTTCCCTAAATTTCTGATGTAGAAATAGTTCATTTTGCAATTCTAACACCTTATGGGTAATTTCGCTTTACACTACTTGAAGTCTCCTATTGAATGTTTTCCTTCACCGAACACTCCCCTAAGGTCGGGGAACGTATCCAGTTCATTTTGAATCTTTAAATTTGTGACTGGGAAGACCATACTTCACTTTGAAGCCATGAAGGGGGTAGTTGGGTCCCTCATTGACCTCTCAAACGTTAGAATGATTTCCATTCACTTTTGACCCCTCGAACAAGTGGGAAAAATCCCCTCATTTTTCACCGATGAAATATCCAGTTATTATCGACCCATCAAAATGACAGAAGATGGAAAATTTTCCTTGAACTATCATCCCTTTGAAACTTTCTAAAGGGTGGGGGGGTCTCCTTTGCATTCAACCCATCAGGACGAAAAAAAAAAACATTTTGTTTGACCCTTTTCAGACATCAAGAGTGAAGTTTGAACACTTTTGAGGAATCGAAAGTTAACTTAGACCCCCAATTATCTAACTGATTTTTTGAATTCTCAAAGGTGTTGAATTGTTCAGTTTTAATATCTAAAAAAAAGCGTATCTCAAAAAGAAGCTGTGATACTTCTCTCGTCATTTTTGGCCCTTTACAGAAACAAAAGAATGTTTCTATATAGATTGAGATCAAGGTTCGTCTATGACATTATATTTGCATTGCAATTTTTGAAGAAAAACTACAACAACAACAAAAAAGCTCTAATACCCTTAACTTTTGATTTTTAACTTTCCCCCAGGAGTGTGCATGTCAAATATAGTTGACTGTGCTTTTATTCAGACAAATAGACGCCGTGACACATTTCAATTATGCATACTGATTAATTTCACAAGATCAATCACCATAGCTTTCAAATTTACCGATTGCTTTAATAGCAATTATCCATGTGATTTATGTAGGAACATCCTTTTGAAAAAAAACTGGAGAGAACGACAGGTATTGAAATCAAAAACTCTGAGTTTAAGATGTTATATCACATTCTCTACGTGGAACAACCCATCTCTATGATATCCTAAACGGAGGAAGTTAACTAATAATGTGTTAAACTACGTTGGCAATCTTTTAGCAGAGCAAGTTCAACATTACAAAATGAAAAAAAAGAAAAGATTCGAAAACAAAGGTTTGCAATGAATGCATCACCTATAAAGCTAGAATCTAACCTAAAATAAATTAACCGTCAGGCAACTTGTACAGAAGAGGATGATGCTTACAATCACGTCGAGTTATCATTTTATTAGAAAAAAAAATTCAAAAAAACAAGAAATATTATAAAATTCGGCAGAAAAAAAGCAAAACGGGTTCCAGAAATATTGGCGCTACCACACCCATGTCCGAAAAGTCTGGTGAATACTTGGAAAGGTTTGTGCCCGAGGAGGGGTATTATTATGATGATGACGGATGATAACATTCGGATTCGAGCAATACAATCTTAGCAGAACGTTTTTTCAATCAATGACGCAGGAATGTCTTTGGAGCACAATTTTGGACTCGGATAGAAAAATCCTAATTGCTTGTATTTCCGTGAACCAATCGGAATCTCTCATTTACTTTCCAGGTATTTCACTATGCGTTGTACAAGGATCTGTTAGATGAAGAAAAGTTGAGTATCATTGATCGGTTTCTGTACTGTCTTATGGTTCGGCACACCATTTGCATGGATGTGATAAACAAGAATGACACTGGGAGAGATTTTGATTTCTGCTTCTTTCAGAGTAATGTAAGAAAATATGTACAATTCAAACTATGTTATGTAGTTGGGTCTTCCTGGTAGATGGTCAATGTGCCATCTCTCACCGCCCAGCAAGAATAGCAATCATATATTTTCAAAGGAATTTTAACTGATATGTATCTGAGAGATTCCAATTGATGCTATTATGAATACTGGCGCTCTCAAACGATCAGCTTTTTTTTTCAAATAGTCTCCACGTTTTGTAGCGAATATTTCTTTTGTTACACGACAGCAGAAAATATGATAACCAAACAATTTTTTTATGCAGTTCATATCATTGCACTTGAGATATACATTCCTGAACAATTTTACGTAACGATCGCATTGTCCCATTCATATCTGCAATGACCTGATTTTTTCCGATATATTTTTTCATTTGCTGTTTGATTTTATCAAATTCACATCGTTATTGCAATGCAGGTCATCGGGACAAAGCATTCTTTGTGTTTTTAATGAGGCTGGTAGAGTTCATTTGTCTAGTTGAGAAATATGTGTCCATGTGAACTATATTTCATTCCAGGAAAACGCCTTCTATGGAAGGACGGTTAAACCTTCCTAATTGCAATTTAGGTTAGTGTAAATACTTTTGTTCATGATTTCATATTTTACAGCTAAGTTGTGAAACGGCTGACATTGACATGTTATGTACTGTGTCCATGAAAATGAATAAAATATGGGGAATCAATTTGTGTGTTGAATATAACATGTTCAAGTGCACTTTATAGCTTTGCATTGTATCGTTATGGTAAGGGAATTGAATTTCGAAAATGATGCATTCAGAGTGAAATGGGACACATTTTTGTAACATTCAATATAACCTTTTATCGGAAAATTAGAAAAAAACACAACAGCTCTCTCTCTCTCTCTCTCTCCCTCTCTCTCTCTCTTTCTCTCTTTCTCTCAATGGGCAAATACTGTGATGTTGCAAAGGAATTAGAAAGAATTGTACCGAAAAATAGATATTTCAATTTTTTTCAGTGAAGCGTTGTACATTTTCCAAAAGATTTGAATTTACATTTAAATCGAGAGGTAACGCATTTTATTGACTCTTGCAAAACTATTTTTCTGGAGATTTTCAAAGGAGTTTATTACCAGATGAATGCTGTTATATTTATATCTAGAGTAAACGTAGCCATTCCCTATCCTGAAACATGTGCAATGATATATTATTTACAGAATACAATAGTTGATCAAGAAAGTATAATGAAGTATAACCACATGTATTTGCTCGTAGCATAACAATCGAGGAAAAAGCTATAATGATTTGCTCAAGTCACATGAACAGATTCTTAAAAATAAAGACTGGTGCAACATATACAATAAAAGCTGAACAAAAATTCGTCGAGAGGAAATAAAGAATCCAAATCGGAGAGAAATAGAATCTTTGGAACGGAAATCTTTCCTTCGAAAAATTCTTACTCATACATAGAAAGACGATGACCCGCTAGCTACATCCTCTGGTACCCCTTTTTCCACCACCATTAGCTGTTAGCTGGCTGGGGAGGTGTATATGCAACCGACGTTATTCTCCAACTGGACATCTTCAATTCAAAATTGTTGACGTAGTCATCATCGTGCGAAACTCTCCGTAAGGGGGAGTGTGATTGGTTGACTGATCCCCTGACTAATTTCGGCTAACCCTGATTTTCTTTTCCTTGTTAGGAGTGCAAATACGTGATTCACCACAATGATTGTGAGATATTATCAAAACTTTATCACTTCTGCTCATATTATCCAATATCTGATGAAAGGCAGTCCGTTACCTATGACTTTATTATGCCTATGATTCTGAATATAATAAGAATACACTAAAAATTGAAAGTACGAAGAATCTAAAATATTTACAAAAATAAAAGAGCAAGTCTGGTCAGTCACTCAATAGAACCTGCCACGAGACCAATGTCTTTTAGCAGCATGCTAGGCCGAGGTAATCAACCATGAATTGGGAAAAAAAGCATAATCTCATATTGACATGGAGAAAAGATAATAAACATGTCTAATGATGAATTATCTGAACAAGTTCTTTTAACATTTCATAGTTTCTTTCCATTAGAATCGATGACAGCAATAATCGTAACCATCGACCTTACAGCGTCCGTCGTTAGGCATAGACCTTAGACCCATAAGACTAGCGTTAGCATTGCAGAGACAGTATTCTCTAAATTTATCGAACTAGTTACAACATCCAACTCTTTGTCGGCTAGAATTTTGGATATGATACCTGGGGATCCATGTTGTGAGTTGTGATGTGTTTCAGACGTCTGGCATTCTCGAAATATGTCTAGCCCTTGCCATTTGTGTTCTAATTTTCTATGATATCCTGAACTTCCGGGTTTTTTTTCCAAGTATACTGTACCGTCTTAAGATCTGTTCATGTGAGAGTGATACTAATTCTTTCATGTGCTCGCTACATGGTTCTTAGTTTGACTTTCAATCTCTTGGTTTGGATTCATTTAAGCTCTTTAGTTGACTATGGGTCGGAAACATTGGTCGTGTATCCCTCTTTTTATGACTAGTGGAATTTGCGCGTTGTCAAAACCTATTTAGAAAGATAATCGCCTGATATACTGCAGCAAATCTATATTGCATTTATATAGGGAATGTTTTTCATAGTATCACGCATGAGATACTTGCCTTAGGAGACTTTTTCTTATTTCACTGTTTGTAGATAAAGACTGAATGTACCGAGTAACAAATTCTAAGCTTCTGTAACTGTTGAGGTATATAGATTTTGTCCTCATTTTACAAGAAAAGTAAAATAGAAAAAGTACGAATGGGTCCCTAATCACCTAAAAAACGAAAACAAAAATAGAGTTGGAAGAAAAAAAGATGTCTTTGGGGAGATATTAAAAAAAGATAACTCAAGGGGATGGCGTGATTAATATCCATTAGGAAAAGAAACGAGATGACGGGCCAATACCCGCTGTTTTTAATGGGATTTGAATTATCTTGTTGGTCCAGAAAACTAAAAATCCGCTTAGTAGAAAGAAACTATATACTGATATCCGTACTTTGCGAAAGTGAAGCACCGTTGCCTGCACATGTACCAGCGCTAATTATCGTAAATATTAGCTAAAATTATCTTTGGAAAATAGTTGTTTTATATTCTATCTTTTATGTAGTTTAGGGTATCGATGGTGTTAAAATTACCATTATGACCCCAAAAGCATCCCCCCTGCAACAACAAAAAAAAAATTTTTTTGAAGCTACAAGAAAGAGATCTCAGGAGTCAGAAAAAGATGTCAGGACACATAAACTACCACACACTCACATGCACACATATGAAGGTACATTCACACAGATATTGTAATTTCTAGAAGTTTGCAAGCATTCAGAAGAGCGAGTTCTGCATTTAAGGAAAAGAAAACTTTTTGTTATAAACGAAGGCTCGAAGACGAATGCATCCTTCCAATAACTGCCTATGTAGTTTATGGAATGACTGGTTCTCTAACAAACACCAATGAAACGTGCTCAAAAGGAGAATCGTATAGAAAAACCTCAAAACAACATAGTTTATTATACAAAAATAAGAATCATATATCATAAAATCCAATATAAAACTCAAATAACGATCGGCAGGTAATTTTGCAAAAATTCCAGACAACAGCAGCATATCATAAAACACACGATGGATCTCCGGATATCATTTACAAAACTTCGTCCTGCAAAGAATAAGATAGTGTCACGAATCGGAAGAGTAAAAATAAATCTGGTACCGCGACACTAACGATCGAGTAATACGACGATTTTACGCAACAGTCAGTGTCCAAGGACGGGCGTTAAATATCAAATGATGATGATTGGTTATGCAAATTAAATTGTCAACAAAGAAAGCAGAAGATTACTGATTGTTTGATAAAGACTGAGGTGAATCTGAGCATAATTACTTTTTTATACCTGTATTTCTAAGAGATGATTCGGCTAAATTCCACTTTTTCCAGCTTCCATACCCTCTTTGGAAAAAAAATCAATAAGACTTTGAGAAAAGTTGAATATAAAATTTTCACATTTACTAATACTAGAATCACTGATGTTTTTTTGTTCAAATGAATGGCCAGATTCCAAGCAACCAAATATATATTTCTTTATCGGCTAATATGAAAGAGAAAAGTCTGATCGAGTCGTAAAATGGCAGATACAAATAGAATCAAAAGCGAGGGATGCATAGCCGTAGGAAGGGTTAACTCTCGGGATAAAAGTTGGTAATGAAATAAATGAGGAATCAGAAAAATATCTCATGCATCAATGTCGGAAAAAGTGAGTAAAACGGGATAAAATGAAGAGGAGAATCATCAAGAATGATTGAAATTATTAATTAGGACCATCACATAAGTATTAATCCATTCCATATTGAATAAATATAGCCAACTCAAAGCGATACCCATAGACCTTTTCTCGAAGTATATCCTTTGGGATGTCATACACTTTTCAAAACAATCTGTGAAGCCCTCTTTCAGGATCTCTACCACCTACAAAAATGCACAAGACTTTAATAATGAGAATGCTCAGCTGTTATGGATGCAACAGTCACACAGTAGACAAGCACACTCAATTGCACCTCACTATTGACTGAGTTATCCGACGGAAGTGTCATCAACATAACTTTGAAAAGTGACTCGAATTTGTTACATGCAAATTTATTGGTTTATCTAAAATATAATCCATCATATTCAATCAGAAATTGTCCTCGAGACAAACTATCAATTTGAGATTGAAAAAAAAAAAATCGACGAAACTTTTTATTCAAGTTAGTCCAAAGAAACGCATTTTTCAGTGAGAACATTTACCGTGAGTTGGTTTCTTATTGGTAGCCAAATTACCTCAAAGCTATTCAATTCCTTCTCAAGATATAAGAAATAACTGGATACTTTCCGAATTAACCCTTTTATATTGTGTAATTTCATTTTCTTTCGACGCTCGATTCGTTGTGTGTGCATTATGCTGTGAGAGGAATATGCAAAATAAATTATAGTATTGAGGAAATGATATATTCCACACACACTCGCGTATCCATTTTACTAGAGGACATTTTATCAGCAGGGACTGATACTATAAAACAAAGCATGTCCCTTAATAGTAGCCGGAGGTGTTTTCTTTTACAGCAAGAGAAAGTAATGTATGTATTCCACTTAACTACAAGCCATATTTTGTGAAATTCAGCAATTCTAAATGATGCTTAGGAGAATGTGCCAAATATCCAGTAGATGAAATATACTTGAGTTTTTATAATTCTGCATACATAGAGCCGATCACTGTGACCCAGAGGTAGTGAGATTCCGACGAGTTCGGTAGGTTCTGGATTCAAACATAGCCTGAGTCATAGCAGAGACTTTCGAAA